>OZ016492.1:3225000-3825000 GCA_963966615.1 Tenthredo amoena | reverse complement strand
AGTTGTACAAAGAAAAGCGACTATGTTTACTCGGTGTGGAACTGAGTCAGCTAGACACTTTTTCCAGAATCTTAAAGGTTACAGACCGGCGTATCGATTTACTGCAGATTTTTCAGGTTTGATTACTAAATTCGATGTCTTCCTTTTTCTCTTTTTTTCGAAGAAAAAAAAAACGTGTTGATTTTTCGTTATTTACAAACCTTATACAGGCCCTCATGGATCATGATGTTCGTGTGAACAAGGAACTGGTAATAAAGTATGAAGTCTGTTGCCTGAATGCAAAAGATGACCAAACAGCACGTAGAAAAATGATTAATCTAGGCCTCAGACTCGGCGGGTTTCTTAGCGATGCTGGATGGTATTCAGAAAGTCAGAAAGTTCTACTCGCATGTAAAAAATTGTGTCTCAATGCCAGACAAATTCCTCAAAATTGGTGCCGAACTTTGGATTGTTGTCACAAGTAAGTAACTTTGCAGAAAGAAATGAAAGAAATCGTTAGATTTCCAGTTTGAATAATTTGTACTTTAATTTTTTTTTATTCAAAGTAGCGGTCAAACCTTACTTTTTTTTTCCATCATGTTCGAGTTCGATTAACATTGAATATTAGGAATAGGAATAATTTGAAATAAATTAAAAAACGATTAAAAAAAAAAAACATGTAGATTGTTACATGCGCAAGCAGTGTACTGCGAATTTCGCGGGGCAGCTGAAACTCGTGAATTAGCTGTCGAAATGGTTGATAAATTGAAAACAGCGGGATGCGACGGAGCCAATCATGCTGCCCTCTACGCAGAGTTTAGCGTTCTCTTCTTTATTCGGAGTGAATATGATCAAGCATATAGGTATTATAAATATTTTAATTACTTAGCGTAAAAAATACTTTTTTGAAGTTTCTCGAAATCAAAAATGAAGATACTTAATATGTAAAAACAAGATTAGAATAAAACTTAAGCTAAGGTATTTAACAACTTCTTCTAGATGGAGCATGGAAGCTCTTAAACAATTGACTCCTACTCTCCCGGCTCGTTTCACAATAGATGTTTTACGCCAAGCGGCAAAGTCTTGCGTCGTTAAACGCGAGTTTCAAAAAGCTGGTCTTCTGATTAGACAAGCTGTATATCTTGCTAGAGAAGTCTTTGATATAAATCACCCAAAATATAGCGATGTTCTGATAGATTATGGGTTTTATTTGCTGAATTATGACAGCGTTATAAACAGCGTCGCTGTCCAAAAGGTGGGGGAAATATTAATAACAAATATGGAAAAACTGGGGGAAAAGGAATCCCTTGAAGCGTCCTTTAAATCTTTTGTCAATTCAAAATCCTTCTGTTTGCAGACTGCTCTTGAAATCAAGAAAACTATATTTGGGAAAACGAATCTACACGTAGCAATTGCACATGAAGATCTGGCTTATGCGCTATACGTTCATGACTACAGTACGGGAAAGTTTCAGCAGGCATGGTAAGTGTTAAAAAGATCGAACAAGGGGAAGCTGGAGTTTTCGTATTTATTTTTATAATGATGGAATTGTTTATTTTAGCGATCACGCAGTTAAGGCAATAAACATTATGGAGAAGCTATTACCTGGGGAACACTTGATGCTGGCTAGTGCGAAGAGAGTTAAAGCACTAATTTTAGAAGAGATTGCTCTTGACAATAGACCTAGTGCTCTTACTGATCAGGATCTTCTGCTGCAATCAGAGTGCCTGCATTTGTCTGCTCTTCAATTGGCTAAAACAGCTTTTGGCGAAAGAAATGTACAGACAGCTAAACACTATGGGAATTTGGGAAGACTTTATCAAAGTATGAGAAAATTTAAGGTAAATTCAATCTCGATGTTTATTTAAACTGATAGCAATCCTCGACGCGATACTATTTGAGAAAGAAAATCAAGTAGATAGAACAAGAAATGACGTTACTTGACAAATAATTAGGAATCGAGGCTGTTAATGAGTAAACTATGATCTATGCATTTAGGAAGCAGAAACAATGCACCTCAAAGCAATTAGCATTAAAGAGGAGCTCCTGGGATCCGAGGACTATGAAGTTGGGTTAAGCATAGGACATTTAGCTTCGCTGTACAATTTTCATATGGACAAATACAAAGATGCTGAGAAACTCTATCTCCGTAGCATAGCCATCAGTAAGTTGCAGAAGACCAAGCGATGAATAGAAGCAACGCCTTGTATGAAACTGAAAATTTTATGGTTGCTTGAATGATCATTTATTTTATAGGCCTAAAGCTGTTTGGGAAAAGCTATAGCGGTCTGGAATACGATTATCGTGGACTTTTACATGTATATACAAAGTTGGAAGAGTACGAAAAGGTACTGGAATATACGTACACCTTTAATCATTGGAAGGAATTGAGAGATCATGCTCAGTGCGACGATCCACCAATTGACCTAAAAAAACGACCTCAGCCAATTAGGGAAGTAATCCAAGCAGTCTTTTCACTGTGATACCAAGACTCGGTGTCCAGACTCAAGGGCTTTTGAGCACGCCGAACCCTTTTCCCGTTTATGAGGATCGTCGATGATTTCTCAAACTCGTCTAATTAGCTTGAATTCGAATTACTTTTACCTATATTTCTGATCGAAAAAATATAACACCTTGAGTAAAACAAACTCGCTCATAAGCCCTTAACGAATATTTGCCCGATTGACTATAGTCTGGAGCAGGGTATGATTTAGGCCAAAGTAGAATTTGTGAAATGTTTTAGCACCACAGACAGATTTCAAACTTTATTGTTACGCAGAGACATTCTACAAGAGTTATCCCGCTTATTTTATGAATCGAAAATATATAGGTATATTATATTATTTTATTTTTTGTCCTTTATTTCTTGGCAATATAATGATTATACTCGTTTATATCAATACTTATTTATTAGTCAATCATTACTTTTTACAGACTTCATATTGTTTGAAAGAATTTTTTAAATAACGATGGGAAAACTTTTGTATTTTTTTCACAAATTTAGATTATAAATAGTTTATTTTATAAATTATGACTCTATAAATACCTATTAGCTAATTTAATATACTGATTTATTGTTTTCAATATCAATTTTGTTTCAAAGACGTTCGCAAGTAGTATGCTCAACATTATAATTTGTAAAATAAAAGAAGCTACAAATATTCAGGAAGCATGAGTATCAAAATGAAATGAATAGACGAATTAAAAGTAATTCAATTTAACATTAAATATAGGGTACCAAGGTTTAAAAAAACATTGCACTCAATCAACATTGAGCCGTATTATCTGATTCACAAACTATATAAGTTCCTACGAATTTTTTTCCTTTTTTTCTTATCAAGCAGAGCCGTTATTCGCAGCTCAATCGGACACAGTCAAATTTATACTATAGTTTTTCATGCAGTCATATTTTAGGCGATTTTCGACTAAGATGTTTTATCTGTTTACACCGTACGTACATCTTTTCAATTATAAGTAAGCTAATTTTTCTACGTAAAAACAATTATAACCCAATGTAAAGTACAATAATACCAGCTAGTTGAGGCTGATTCTTTTCTTCTAGTTTATCTAGTTTGTAGAATCCAAACTATGCCTTGAATGCTAAACAGGGATGGCATTGGAAGATATTGTATCGTTGTTCTATACTTTCTATACTTCGTGAATTCATAATCGATATGCCTTTCTGAAACCCTGTGTAATGTTTGAGATATGTATTATATCTGATGTTTATATGATTGTAGTTGGCATTCATTTATTCTTATATTATACTCAAGGTTGCAGAATTTTATGTCAACTCTGTGTTATAAAATTTGTCATCAATATTTTTACGAATGTGTAGATGTGTGGACAAAAACAAGACGATCTTAATTTATTATACATTATACACAAATTTTTTATTTTTTATTATTTTACAGAATTAACCTTGTTTTACATCACTGTTGATCGTTCAGATTGATTTTTATAATACTTTTAGTCTTTGAATGAATGAACTTAATTTTTCTAAAACTAGGCGGTATTCAAAACTTTGTAACATAATTTAACCCCCTCTCTTTGGATTCTATAAACTTCCGAGAATCACTAAATCATGTCTTTTCGATGTCAGGGTTTAATTCAGAATCGGATTATTTGGATTTGGGAGACGAAATTTGACCGATCGATGGCAACAAACATCTCTAAAGACTAACAAGTTCTTGATTATAAAGCTTGATCACAAAACGCTAGTCAATTTTATGTATAATTGGTTTTCTTTGCATAGTTTGAGCTATTCTTAAGATATATTTACTCATAATCATAACAATAATGATAAACTCTTATCTTCAAAACTTATTTCAAGTCATATCTAACCTTTATCATGCATGGTAATAACGATGCTGATTTATGTGATGCTTGCGATCAAACAACTATATTGAAAGTTTTTAGTTTGTAGCTTTGTCATCAGCACTAAACAGCATTGAAACTAATTACCCAGATGCCTATAAAATTAATTATATTCACAGATTTTGGTTCATATTAGTCTAGTTTAATTGGTAATCGTTAAGAAAAATGAACATGCATTTATTGACTATGTATTAATATATTCACAGATCAATTTCATACGCTGTATGTTTCAGTTTTCATTATAATCTTTCAAACTACGTACTGGAACATTATTTGATTATAAGTTTCAGAGCTGAGTAGATGTAGAACTATGATTCAGTTCTGAGTGTTTTGTGTCTCAATTCTTTTCTCATTATTACAAACTTTCACGCTGTGTGCCATCCCGTAGTTTTGACTTCATCGTTGATCTACAATATATTTTTTCTTTTATAATTATATACTATATTTGTATCCATACATCATACTTACAGTGACAATTTTATGAAAACGTCATGCGTACACATTTTGGTCTTAATTGTATAGTTGTTAACAGTCTAAGCTTGCGAACGATCTTGAATTAACAAATTTATTATCTTATTACTACTTGTATGTGAATTTTTTGAAATATTTGTCAATCTTCAACTGCCTTTCCTTATGTTATACTATATAAATGGCTATGTAACTCTGCACAAGTTGGGATCTAGTGTAGTGCGTGCGATCCATTGATATTTTATTTTATCTTTAAACCCAGAAGGGAGATAGAACGCAAAAGAAAAATAGAGTTGCTCCTAAGTACCATTTGCAATCTAAAGTCAACCCGAACTGTTTGCAATACCTACTATAATCTTGTTTAAGTTGTGGGAATCTTTTTGTAAACCTGAATGTCCATTATGGAAAAGGTATAGGTTTATTTGTGATAATTTAGGTTTATTGAGTTGCTAATCTTTCACAAAGATATTAAAACTGCAATTATGTTGCTTTTTTTTCTAATTTGTTTTATTTTACCCAACGTATGGGGCAGAATGTAATATCTGTTTTCTTTTCAACTGAGGCTAAAGATAATTTTAGAAAAATGTTTCCCTGCTCACATGTAATCTTTCTGTTTGAAAATTGCTTATCCCAATTCAATTTTAGATGAAATTCAATTACAAAGGAGGCGTTACATTTTATTCAGATATTCTCGTCTCTGTCTTCTCTTATGTAAAAAAAAATAATCATTTAAAACTCAGCGACTGTGTCATTTGTACAGAATCAATCAAACATTGGAAATACATATATTAGAATATCGATAGTTGTCAGTTTTCGCCCATTTTTGGCAATTACAAAGGCCCATTACATATTTAATTAAGATTTTTTCTATTGTTGACTCGAACTATGTACGTAATGTTAATTGTTTGACGTATTCGAAATTAGGATACTAGAATTAGGTATTATTATATAAAAATTAAACTCGAATCTTTAATTGATTTTATCTTTTGTTTTCTTTTTTTTCATGATTACAAGTTATCCAAATAAATTAAAATGTTAAACATGATTCCTTTGCCTTGTAGTTAATATTCGAGAGCTATATTCTTAAACAAAACCTAATGAATTAGTATCTTACTTAGTTATGCCACACTTATACATATAATACTATTGTATTAAGATACCTGAGACATAATAAATTAATAAGAAATAATATAAAATTGAAATTGTATTGTACATTTAGTAAAAAAGAATTGAAAACTGTTTACAAAAAAAAGACTGTATCAGGATACCACAGGTAAAAAAGTCGTAATGAAAACTAGGAGTATTACTAAATAATGAATATACCTCGATTTGAGATTTGAAATGAAAATTCGAATTTATTTCAGTAAAATATCACAGATATATATATTTAAAAAGTTACAGCCCGCTACTCTTAAACATAGAAAATCGACAAAACTTCTTTATATAACTTCAATGGTAATAAAATAACAAAATAACGATATCTATTAGCTACTGTCAATTTCTAAAAAGAGAACAAAAGTTCTCAAGTAATTAAACCATTAGTCTTATTTTCCGCTAAGCAAATTTATTCACTACTGATTTCTTCCCTATTTTTATTTCTTTCTCTGTTTTTTTATCAAACAGAACACATTTTTCTCAGCTGTGATCATCTAATCAGATTTTACTGACTAGGACCAATTTGCGGCTGCGACTGCTGCCCTTGAGCAGTGCTAGCTTTGCTCGAGGAATGAAGAGCATATTGTCCTCCCACACGTGTCGTACTAAGTGTGATACTAATCGGTGTTGCATTTAGAAGTTGCAATCTCACTGGACACTGTCGGCAGCCTGTAACAAATCGACAAAAATGTTAACATGATATGATAAATATTATCAAAGTTTATTTTCAGCTCAGAGAATCAGAGAATTAAACAATACGACATTATTCACACCTGCGTGATGAGGCCCTGCACAGTGGCAACAAAGAGGATTGTTTCTTGGACGTGGGCAAAATTCAACGCTGTGAGGTTCACCGCATCGAACGCACCTCGGCAAATGCCTGCAATTCGCAGCTACGTGCCAGAAGCCCTGACATCTGTAGCACTGCAGAACTCCATCTCCTTGCTGCGAAGTTGGTGCCTCAAGACCGTTACATCCTCCTGCACTTCCTCCAGCAGCTGCTTGCGAAGGCCCACCTCCTATGCCTCCTCCACCTCGCCACCATCGCTCTGGTACTGCGCTAAAACGAGCAGCTCCAAAGAAGTCCAAACCTTGACGTAAAAGGAGTTCGTAATGGCCGGCATCTAGAACCTGCGATAAAAAAAAAGGTAATATCACATGAATGAATAAATTAGGGTGGAAGTTTAGTATTTGAAAAGAGATTGGAGAATCATCAAAGTTTTAAGAAGAAAACTGAGTAACAAAGCGTTTATTTTACTTCGACTCTAATGTATTGGCGAGATCGTTCGACACTCCCTGTAGCTATGCCTTGTTTTGATAATGCAGAGCTGAGATCTTGTAGTGGTATTGCCCAAGGCACATCTCGCAGCAAAACTGCTTGATGATACCGAGAATCTCTTGCTGAGAAACGAGCCACCTATGAATTAACGAAATAGAGTTAAAATAACGCGAGAATTTATCCGTGCCCGTTTAATTCCTGTAAATTTTCGTGTGGATTATAGACCTGAACAGGACCCTCGAATATGCGGGCAAGATCCCCGCGCTGAAGAAGCTTCTCAGCATCAGTTTCTCTTGCAAAAGCAGCGATGAGGCCGCACGAAGTTTCTGATACCTGCCATCCAGCAGAGGGATCTGTAGTGCGTATTGCTTCCTCAAGGGTAGCTTTCGACAGATCATTTCCCTGAGGGTTTTCACTAATTGGGCTACCACTAGCCCGTGATACGTATAGTGAACACGTTAGCTCGCCATCCTGCAAAGCAACACTTGTTTCATCTGTTTGGTGCTCTTCCAGTGGCTCAGATGATGCGACTACAACTTCTCTTTGTTTCTCCTTTCGAGTATGCTCCATCCTACACTCGACGGATGCCCTCCTATCGTCTGTGAGTAATTACCGCATTGAATAATATTGATTGGGCTTTTTGAGGCGATTTATGAACGCGAAATTGAATTTGTTTATTTTTTGAAGCAGAAAATTAAAGTTCAAAGCTGCAATTTAGAATCTAGCATGTTTATAGTTGGTTCTTAGTCTCTTTGAATATTGTATGTTAATCTTGTACATAATATTATTATGCACCAGTAATCGCTCGAGTAAGTTTCCTCAATAATGAAGGCCATAGTACATAAATAACCAGTTTTTTTCTCCTTGAAATACCTCTATATCTTTTTGTAGCACTGCTATGTGTTTCTTCCATATTTATTAAAAACATACAATCGGTTGTATTAATTATTTCATAACTATCAATCAAAATAGGAAATCTTAAGACCGGGACTTTTTAAAAAAATTTCATTCGCGCGCAAATATTTCTTTATAACTAAACACGACATTGAATTTATATTGATGTTAATGCGAGAAATAATGAGTTTAAAAATTAAACCGCTGCAGATTTGAATTAATTTAATAAAAAGCTCGATTTGCTACGATTTGCAAAACGTTATTTCGGGGAAAATAATTTGCAAGAAGTGAACTGAACACTTTACAATGAATTGCCTCTTTGATTGAAAGAAAAATTAGTAATATAATAAAAATGATTACGAAAGCGAAGAACATAACATTTTTGCCCTGAAATTATCGAAAGAATTTTCATTCAACTAACTTGAATCGTCGTGTGTGTTTATATCTTCGATGTGACATTTAAATGGTAAAAGATTTCACGTTTACCTAATATGTTGTAAGAAATCAAAATCCTGCAAATTCTTTTTTCATATACTGAGAAGAAAGTTTTCTAAAATAAATCGCCTCTTGTACTCGGGGATATTATTTTACCTTATAGAATCTCCGTTTACCCTTTTTATCATTAAAAATCGAAACATGGGGCCGGGAAGGCATGGCCCAATGCCGGCGCCATTCATTGCCCTCTTCTTTTTTTGCAATCGTAACAATACGCCTTTTAGTCTTTTATTTTTCTTCATCATTTTATCATATCCTTTTAACTGCTTCTTCCAAACATGTCTAGGCAATAATAACATGACCCTACGCATTTCTTATCATGACCTAAAAAATAACGACGATAAGAATATCTCCCCGATTAAAATAAGGCCAATATTATTAAACGCATTGTCAAATTTGGGCCGAAAACAGCTCGAAGATGACTTAATAATAGTATCTTAATTGTATCCACTTTCGGTAATTCATTCCTTCGATTATCTGCGTGAAAAATAAGACTAAACGATGTATTGGACGAATTCAGAAATTGCCTCGATGTTTACGGATCATTAAACTCTAATTCAAAACTTTCAAACGTTACTAGACTTACTATAGGATTGAGGGTAACGATCCATGTAGTGTAGGTATATAACATAGTCAGCCGCATTCCCATTAGTAAATTGATTCGATATAATAACTGTGTAAATGCATAAAAATTTGAATAATATATAGGAATATAGTATATAGGAATAGTATATAGGAATACTCGTTAGCGGAATAAACGCGGCTGTGAGTATAATTCATAATCCTAATTCCACTATTTCCCTAATATATGTTATAATAGTTTCTATTTCTAAGGTAAGCCACCTGTAGTGATCATAATAGATATGTAAGGGGGATCGCGCATCGCGTACATCAATATTATATCGTATCGTATACTACAGGTGTCTACTACTGTCTGATGTCCGGTCTTTTACGCTAGTGTCCCACTTTCTTTAGAGGTCTGCAGAAGTGGGTCTTTCAGACAATGTGGTACATCGAGTATTACATTATCTAAAAGTGAGAGAGAGAGGGAGAGAAATAGCGAGAGAAGGGGGCAAAATGGAGAGAGAAAGAGAAAAATCGAAGGAGTTGAGGAAGTAGGGGTAATGCGAATACGGAACATGGGTTGCAACTCATTTATTCATCCCAATTCGATTCATACACAGGTATCACGGTCAGTTGGTTCTGAACGTCATACTCTAGGTATAGTAGATACGTGTAAAAGTCTGCTTAATATTTCCTGCAATACTTTCACTTATACGATTGAACGTACATTACGCGAGGAACAGTTTCACGTGGTTTTTAAAATCGGTGATTTAATCGCTATGGAAAACTAATCGATTACAATTTCAGTTTCTATTGTATTAATTCGTCCAAGTTTATCGGTGAATTTAAAGAGAAAAAGGAAAATAAGATAAAAACGAATCAAGAGATAGATTTTTTCCTAATATAAATAGAAAATAAAATGTGAAAGCAGGCCAATCTTTTATAACTATTTAAACCCGTCCTCGAAGTTACCGGCGCGTATAGCAGAGAACTAACGTCAAATATTCAACTCGAAGACACGTATACCTACGTGAGTGCAAATTTTCTTCGTTACGATAGATAGCGGTGTACAGAAAGACAATGCATACTAATTAACAAGACGTGTGGAAAATATTAAATCGAAACGTTCGTATAAGAAGCAGCAGCGTTCAAAAATTTTAAATAAATCAAAATAAATAAGATTACGGTGAGCAAAGTTTGAAAGGAATAATATTTATTGTGTTCTTATAACAACGATCTAAAATTCTAATGTCATATTTAAATTTTGGCGCTAGTTGAACGCGCGGAAAAATAATTTCAAAAAACTCGCAGGACCCAGTACGTCATTTCAATAATCAGACCAGATTATTAATAATCATTCAAGCTATCCATTGCATAATTTTGAAGGTTTGACTATTGTGCTTGATACGTTCATTCAACGGCAGACATGAATAATTCAATCCACGTTTCTAATGCCGCGAAAGAGCAGTGAGTTATGAAATATATCTATATCCGTTCTTTCTGATTGTTTCTCGGTGTTTGGCGTTCAGACACTGCAGTGAAAATATAAACAAAACAAAAAGAAGAGCATAAAAAATGTTAATACGTGTTAACATGTTAATGTTAATAATTCCGCGCAAACATTTCCGTATGTCTAAAAGACCGTCACTCTTTGTCTATTTGTTGTATGAATCAAAATGACATGTATAATGATGTTATTACCAACGGTGTGACTATATCAATCGCGTGTCTAATAATCTCGCGTACGAATAATTAATTAATGATATTATATTATATCGATCGGAAGCTGTAATGGAAAAGCGATAATCATACTGTTGGATATTTCAGATAATCCAAAATGACATTAGCGATCGTTATTCTATTACTGGGGACATGTTCTCTTGCTTTACAACAACCAACTATATTCCGAAGCACGTATAAGGGTCTCCGTGGCGTTATACCGAAGGCCAGACTTCCTGAAGAAGAAATTCGTGCTGCTTATTATCACGATCAAACAGTCGCTGTAATTGATCTGAGTAACGGTAATCGGCTTGAAAATTGCGACATTATCGAAGTCTAGTGAGTATATTAAATTGTATCGCATTATTTAATTCGATTTCATATCAAACTTCTTTCTATTTCTTTGCACGCATCATTTAAATTCGAAGAATCTCCCGCGCCGCAAGTGTCTGGGTAATTTGAATCACAGGGAAAAGTTCGATTTATTTGTAACTTAGGTAAAGAGTAGAATATCAAGGATACTTAGATATACACGTTAAATTTCTACCCTATATTTTCACTTATGCTATATACATGTTACGTAATCTTTTGATTTCTAAATTTAAACCTGTGTGCTAAAACTTTCTCAATTTCGCGTGAAATCGATGTATTAATTGAAAAGACAGTCGAAAACGCTTGTAATATCTTATAAGCAGAAAAATTCTCTGTTTGTATTACGTGCGAAAGAAATCGTTCAAATATTGTGTCAAATCATGTAATCGTGTGTTTTAAATTTTCGCTTTCAAAATCTATGTAATAAATTACTGCTTGAACAGATCCTTTTGAAAGATTGAATGATAATTTTATTAGAATTTCAAATTATTAGGAACTTTACGTGAATTAAAATTCACAGTACAGACTCCGGATTTAGCAATTATACGAACTGTGGTAACAGGTTCTGAATAATAGTTGTTGATTAGCGTTCTGAGGACTAGATCGTAAAAAAACTTACCCCAAGGTCGCAAAAATGAATCACGAAAACAATTTGATCTCTCCTTACGGCATGGCAAGACCTCGGGATAAAATGGTAAAACCAAGAAAGTTTAAAGTATCAGATTCAACTAAACGGCGATGAAGGATAAGATTTTTTCAAACTCCGAAATTATTAATTAAAAATTAACATGTATAACTTGCCAACTTTTGGAATCAGTTATTGCGGTCAAAAACGTTCGAGGCATAATTTGAGTCAATAATAAGATAATTAATTTTTTTTTTTTGTAGTGAAACTTTCGAAGCTATGGAAGTATTGAAAAATCTATCCACAGAAGTTCAACCGCAAGAAGTATCCTTCAATGAAATGACAACGCTTATGCGTCAATGCCAAACTTTAGAAGAGATGAGAGAAGACGCAATATCCACCTTACCAATCGATACCACTTACAGAGGAAGCAAACCTGGCGTTAATCCACTTAGTTTACTTTTCGGAATATTGCCTGGTACGCAAAATAACTTAAAAATTCGAAGTAATTCAGTTACAACTTTCAAAAATGAATAGAAATTAAAATTCCTTGATATTGTTTTCTCTATAATTGATTTTGCTGACCATTATAATCATTACTTTCATTCAAAAACGAAAAATTCCATGCAGGAACAAAGTGGTGCGGTACGGGAGATATCGCCGATAATTATCACGATTTAGGACAAGAAGCCCAAATCGACAGGTGAATCAAACGGAGCTAGAACCAGTTTATTCAATTTATTATCTAAGCCAATAACGTAGACCGATTGTTTCTTTTTAACAAATTTTATGATTAATAATACAGGTGCTGCCGCAGCCATGATCTTTGCCCAGTCAAAGTCCGGGCTCAAAAAAGTAGATACAATCTGACAAATAATTCTATCTACACAAAGTGAGTTATTTCTTCATGGGATTCAGCTATAAGAATTAACGTCCTTTGTCTCAATTTATAATCTCATGTAACTTTGTAACTATAGGTCACATTGTGTGTGCGACGACATGCTGTATCGCTGTTTAAAGAAAGCTTATCACCCAACGGCTGATGTTATGGGACGTATTTATTTCAATTTTATAAGAGTACCTTGCGTAGAAGATATGCCAGATAGCCCAGAAGGTTCTGCAAAGAGGTTTATAGATGTTAAAATGAATTACTAAAGTCGGTATTATTGGTGAGTATGAGCCAAGTTCTTTGGTTTTAGTGAGCATATTGGAAAATGGTGTGAACTTAGTATCAATTAATGGCTCCAAAAACAAGACTTTGAATAATTATTATCATTAAATACGTAAAATCTCAAATGATTTTTTGCACAATTATAGTTTAAGTGTTATTTATGTAGTTTCTTTGTTCATTGGGTCGAACATTTAGGTTCTCAGAATTAATATCCGACTGGTAAAGTAAGAGAGTATTGAAAATGTATGGAGATCGATTTTTGAATTGTTATTATATGCATAAATATTGACCTCCTTATAACAGCACAATGAATTTACTCTGAAAAAAAAATCGTAGGCATAAATTATTGATTCTTTATTTTTGTATGGTCAATGATCTACGTCGTCCTTACGTGTTGAGTGTGGGGTGTATATCGTATAAAATTTCAAGATGAATGTTAATTGTTATACATTGTTAAAATTAGTATAATATATTGATTGACAAATAAATAACTCTTTAAAACAAGGAAAAAGTAAGTTGTGCGGACATCTGCTTGGTCTCAGAAAATTAAACGATCTTCGTTAAGCTTTCTACCAGACATCCTGTAAATTTTTGATCGATCATAACAGGATAAATATCTTGTTAGAATGTTGAATAAATTTGAATCAACGTGAAACAAGCCTGGAACATGAAAATTCGATAAAACTCACAAGTTATAACGAAGCTCCTATGGAAAGTGCAGCTAACTGTAACGTAGATAGCCCAGATATCAAAGCCCTTGCTTGTTCGCGATGTTGCAAAGATGGATGGTTGTAGAGGTTTCCTGTGAAAGAAATAGAAATACAAATATCAAAACATCAATCCGAGTTGGGTTTTCTGAATTAACGTGGCAAAACAGTGGCTGTTTTTTATCACCTATGAGCCACAGTGTCTCTTTTCTTAAATGAATATGTTCGTGCCTCAATAGCTTATCGAAAAGATTCTGTACATCAGCTTCAGCATATTTTGGATTGTTGAGTAAATTATCAGCAGCTACACCCGAAGTCTCGCACATAATATTTGCTAGAATTCGAACAGTAGCTGTAGCCTGGAATAAATTCAAGATTAAAGTCTATCAAGTTGCTATTCTTTAGTCTCAAATTTTTAAATTAGCACATCTTATTGCTTGTGAATTATAGATGAAAAAGTCTCAATGCTCCCCAATAATACTAACTTGAATTACGTCAGAGAACTCAGACTTGGCAGCAACATGGAGATATTCGACGAGCGGGGAAAGGATTATCAAAAAATGTTCGACGCAAGCATTTTTTGAAGATAATATTGCCAGTATCCAAATCATGTTAGCGTCATGATGATGGCTTTGTCGCTGAATTATCGCTTTAGTTATACCAATCATTTCAGCGTCCCTACAAAGATGAACATGACTGAAAGTTAATGCCTCTCAGTTTTAAAGGAATATTCAAGTTTCAGTAATATTTATCTCTTCTCTGTACAATTCTTTGCATTAAAAACTTACTCTATGTATTGATAGCCGACATAAATACAGTGCATTGTTGCGTAAGCAACCGCAGGCAATATTGTAAGATCGCATTCTTGGATCAGGGAAATTAAGAGCTTCAAACAACCCTGAGCGTAAAGTATCTCAAAAGCTTTCTCGCTTCCAGAAGCCAAGTTTCCTATTGTCCATACACAGATATCCTGAAACATGGAGAATAATTGTTAATCCTTTTGTGTTCTAACTAACATGATCATTTTCATTTAAAAAATTGTGAGAAAATGATATAAAATCCTTGATTGTCTCAAGAAACTTTTGATAAATCATTATTTTCGTAATTCTATCAAGAACAATATCTGGAAGTTTGAAAAAGAGTTTCTTCTATAAAAGACCTCACAACCCTGTAAGCCTCCGAAATTTTGTAGAGTATATATCGTCAATACTAATTCTGCAACTTAGTTACTATGAGATTGTAGTTCAAGCTATCCAACGTCGCAAGTAAGTAAGGAACAGCTGCTTTAGCCAACGCCGTGCAGGCCTTTGTATTTCCAAGAGCGATATTGCAGCAGCAATTAGCAGCCGCTAGCTGAAGGTCCGGATTGTTACCGGAAAGTTCACGGACCAAACCGTACAGCGCATTATCAACAGTGAGAAAGGCGTTGATGTTTTCTTCGCTCTGTAATAAAATACGAAAGTTATATTTGACGACGTGAAAAAACGTGACGTTATATACGGATTAACGAACCTGTAAAAAGGCATTCTGAAGATGTTGAAACTCTCTGATCCTCAAAGATTTTTTTTTCAAAACTCGAGCCTTCGATCTCACAAATTCTTCCGTGTAAATCTCGCTCTCAATCGTTTCACCAAGAACCGGTCGATTCTTATTCAGCACTAAACTACGGTGGTATTTTCGTTCGACCAATGTATTTTCTCGCAATTCTTGACGCAGTGATTCGGTTCTTTGCTCAAGCATATTTTTTATTATGTGGTTATTATACTAGAATCATCAACATTAACCTATAAAAATAACAACAATGGAAACATAACCTAGAATGACATTCATATGTAAAGTCAACACGAATAAACTATCGATTCGAGGATTTCTTCGGATATTAACGGGACTCCCCTCAAACGCAGCGCTCTAGTGGACGTTCATTTTCGGCTTGATCAGTGAATCGAGTTTTTCGAACACTTCCCGGCATGCAAGCACGCGGACCGCGGTTTTCTAGGCAGAAGCAAAGAAGGAAGAAGACGAACAGCGCGTGACTACTGGCTACTCTTGTCTCCATTTTGAACCGGTGGATATCAGGTCCGATGTACGGAGCTGCAATATTGTATTATTAAATAATTTAAAACAATAAATAAATATGGGTAAGGTGTCGAAGGTTGTAAAGACTGTTGAGAAGATCGAAAAAAAATCTAAAGTGAAAAAACTGGTGAATAATCCGGGCGTGACTAAAGCAAGTGCAAGACTTAACCTCAAAGAAACACGTGTCCCGTTGACGAAAATATTGAAAAGTAAACCAAACATCGTGGTTAAAGATGACGCTTTTAAAGAAATCGCTAAGCCCCTCAAAAAGAACAAAAAACTTTCTAAACCAGTTGGGAATTCCGTTAAACCAAAAGTCGAACAAGTACCCATAATGAAAACTTTGAAACGTAAATCCAGCGCCGAAAATATCGTCAAATTACCTCTCTCGAAGAAGAAAGGAGCTTCTCCAATCGTTCCGGTTAAAAAAGAATTGAAAAAGGTATAGTTTTGAATATTATGTCTTACTCTTTTGTCTTAGAATAATCCACAAAACCTGAGATCGTAATTTTTCGTGTCAATTTTACAGAAGGTAGTAAAAGAATCAAAGGTTGAGAAGAAGCCAGAGATTAAAAAAAAGAAAGTTGAAAAAGTGGATAAAGTGGATGAAGAAATTTCGAAAGAAAACCTTGAACTGCAACCACAAAAAACAGATGTTACAGCCATCGATAGACGCCAAGTACTAAAAGGTGTCTCTGCTGTTTTGAAGCTTGCTAAACTACAGGCTGAAAATAAGAAAAATTTATTCACAGGCGAACATCAGCCAGTATTTTTGCAAGTTACTTGTATCAAGGTTCCCAAAGTGCCAAGAAGACAGCTCAGAATGTAAGATTCTAGTTGAAACCTAAGTTTCATGTATTAGCCTTCTTTTTTTTCATCAATTTATTGCTACGTTAAATGCTTGCAGGATGCTGCCGCATACTCTGGTAACAGAAACCGACGACGTGGTATTGTTTGTAGGCGATTTAAAAAAAGGTAGAGCGCAGGACTTTGAGCCCACAATAAGTCACTACGAAGATGTACTGCGAGAACATGGCTGTACACAAGTCAAAGATGTTATACCGTTGACCCAAGTAAAGACGGAATATGACCAATACGAATTAAAAAGAAAACTCCTGTCAAGTTACGACTATTTCTTGACGGATGGAAAAATCGCGGGACACTTGTCTCATCTTCTTGGGAAAATATTTATCACGAAAAGAAAACTACCAACTTCTGTTAAAATGGGTAGCAAGAATCTGAAACAAGAAATTGACAATGCCTTGAAAAAAACTAGCATGCAACTTCATTCAAACGGAAATAGCCACATCTTACAAGTAGCACACACCGCTATGAAAAAACAGGAAATCTTAGACAATGTCCTTCATGCCTGCAAGAATCTTGCCAAAAATTATCCTGGCGGCTGGATCAACATCCGAAGTCTTATTTTGAAAACACCCAACAGTTTATCAGTTCCCATTTACATTACGCTGAGTAAGCTCAAACGAGTATCTACTTTTGTCAAATTTGCCCCATAAAGTTCGATAGTTGTACAAATTTCTTGGATATCAGTTTTGCGAGTAAATTTATTACCTACAGCAGCACCCTTCTTATTCTTCTTCATTTTTTCAGAGAGCAAGAATAAAGTAAAGGTGCCAGTGATTGTACCAACAAGACCTAAAGCTCATCGCACAGTATCAGGGGAATTGAGCACTGTACCTGGGAATACAAAGGTCACTGTGAAACCTGATGGCACAGTTACAACCCTCAAGTACAAAGGCAGAAATGATGAAGTACGTTGGGTTTGCATATTCATTATTTTCTCTATACATTTTTTATAGAAGTTTAATATTTTTACTATTTCTAATACCTATATTGCTGGAGTTTACATATATCGTATACTTAAGTTATTTGGATAGATTCTTCGTATCATCAAGAAAACTTACGTAGAATATTTCATATTTCATCAATATAGGCTAAACTCTTACCTATTTTTATCATCAATGATTAAATAATGGATCCAATTCATGATTGCTATGATTCAAAACCTTCTATGAGACTTATTAGAGTAAAAAAGGTATCTCGAGAAGATTATTTCGAAGTCAATACTAACAGCGACACTGTTTGCTTTGTTTTACAGGAAGTTGACAAATCGGTAGCAAAAAAATCAAAGTTGGTGAGTAACGAGATTATAGAATACAATAATTAAATAAATTCGATTTCATGATAATTTACATATATATTTTCATATTTCACAGATGAAAGATAAATCAGCAGCTACGAAGACCGAGCAGAACGGAAAAGTGAGCAGATGAACGTTTGTTCCTATTATAATAATTTAAATTTCAACTAGTTTTCTCCAATAATTTTTTTATTTGACATATCAAATTATACGTAAACTGCTCTGAATATCTTTTTTGATGTATCAATGATTATAAATTGGATCCAATTCATGAATACTATGATTCCAAACCTATACTGAGATACAAATGCGGTATTATCTTTCTCTTTATATTATATATGAAAAAGTCTTGGCGACAAAATTACGTAGATTATAATAACAATAGTATTTAATACTATGGGTGGCCGGGTACACTGGTTCGTATTTAACATTGTCCAGGTGCTCCGCTCCGTGGTTCTCGAGGTTCAGATATTCCCTTCTGTAATTCTTGATGCTATACAGGTCATGCACTATGCACTTTGAACAACACTTCATATACAGCATGAATTCATCTAGTTCGGTCACTTGGAGTAGAATTGAGGTGCATAAACGGCCAAATCGAAAACTGTTTCAATTCCCTATGCATATGTATATAGAGTGAGGTAGCTTCATTATAAAAGCAAACAGTGAGGCGCGAATCATCCTAAACGGGGTTGGCGCGCTAGGCGCAGGGGCAACGCTCAAAGATATGGAATATAATAGTAATCCTATTAAAAATTAAATTGAAATGTTCGTTTGTTGTTACAGAAAACTAAGCCTACTCAAGGTACAGCAAAAAAGCAAGCCACAAAGGTGAGTTTTCATCAAGAGCTTTGATTTATGTTCGAAATAAAAGTCTAATGGTTTTAAAATTTTATCAATGATTAAATAATGGATCCAATTCATGATTACTATGATTCCAAACTTTCTATGAGTTGTTTGAATCGAATCATGATACAGTTTCGATTATGCTATGCCAATTACATAAAATATTATGCTTAATTGCAGGAATCCGAGGATCTTTCAGAACCTGAGACCAAGACTAGGAGGTTCGAAGATTCCGAAGACGAAATCGAAGAAGCTGAACAGGCATATCTAAGTCGATGGCAAGAGGAAAGCATTACTCCGACTCCCCAGGAAAAACAACCTAAGAAGAAGTCTAAAGTAATAAAGAAAAAGAAAACGAAGGCGTGAATCTGGATAAACAACATTTCTATTTTTGACCAATAATTATAAATATTAAATACAAGATCGTATACATTTATTGTAGTTTAACTGTTATTCCCATTTTTACAATGTTATTAGCATCTGTATTGTCGAGGTAAAGTATTGTTTTAAATATTTTAAACTGTCTCAATTTTTCGCGGGTTTTTTTTCTACAAACTATTCTGAATAAATTCTAAATAAAGTGAATTAATTCTTATTGTAAAATTTGTACTAAATCGGTCGATAACAGCTATGATTATTCGCATTATAGTGAGAAACCGATTTCTATGCTAGGATTTAAATTAGTTCTGATAGCCGGAAGTAGGAGATTGATGCTACGACGGTAGCTTCTTTCTCTGTTTCTGTTCGGGCATATTTACCATACAGTTCCGTATACTACTTGAATGTTATGAATCTGAAAACAAATTCATATAAATTTTGTCGATTATCACCAACCGGTTTGATATCCATAAAAAGGGAACCAAACAAATCGACAGTAATAAGCATTTTATAGGTTAGGAAATACGGGAGCATGGCGGCCATATCGAATCTGCGTTTGAGCGGGGGGAGAAAGATAATTCGCGCTGTTACAGATCGACGTAAAGCTTCACAAGCTCCAAGTATAACGAAAATGGTAAGATAATTCACTCAAATAATAATTAGCTATTAGTGTTTAACTATTTCGGAATAAATACGGGTGTTTACAAATCTGAATTTAACAATTTATTATATTATACTTTATTAACCATTCCTGTAATAACAATATGTCATAGGAAATTTCATTATTTATTGTGGCATGTATGCGGGTTATTATAAATTTTAATTGAAATTCGCAAGTTTCTATAGAGTTTATTCCGTTGACTGTAACCTTAACGAAATTCGGATACGTGCTGATGAATTGTAGAATGGGGTTTTCGATAGAGAGATAAAAAGTCTGATCGTTTTGTATAGTCGCAACAAGTGGTATGGCGCACACTATAGCTCAATCAATATTTCACAATCTTAAGAAAAAGCAACTGAAAGGCAGGATAGGAGACCTTGGGAAACTTAGAAGCGATATGCAACTTATAATTCCAAGGTTTACATTGACAATACGATGTGTAACAAGTGCAAATAATGATCACATTAATTATTATTCATGGTCATATTGTTCGCCGCATATAACCGCGACCCGGATTTATATACATTTTATTATTTTGTTATATGTATATGCACACCGGTCACGGATTTTGCGGTGACTTTGGACAAACTTATACATACGTATTATGTTTATCAATTTATTAATAAAACTGATAAACCGAGATTAAGTATAACAACTATGTATAAACACTATTAAAACAACAACAAAAAACCATAATAAATTATCGGAATCGCTGCTTCGATAAAAACAGTTACATATGTTCCAATAGAATTATAATCCAATTCAGTTTTTAATCGGAACTCGTACAATCAGTTTCGTAAAAAATTATCCGCATACTCTATCATTACGTATACATATGTGTATGAAATAATAACAAGTTTCAGATCAGATCCACTTTCATATTATATCGTCTGTTTTAGGGAAAACTCACAACTCAGGAAAGAGAGAAGGACTTGGGCCCTCTATTAGGAAATGGATGGACAGTACAAGAATCGCGAGATGCTATCTACAAAGAATTTCTTTTCAAAAATTTTAATCAGGTATAAAAACAACAACGCATGTATACGTAAAATTTTATTCATTTACTTTTTATACTTCTATATACCTATATTTCTCATTACAGGCATTCGGATTCATGTCTAGAATAGCACTACAGGCGGAAAAAATGGATCATCATCCGGAATGGTTTAACGTTTATAACAAAGTACAGATAACTTTGTCTTCGCACGATGTTAGCGGATTATCTCAGAGGGATGTTAAGCTTGCCACGTTTATCGATGTCGTTGCTAAATCGCCCAGCGAATAAAAGAAAAGAAGATGGATTATCAAACCTTGGAATAAGAATAAAAATATATGAACACTAAATAATAATATTGTTGATGATTCTGACAAAAAACAAAATTCATAAATCGTTTATGAAATTCTGAGATGTAAAGATAACTCAATGAACAATGAACAGAAGCAGAGTCGCAGATATTCTGTTTTCGAAAATATGCGCCTTTCTTAAGTAACGTCCAATCACGATCTAGGTATATTCGATATTGAAGTAGTCGATAGTTATACTTCGTGCGTATGACGTATTACAGTGATTGTCGCTAGCGTCGCCTGTTCGGTAGCGAATATATGTGAATGTGTCTTCTTGTATGGTATAGACTATAGAGCATTCACAGTCACACTTGCGCCATGCGCATCACTGCATGCTGTCACTGTCAGTGAACAGAGAAATTATTCTGGACCGTGCCGTTAGTTAAATGCGATACGAACGAGTAGTTACAACAACGTAGTCAACCCGTTAGCTTGAAAAGAAAAAATCTTAATCTAAATATGAGTCTGACAAAGTGTACGACGATAAGCAGTGGCAGTGTAAACTGTAGATTGAGAAACTAGTAAAACGGGTGTGAAGTGTGACAAGAGAAAGAGCGAGAAGCAGCGACTGAGATAGAAAAAGAGAAAGAACATCATGCTACGGACGAGTGCATAGCCGTACGGAACATCAAACTTTAGGGAGTAGAAGGTGGGTTGGGGCCTGCCAAAGCTAACTGTAATTTCATCGTCTGTAATGTATGTGTGTCAGTGTCTTTTACACCTTTTCAACACTACGTTACATTTAGGTTCGGCCAGTTCATTACCGCCTCTATCCCACATTCGTAACCGTACATCTATATTAGAAAAAGAAAAACGTTCGATATTTTACCGACTTTTTTATTTTTTTGCTTATAAAGCCATATGTACTATCATCCTACTATTTTTTGCTCGTTAAATATATATACACACGTTAAATTTCGTCTGAAGTATAAAAAGAAGTTTTAAGGAACATATGCATCCATATCCGCCTCAGTATTTGTCACAATATTATTATCATTTGAAATAATCCTTATCCCCACATTATATTACGTCTGGATTATTTTGAATGGACAGAGGAGCTCAGAAGAGGTACTTTGATACTACTACCAAAAATTCAAAAAGTATGTATAATACAAATGATATCAATTTAATTCCCATTCTCATGATGAAAAAAAAAAAAGAAAAAAAAAAAAAAACTTGCTGCCTGATCATCGCGACAATTGTTTATTTTATTTACACTCAAAACAAGCTATGATAATAAATATAATCCACTGATATTATCAACACGTCGATACTAGTCACACTTTTTTTCTTTGCATTCATATTTCCTTGAAGAAAAAAGAAAGAAAAAAAACCTCTCGCCTCTTTCACACGCCTTTTATAACAATTTTTTTTCTTCACAAAAACACATTTTCTCATTTATATTTAACGGCTTCAAGATAATTTTGGGAATATTTTTACAGTGGATTGGACCCAAGTGATCATGGAGGGACCTGAAGTCACGTTTATTTTTCAATTTGGTTTAACACGGGACACTGTTACCGTCGAGGCCAGTGCCTTGACGCTCAAAGCCCTGAAAGACTTTGCTTGTGATTTTATAAACGCCAAATGTCCAGACCATGGTTTAAGCCGGCTAAATGAAAGGCTTTTACTATTCAAACATGATTATAATTCGACCAATATCTTACAACTAATTACAAACGCTACTGAAGTCGTTGACGAAACTTTGGTAGAAATAGTATTGACTGGTGAGTTTATTTGGACAAACGTATACATTTCAAATTTACAACACTGTTTCATTTGATTTGATTTGATTTTATTCATATTTCAGCACAAGTACCGAGCGAAGAAGTTCCCATTAGACCTCATGCTCTGGCTGTTCATTCTTACAAGGCTCCTACTTTCTGCGATTTTTGTGGAGAAATGCTATTTGGCCTCGTTCGTCAAGGTCTAAAATGCGAAGGTAGAGTATTTGATAGCATTTTCATCTTCTAGATTCACAAATCTGTGAGTTATGAGATAAATTGAGTATCTTTATTCATTTTTATAGATTTGAAACAGAAATTTTTTATAGAAAATAAAACTATGCGAAGATATTTGAACATCAACTCACAAGATAGATGCAGAAACAGAGAAGCCTGATTGAAATCCAAAAATCTTGTTTTTTTTTTTCTTTTTTCTTTCCCGCTTAGAGTTTCCTTTTTTATCCAATATGCTTCACTTCATTTCAGGATGTGGAATGAACTACCACAAAAGATGCGTTACAAAAATTCCAAACAATTGTTCCAACGATGGTAATCAGAGAAGACGGAGCTCCACTTTTTTGAACGTTCCAAGATCTCCTAGCCAAGGTTCAACTAGTAGTTTGATCAGCACAAGTGACGACAATAACACAAATCTTAGCATAAGCAGTGCGTCCTACACGAGCCAAACTAGTACTACTCTTGTAAGTATCTTGGTATTTATTGAAGTTAATCTAGTCTTAATTTGTCCTGGATAAAAAAGAAAAAGTACCGATTTCCTTCACTGATTCAATTTTTGGAAAATTATTCTCATTTTTAACGAGTCATAAATTTGAACCGTGTTATAATATTAGAATATTAGATGTCGGTTTGATCAAACCAGAGGGGAAGCAGCCGATTCAGAACTTGCGCTGATTATCTGTAATTGGTTGGTTCCTGTGGACGTAAACATGTTATTCCTGGCTTCCGTTATTGCATCACTTAGATAGCGTTTAAAATAATGATAAATAAAATGAAATATCGTTCAACTTCTAGGACCTGATAAAACGATAATAAGATGCTTCAAAATAGTCACTTTGTTAGCATATCGTTTTCCAGTTCACATTAATACTTCAATAATGATATTCATGAACTCATTTTGTATATCCTACAGACTATTCCTAATATATTGGCTCCTAAACAACGATCTCCGTCGTTGGGGGGTCGACCAGTATGGGTAGAACGTGAACTCGCAACGCGTATTAAAATACCGCACACTTTTGTCGTCCATACATATACTCGTCCCACAGTTTGCGGACTGTGTAAGAAACTGTTGCGAGGATTATTTAAACAAGGATTACAGTGCAAAGATTGTCAGTACAATACGCACAAGAAATGTATCGATAAAATTCCTAAAGATTGCACTGGCGAGAGTCCAAGAGATGGAGCAGGTACTAAACATTCATTTGAAACTTAACGGTGAAATTTGAATCTAAAAGTTCAATTCTATCCAATCATTTTTTCTTATTAGGTGGAGAATACCCAGATAATGGAATTAACAGTGAATCAGAAGGGCGATGCGATGGTCGTAACGAAGAAGGAGATGGTGATAGTGATACCGAATCCCCTATGCCAACATCTCATCCTTCGCGTATTGATGGCAGTAATCATAACGGGGGGTTCATTTCTGTGAGTTATCATTAAAGTTCAACCCTGAATACTTTTTCATTTAGAAATATCGTGAGTTGTTTCAATTGCAACAGTAATAATACTTTCTTTTACGTTTCTTTTGCAGGATCTCATTCCAAGTCATGACGACGTTTTATCGGACGAGTTTCAAAAACTGAAAACCTCGAGGTGAGATTTTGAACAGATGATGAAAATTTTTCTTTGTGTAATTATTTCTCACTTCTCGGACAGTGCTCTATTTCTTTCCTTCTTTCTTACATAAATAAAGTTGCAGTTCCTCACCGAGTACCAACATTCCGCTGATGCGAATAGTACAAAGTGTTAAACACACAAAACGACGCGGTTCTAAAGTCCTGAAGGAAGGATGGATGGTACATTTTACCAGTCGTGACCCAGCGGTGAGCCGAAACAAATTCCATTACTTGTTCGTTATACTTTACTAGACTAAGAATATACCAAACAAAATATATTCGGCATTCACTTAAAGCTAAAGAGAATTATAATTTCAGTGGAAAAGCCACTACTGGAGACTAGATACGAAAGCTATTACCCTTTTTCAAAGCGATAGTGGAACAAAGTATTACAAGGAGATACCACTCGCGGAGATTTTAGCAATCGACACTGCCAGGACACCACATTCCAGTGGGTAGCTTATCCTTATTAACTATGTGACACAGTTTGAGTGTATATAATTCAACAAACTTCACTCATTCCAGATTCTATGCATTGTTTTGAACTAAGAACTGCAAACGTTGATTATTACGTTGGCGAAGATTCAGTATACAATGGAGCAAGTGGACCATTACCTCCACAAGAAAGCGGTGTCGGTGCACACTTGGCTAAATCATGGGAGACCAGCATTCGACAAGCTTTAATGCCCGTCACTTCAGCATCTACAAGTAATTATCATTAGCAAATACTCCTCTGAACGAAACAATGAATGAATAACAATATTGTCTACAAAATATGCCAGAACTGACACTATTCAAATCTTTCACAGGTCAAGAGCAGTCCGTTGAACCAGAAGAAAGAGTTACGGACATGTCCCAGTTGTATCAAATTTCTCCAGATGAAGTATTGGGCTCTGGTCAATTTGGGATAGTGTACGGTGGCACATATCGCAAGACGGGACGAGCTGTTGCTATAAAAGTTATCGACAAACTGCGTTTTCCAACAAAGCAGGAGGCACAGCTGAAGAACGAAGTGGCGATTTTGCAGAATCTTTCTCACAGCGGAGTAGTGAATTTAGAAAGAATGTTTGAAACACCAGAGAGGATATTTGTAGTCATGGAAAAGCTAAAAGGAGATATGCTTGAAATGATTTTAAATTCTGAAAAGGGACGCCTCAGCGAAAGGATCACTAAATTTCTTATAACGCAGATATTGGTCGCGCTTAAACATCTGCACAGCAAAAATATAGTGCACTGCGATTTGAAACCAGAAAATGTTCTGCTTAGTAGCAACAGTGATTTTACTCAGGTAAAACTGTGTGATTTTGGTTTCGCCAGGATTATCGGAGAAAAAAGTTTCAGGAGAAGTGTTGTTGGCACTCCGGCTTATTTGGCTCCTGAAGTATTGAGAAATAAGGGCTACAATAGATCTTTGGACATGTGGAGCGTCGGCGTTATTGTTTACGTTTCTCTCAGTGGTACATTCCCTTTTAATGAGGAGGAGGAAATCAATGAACAAATACAAAACGCAGCTTTCATGTATCCCCCAACTCCATGGAAGGAAATATCATCCGATGGTGAGATTTTTAAATTAGTTATTCAACTAATTGTCTCATACAATAGATAAAATCGAATTCTCACTGCAACATTCAATCTGTTAATCACTTCTTCATTATATAATACGTTGCTACTGTTCACAGCCATAGATCTGATCAACAATTTGCTGCAAGTTAAACAACGAAAGCGATATACGGTGGACAAAAGTTTACAACACGTGTGGTTACAGGTGAGAATATTTTTCCATTGGGTAAAGCGTTTATTGGATGAATAGAGCGAGTATTTTCCAATTCTATAAGATTATATCACTGCTTGTATGTTATTTCAGGATTATCAAACTTGGTGCGATCTTAGAGAGCTTGAAGCGCAAGTTGGTTGCCGATATTTGACTCATGAAAGCGATGACGCACGCTGGATGTCTTATGGGAATCAACGAGCATGACAAAACTTTACTCCAACTATAACGATTGAACCGCCACTTGCTACTTCAACACTGCATAAGGGATGGGCTCGAAGCGCTCGAGCCACTCTGAGACGTTTCATTCGCACCTGACAAAGCAGAAATATTTGAGATGCATTTTATTTTGAAATTTATCCACGAATTTATCTTGAAAGCAATTTATGCCTGAAATAGTATTCAATGTTTTAATCAACATTTATAGTAGGCTTATATTCTTGTTAAACCCGTGGTGGTGTCACTCGTCTCTAATAATCGAAATATACCACAAACTTTCAGACTTGAGTATGATTAGAGGAGTCTATCGATCAAATAACACGATAATTTGAAGACTATTGCAATATCATGACAGCTAGTAGAAAATAATATTTGTCTGAAATTACTTTTATAACTTTGAGTTGGACTCTGTGTCGTAATAAGGGCTGGAAGACATTGCATTTTCATAAATTTAAAGCTCTAATTATATTTTAAACTTTTGTTTTCTTTTATTTTGCAAATTTTAATAGAATTTCTAGCACGACAATATTCATGTCTTCAATATTGACCAAGATTCTTTAATATTAAGTTGACAATTATTTAACGATGATTTATATCTTAGTTGCATCAATAAATGCGAGCTGTTGATATTAATTGAGAATCCTCACCACGGGCTAAGTGTAAAAATAAATGGACGGATTAAAGGAAATATTACGATAGTTCGATAGTTGAAGAAAAATGTTGAAGGATAAATTGTCGAGTTTAGTATAGGCAAATAATGAAAAAAAAAAGTTTCGAGTGAAGAATTAAATTGGAAATTTTATTTAAGGAAATACTATTATTATAATAGGCAATAATATTTGTGATTGTTTAAACAGTTTGCATTTAGTTTTCATTTCTAGATCAAGCCTCAGAGATAATGAATTCAGAATTTTATTGTCCGAAAAAAATTCAAAGTACCAATCAAAAAGTTTATTAATAATTGATCTGAGTCGAAGAAATCTGATTATTTTATGTAATCTAAATAACAAAAAACAACAAAAAAAAAAAAACAAAGCATATAATACGTCTATTAAAAATTGTATTTGTAAACCAATTTAATTCGCTAGCGAAGGATTTATGTGATGATATATTTTTATGAATTAATGGAAAGATAATAATTCTAAGGATAGATATAATGCATTAAATTGCAGTTTAGAAATAAGTGATAATATAACAATGAAAATTGTTAATATTGGTATACAACTAATATCTATTACGAGCAAGAATCTTTTATTTCAGATATTATTAGTTATAAAAAGAATCTCTAAGTTGTGACCTGGTTGTGGGATCTGATTAATTATAATTAATTTACTTTATTCTTAACTTACATTCATGTCCAATCAATCTAAGATTATAAGACTAAGTTTTTATACAATTTTAAATTAATTGGACACGATATTACTATTACATTACTGAATAGTTTTTTATTCAATGCGACATACTTAACTCAATGCTCAGTATATTATACACAGTCTGTCCAGAAGTCAGAATAGTATTCTGTAGATAGGATTAACTTTTCGTCGCTCTATCATACAGGACTTCTAGATCGTTTCTTATAACACTTTTTCTTTATATCGATATATAATTTTACAATTCTATTTCTACCCGAGAGCCGTTATAGTTAATAACACAAATCCAGAGTAATTATTGAAAACTAGTTCGACGATAATATATGTGCGAAAATGAAAGTATACACAGACCAGTTTGTTCTCCCAACTTCTTAGATGCACAGAAATAAGAGAGATGTTTTTGAGACATAGATTTCATAATTATAGCATAAAAAAAATCGCACAACAAATCATTCCGAAATAATTTTTCTGATTTTATCGTGAATAAAATCTATCATCAGCTAAATTATTTATATTAACGTATTGTAGCTCTCAGGTATACAAAACTTACACATTAGTTAAGTTTTAAACAACTTTATCTTTTTATTGGAAACGTTAATAATTCATTAACTGATATCATAGAATTATTTAAATGGTTTTAAATCAGCATAACTAGATATATAGGTATATTATTTTAAAAACTTTATCATATACAGATCTAAACAATAGGTACCTATGTTATATTCATATTTATTCACAAATTTTTCATTTTAGTCGTACTAAATATCTAAAAGATATAAAAGAAGCTACGATATTTATCAGATCTTTTAATTTTACTAACAAATTATTAGCCGAAATCGACCGCAATTGTATGTGACAAAAGTTGCGGATTAGGAAATAATATATAGAGTCGTAATAAAACGTACCCCCTTTGCTGAGGAAGTATGTAAAAATATTAGAGGCCTACCCAAGTTGTAGAGTATTCATTCCATGAAATAAGATTACGTCGCGCCGGTCAAATAGTTAATACAAAATTCATGCGCATATTTATTATAATGCAAGTTAAAAAGAAATATTATCTACTTACTCGCACTAAATTGTACACATAGTCTCGCCGTCCACATACAAATAAACAGTTAGTTTTTAAAATGGAATTGTTATTAATAAATTTCAGCAGTTCTATATAGAAGTAATAAGTTTCTTTTTCGAGCTAAATAAACGGAGAAATAATTTTACCTTATTGTCTAAAATCTTTGAGAAACTTTCAATAGAACTGGCTTACGCTCGATATATAAAGCAATTACCTATATTTGGCATCTATTAGAATTAGTAATGGAGAAGATAATGTACTACGATGTCGATAAAAGCGATTTTTTTTCTAAATTCAACCTATTGCTTGAGGTATACCTTCTCGAAATAACAATTATTCTTTACTCTTGTTTGATATTATTTCAGAAAATTACTCCAGTAATAATTATATGAGATACCTGTTGAAATTTTTCTGAAAATGAATTAAAACATGTTGAACTATTCGATTGTAATTCAGATACAGTTAGATATACCATCTGTTGCTGGGCAAAGGTAATATTATTCATTCGTTATACAAAATGAATTTCTGAAGGCAAGCTAGACTCTAAACTACATGTTGTGTGATTGATTGTTGTTATTATTAATACCGCCGAACCGATACACCAATATTGTAAATTTAATAATAAGTAACTACTACTACTACTTACTATTGCTACTACTACTACTCTACTATTACTATTGTGAGTTCATAAAATTTCTCAAACGCCGAAACTTCCGTTGCAACCTTTTCTTAGGAGAGTAGTTTTTTCAAGAAATAAATGAATGACATTGTTAGTCTTCCAAAAGTTATAACTTACTATATACGAATAATTAATTATAAAAATAATTCAATCGTCGGTAGGCTGTGCTTTTATATTATATACTATCGAATATTGAATTATGTTATAGAAATATTTGTGAAAATTAATTTTCCTGAATATAGTTGAACAATCTATTTAGTACTTTCAAACTTTATGCACTATTTAAAACTTATCACTATTCCACAACTATATAATATACCCTAAGAAGTTGGTTCTAAATAAAATAGTAAATTTAAAAAAAAGCAGATCTTTGTAGTTGCTTAAGACTTAACTATTAAGACTTGAGTAAAACACACGTGAGGGCCTAATTGATCACAGAAATCAGATTGCGCAATGTTCAATTGCTTTGTTAATCTATTTCTACATATAATCATGTTTGTATTAATATAATATGTAATAGTAGCTTCCAATTGAAATCAATAATCCACTATGCTAAATAAATAATGCGTATACTATCGCTTATTATTTACAGTATTACCGAAAGGTTGTTCAGATTTAATGAGAAAAAAAAAAAAACATATAAGAAAGATCTAAAAATATATATATTATATACCTATTATATATTATTAAGTAAATAAACAAAATAATGAAATATGTAATCGTTTATGTAATTATATAAGGGCACAAAGTATAAATAAAACGTTTTTTACTCTCAACCACTCTTAGCTTACTAAGCTGGGTTCGAGACCTCATTATATAGACTCCAAAATTCAAATGGATCGAAAATGTTTACCAGTTTTGTATACGACACTATGTTGTCATATAGAATAATGGAAAATCTGTGCACCCGAGCATGATAATTATATATCCAGATTAGTACCATTGTACCAGTGTCACTAGGTACTATATTTGTAATAACAGGAAGTCTAAGATCCTCTGCCTGAAATAATTACTCTTGTTTCTTCGCCACGCATCCATGAACGTAAGAGATTTAGTTCAGCTTGGAATTTCCATTAAACATCTTGTTATTTTCTCTGCAATGCTTAAATCCAAACTAAACTAAATATGACTATCGAACGTAAGATGATATTAAAATATCAATTAGTGTTCTTCGCAATGAATAAACTATTAGTCAGTGGAGAGTGGGTAGAAATGCCGCAATTCTCTGATGATTCAAAAGTTTATAAGTTATCTATGGACGATGATGCCTCCATTTACAATAAATTCATAAACAACGATCAGAAAATTGTTCCAAACTATGACCCCAAAACCATTAATAAACTGCTAAATGAATTTGGAAATGCAGATAAAAACAATAGTGGAGAAATATCATTACATCAAACTGAAAATTCTGCCCAGTTCTTTGAACCCGTCACAATCAATCTTTCACATCTCTCCAAAGAGTTTATGGATGCCCATGCTAATGACGATGATGACAATGTCACTGAAAATCTTAATCTACAAGTGAATATGCCAATCGATGCCGCGGCATCGACTCCTGCTGTACCCTCTACCCTAGAATTACCGACGGAAGAACCTAGCGTTTCATCAACTGCGATCCCAGTATTACTTGCGAAGAAATCTCAATCGTATTTGACAGACAGAGGAGAATGTAATAATGAGACTCTGAAAGGAATAGGATTCCAGGATTATTTACCCATGGAAATGTTGAAGAAGGTACATCAGACTCTGAAATCTCAACCATCTACTTTGGAGGGAAAAATTCGGTTTTTGAAACAGTTTGAGAAAGATTTGATGATAGAAATTGGTGAGCAAGTTTCATTCTATGTCAAGCGTTTTTCTAACAAATTATATTTTCTGATCAAATAAGTTTATCCGATATTATTTGCAGGGGCACGACTCGGGACAGCCTTAACTCCACCCAGGCGAAAAAGAGGAACTCATGACTATTACGATCACGAGGATGAATTGGGTTTCCCATCTCTCGAAGGAGCTCTAATGGCAATATCATTTTTAACTTTTGCTGTTTACCTCATACGACTAGTTATGGTAAAGAGCAGCAAATGTGATTTTTGTTAGAGATAATTTGGGTTATCATAGATCCAGTTATAAATGAATTACAGCTTTTCTGTAATATGTTGAGCTTGATGAAATGATTTTATCATCGACCAAGCGCCCTCAATATACGGCTCTAATATTTTGAAAAATCTTTTCATTCTCTACAGCTGCTATTCCGCAACGCCAGCAACTCTGCGAATACTGCTACGATACTTTTTGGTAGAAACCGAAGATCGACAGATACATTAAATAACAAAACTCAAGAGATTCTAAATTATCTTGAAACTTTTGAAACAAATTAGTGATTGGGGGAAAGCTTCATGTGATTTTGATACGATAAAATTATAAAATATTCATTCAGGCGAGTAATTTATTTCTAAAACTATGGTACACTATTATGATATGTGTGTATAATTTGTTTCATTTATTCAATAGTTAATAAACAATATTTACATTTAGGATTAAAAACTGATATCTAATCTGAGGAACTTTCATTAATATCAAAGTGCTAATATATCTTATCTCCACTGAGGTGAATAAAAACCACACATTCCCTTTCTCAATCTATAATAATCATTAAGATGTATGTGTTATCTTTGTATGTATAGTTAGTGAATGCATTCAGTTGCATCTGGGAATGAGAATTCACTTAGAATCAGAGTTAATCTTTAAATTAAAGTTTCAAACCAACTCTGCCATTTGTCGTAAAGTTTCGGCCATTTGAATTCGGTGGTAATTGTTAGTCGTGTCGTCGCAAGTCGAAGATCGAAATCTCGCATAACTCTACGATACGAATCTTTTGAACTTTTTGAGAAGTGAAAGTTTACTCCTTTCATTCAAACTATTTTTCTTTCGATTGTCTTTATCTGACCGCAAATATACAGCACGGTAAAAGTTTTGCCTAATATTAAAATCACTTGAAGGAAAGTATTTCTTCGATTACAAGATATGGACGCTACATCTGTTGAAGTAGCGAAATCTTCGCATTTAAAGATTCACGATGGTCACATTCAATACGGAACAGCCGGTTTCAGAACAAAGTAAGTTAATAAATAGTAATCTACATTATTTTTCTATTCATATACTAATTCATTTCAACCGCAATACCGGGATTAAGATGTTCAACGTGTGACACGTAGACATGTATGTTATTTCAACGTATAACCTATAATTTCTTTTCCTTCTGTTTCATATTTCGCCTGCGACTCTTTGTAGATCGGAAATTCTGGACCATGTCATGTTCAGAATGGGACTACTGGCTGTCTTGAGATCGAAAGTCAAAGGAGGTGAGCTCAGAATTCGTATAATATAAAAAGTGGTGAAAGTTTGAAGGTTATGAAGACATTAATACTTCTGTAAGAACACATCTGTACCTCCCGTTTCTAAACCCATGTACTAATTTCGCTCAACTTCAGTAACTGATCTAGAAATCATTCGAAGTATTTCACTACCAAATTTTATTAAAATCTGTCCACTCGTTCAAAAGTTATCGAAATAATGATCGGAGACCATGAATCCTTAATACTTGGAATCTTTTGTCTCAATTTCAGCGGCAATTGGTCTGATGATAACCGCTAGCCATAACGAAGAGCCTGACAATGGAGTAAAGCTCGTAGATCCTGCGGGTGAAATGCTGGAAGTATCTTGGGAAAAGATTGCAACAAATTTAGCGAACGTCAAAGATACCGAAGTAGTATCGACACTAGAAAGTATCATAACAAGTCATAACATCGATATGAATACTTCTGGAACGGTGATAATTGGTAGAGATACTAGAGCCAGTAGCCCTGCTTTGGCAACCGCTGCTATTGACGGAGTCAAAGCTCTTCAAGGAGTGGTTAAAGACTTTGGCATAATTACTACTCCGCAATTGCATTATCTCGTTGTTTGTGTGAATACTAATTCAGGATATGGAATCCCTACGCTGCAAGGCTATTATCAAAAACTTAGCAATGCGTTTAAACAAATAAGAGGAAGCGCAACAAGCAATGGAAATTATACTCCCAATGTTGTGATTGATGCTGCGAATGGTGTCGGCGCTATTGCAGTTAAAGAATTTCAAAAGTATTTGGGAGATTCTATTCTGATAGAACTTCACAATGATGGAAGCGGAAGGCTAAATTATATGGTAAATTTTCTTGCTGGAGTAAATTCAAACATTTAATTTAATTCTGCTCTTCGTTTGAGATAGGATCGGAAGTTTTTACGGACGCTTTTTCAGCTCAATTGTTATTTTCAGATTAATTAACTTTTAAATGATGGCTATTTTAGTTGTTAATAACAAATTGACTATATTTTTTCTTCTACAGTGTGGGGCAGATTTTGTGAAAGTCCAACAAGCACAGCCGCTGAATGTCCCGCTAAAACCAAACGCAAGGTGCGTTAGTATTGATGGTGATGCGGATAGAGTTGTATATTACTACACTGACGAGCAAAGCAAATTCCATTTATTAGATGGGGATAGAATAGCGACTCTAGTAGCGAGTTATTTCAAAAACTTGCTTCAAGAAAGTGGTCTCAGCTTAGAACTTGGCTTAGTACAAACTGCTTACGCTAATGGGGGTTCAACTGACTATATTTCTAATGTTTTGGTAAGTAAATTTGATTAAAACAGTTGAGAATGCTGACAAATTTCATCAGCTGATCTTACAAAACTTTAAAGCGACAAAGGAATAACAGATCTTCATTGATTTCAGAAAGTTCCAGTCGCATGTGTCTCAACAGGTGTTAAACATCTGCATCACAAAGCTCTAGACTTCGACATTGGAGTTTACTTCGAAGCAAACGGTCACGGAACTGTTACTATCAAGGAAACTGCATTGGAAACAATTCGTAGTGCTGTGAAAGATTCAAGGTGACATACTTTGCTGTAAATACTAAAGTGGATTGGTATAAGCAGTCACAGTGATATAATAATCTTACCCCTTATAATCTATTTTTCAAATACAGCCTATCAGAAAGTGTGCGAAGCGCTGCAACCAAACTACTGAATGCTATTGAAGTAATAAACCAAACCGTGGGTGATGCACTAAGCGATATGCTCCTCGTAGAAACTATTCTGCACTCGAAGGGTTGGAGCCTTACAGATTGGGAGAAAACTTACACAGACCTTCCAAACAAGCAATTGAAAGTTAAAGTTGCTGACCGAAATGTTATCACTACAGTAGATGCTGAAAGGAAATGTGTAACGCCTATCGGTTTACAGGAAAAAATTGATGAGTTGGTTGCGCAGTATCCTAGAGGTCGTTCTTTCGTAAGGTAGTGAACTCAGCGATTCGATCTAAGTAAAAAATTACATTGAATTAATAATTTTGAAACACATACGTCAATGAAATTCCTTTTTTACAGGCCATCAGGCACAGAAGACCTGATCAGAGTGTATGCGGAAGGCCAGAACGTTACTGAAGTGGAAAAATTAGCCGCCGAGGTATCGCTGGCTGTTTATAGACTAGCAGGAGGAATTGGGTCTGAACCAATAATCCCGAGCTAAAGTCAGGGAATTAATTGATGAAATATGTAGCTGGGTGAAACGTTCCAGACATTTATATCGACTAGTTTCAATACGCTCAGGTTTAATCAAGCAGATTATGAAATCTAATACATTCATATATATTTTTTTTTAAGTAGAGTAAAGACCTTATTTAGTTATGTAAGCAAATGTATCGTCATAGTAATAAGGTGATGGTATCAAATCAAATATATATTATATAGATAAATTTATAAATATGTGATAACGGACAAAATCAATCATTTGTGCAATATTTTTGAAATTTTTTTTTTTTACTTTACGTTCTTGAATTGATCGATAACTATTTTACAACATTTTTATCTAAATTCCGGATTGTACAATGTAAATGTCTCTACATTCAAAAATGAGTTCAATCAAGATGGCCTTGCTACTGTTTTCGATTGACAAACAAGTGTTTTGTCAATTAGTGTGATACGTAATTTTTTAACTTCACTGATCAAAATACCGAAACGCTAAAACTCCATTCAAATTAAAATTTATCAAAATCATCTAAATTCAAGTAAATTTTAAATTTCACCGAAGAGCATGAGACAATAAAATGATATTCAACTTAATTGATATACAAAAAAACTAATAAGCAAGTCTAGAAGGACTGGTGAATGATGTTTCTGTGAAAAGAAATTGATATAAAATAACGCTTTTTATATGAACTAGTATTATTAATCTAAAAGAAACATCGAAATTATTTCGATGGTATGGAGAACTCTCTTTAAATATTACGACAGATAAATTGACATGCCAATGGAGTATTAACTTTCAACTGCTACCCATGGCTCCCAAGAAACTTGGGCTAAAAAGATTCTGGGCGATATTATCTCGTGTCCACGTAGTTTGGTCTTCAATTCTGCCAAGACTAGCAATGTGCTTAGCTGAATGTATGGAAATGCGGGGAACTGAGATAGACCAGCATTTTCTGGTACAAATTCTGCTTGTTAGTCATTGTCAATTATAATCAGGAATTATAATCGCCACGAAAAGCTCGTACATAATATATTGTTATATTTTTTTATAAGGAACTAAAGATTGAGGATCATTTCGACTGAATAAATTGAATTGTGATCTTTATAAAACTCAAACTAAAATTGAAATGTTGATAATATTCGAAAGCGAAAGTTTTTAATATTAATTTCTACCAACAGAAAGAATCTTCGCTTGTCTAAAATTATAAATAACATGTAAAGCTGTTGATACATATATACAATAAAATAAAATAAGATTCACATTAATTCATCGTCTACTGAATTATGTTCTGTAGATCGATCAGTTTTACTTCTCAACATTTTTGGTGTTATAATATCACTGGTCGATCTTCAAATAAATCATAGATTCATTAATCGTTTTGTATTCGTTAGCATAAGGACGTTGAAGATTTTCAACGAAAATTGTTAAAGGTTGACAAAAGATTTCGGTGGTTTATAATTTCCGCGATTCTTCTTTACCGACACTTTTGACAAGTCGAAACCACGATCGAACTAGCGACGCTGGCGGCAAATACCTTCAAAACATAGTTTATAACGTAAATAAATACCTCAAACTATTCAATAAATAGCCACAGGCGGCCTTTACATATTAAATTATTTTATGAACAAATTTATAAAAGATATCAGCCAAGCCACGCGGTATTTATAACGGAAAATTTTCATAAACCGTGATATCAAGTCGCCGTTAAGGTTAATTGGTGAGTGCTGATAACCTTCCGCAATTTTTGTCTATTTGTCATGTAAAGTTCAACTAAAAATACAATTGGTAGAAAAATTCAGGTTCTATCTTTCTCGCCTGAATTTTTCCTCAATCCCAGTTCCGTCAGAATCTTTAAATGAACAGAACAAACTCTTTGTCCTAGCTCTATGCGTATACCCATTCTACATCAACAGGTAGATACAATACAATACACGTTCTTTATTACTATATTTATGCAGCGATATGGAGGAGATTAAATTTGAGCCGATGAAGACTGTTGGGCAAATCCAAACCACTAATATCATATTATCTAAGATGTATGGAGTTCCAAGACTTAAAAAGAGTCCAGAATTATCTGCAGTACTTTTGGAATTACCCAAAGATACACCTTCGCCATTTCTTTGTAGACTATGCGCGACAAGAGGCAAAGACATGGTTCATATGTTCGGCGCCAATGAATTACATAAAAATATAATACAAAAGATTGAAGACTGTAGTCTACCTATCATGGTAAGACTGGTTTTGAAGAATTTTATCACAAATGTATTATACTTACTTATTTAGACCTTGGAGTAATTTGATCATAGGAATAAAAAACTCATTTTTGGCAATAGTTGTATCGTGATATAATTTTTATCTTTTGGTACGCAGGTGAAGAAGACTGATACTCTGCCAAAATATGCCTGCCGAATTTGCCTTGGTAAATTAGAACTTTGTTATCAGTTTCATAAAACTGTAGCAGAGGCTGAAAAGCAGCTTCTTACATATAACAGAGAGACAAAATCTAGTAAAATTGAGGAGGGGGAAGAATATCGGCAGGCACTTCCAGTTTACAATGGACAACGTAGTGCACGAAAACTCGCTAGTAATGGAAAAATATTGAAACCTTCTACTCAAACGTGCCGTACAAAGAATCTATGCAAAAGCAGTAGTACTAGGAGTACAAGAGATCAATACAAGAAGAAAGATTCATCCACAGATTACTTGAATACTAACCAAACCACCCCGATTGATCAGAATAATACGCTGAATAGTCTGAATAACACAAAACATTTAGGGGAAGAATTGAGATCTGAAAAAGAGGAGCTTAAGCCTGATTACGAGTTCTATTCTCCTCCAATTACCAGGAGTCAAAGTCAGACAGTCTGTGATAGGAAGAAGAAGAAAAAAACTAGAAAACATACTAACAACGATGATAATATCCTCTTTTGGGAAAAGAGATATAAAAGTAAAAGCCCAAAACTGAATGGCTCAATGAAGACAATAGCTTTACGAAAAAAATTAAGGTCTGAAAAGGAAGGGGAAATTTCTGATTCTGAATTCTATTCCCCTCCGATTACCAGGAGTCAAAGTCACACAGTTTCTGGTAGTATGAAAAAAACAGAGACAGGGAATGATTCCAGCGATGATGATAGCTCCCCTTCGGAAGAGAAATTTCAGGACCAACGCCCAAAGCTGAACAGCCCAATTAATCGAATACATTTAGAAAAAGAATCAGGGTCTGGAAAGGAGGAGCATATGTCTGATTGTGTATTCCATTCCCCTCCGATAACCAGAAGTAAAAGTCCAACAGTCTGTGATAGCCCGAAAAGAACAGAAGCCAATAAGGATAACAGCGATGATGACATCCTCTTTTGGGAAGCAAAATTTAAGGATCAGATTTTTTCTGACCAAAGTGTTGGTTTTGTTGGAGTAACATGTAGAATTTGCGAAGCGACTTTCCAAACTGCTGAGAAATGCTACCTACACGCAAGCGTTCATGCTTGGACAAATTACTATCCCTGCTGTGTTTGTAATAAAACTTTCGAGACTGAAAAGGACTGGAAAATACACAGCTCCGAACACAGAGAGTTTATAGAGTTTGAAAGCAGGGAGATAATGCACGATTGTGATGAATGTGGAAAGAAATTTGTCTCGGAAGCCAGACTGAAGTTTCATAAACTTTTTCATAAATCTAGCGCTGAAATAATCCCCACTACCAGAGGATCTCCAAGTTTGCAACAGTTATGCTGGAATTTGAATCAGCGTCTTTTGGCTGAGACTAAAAAGGATCCTTTAGCTGGTAACCGAATACTTCATAACTGTGAAGAGTGCGATACAGTTATGGATTCAGCGAAATCTTTAGAGGAACATGTGCTGACTTCACACAAACAACAGCAGGAATTCTGTTCTAATGCATGCGGAAACCAGTTTAGGTATATAATAATCTTTTACAGTTTTTATACTCAACATACGTATAAATAAATTGAAAGATATGCGACTCAGAGGTGATTTGTTTAGTATATTCAATACACTTGTGTTCTACAGATCTGAAGAACAGCTTAATGATCATCGAAGCAACCGTGATCGTATTGAATGTACTTTGAGCAAGAGAAGATCTGACTCTATCGATACATCAAAAGTTCATGGAGAAGTTCCCTATAGGCCACCATTGACTGAAAATAAGTTTTCATGCGCTCATTGTGGGACGACATGCACGCGTGTAAGGATACCGATACAAAGGCAATATTAATTGCTTTTATTTGAAACCAAGAGTATTCTACACCTCCGAACCTATCCTTTTATTATCAGAAAAATGAGTATTTGTACCCAAAGGATTAATTTAAATTTGCTGAATTCAAGTCAGGATATAAAAACCCGGTGATTTTCATCCCGTAAAAACAGTATCTTTTTTATTGCAGAAAGGGCATCTGATTATTCATCTAAGGAGTCATTCCAGAGAGCGACCTTATAGCGGTAATATATGCTCAAAGAAATTTGCGACTGACGCAGTGAGGAATAATCACAGTAGAAAGCACACTGGTGAACATCCTTTCAAATGTTCTAAATGTGGAAAGACATTCTTCTGGGCAGAGTCACTGAAACAACATGAAGTTTCTCATTCAGGAAACGTGCCTTGGAAGTGTATCCGGTGTGATAAATCGTTTACTACAGCAAGATCAAGACATAATCACTTGAATGTACATGGTGATAGACCATACAATTGTGATCCATGCAAAAGTTGGTTTCAAGAACAAAGAGTTGTACGAAGACATGAGAAAGCTGAACATGAAAAAATTGACAGAATAAAGTCTGAGACTCGCTGTAAAATGGAAAGTATCTTTCGAAACGTTTCGTGAAAAATAGATAAATTTTTTAAATTTATATTATATCTATTTTAATACATAATGCTGTTCTATGTATACTTGATGTTTTTTCATTTAAAACCCTGTGCGCCCTGTGCGTTAGTTTATATCTATATATCTTATAAATTAGAAGAAAAAACACAAGGATTTAAAATATTATCACTTTATTTCCGCGTTTTCAACTAAATTTACATTAATTATAATATATCGAACCATGTATTATATCTCATCTTAAAATTTCAAAAAATCGGCAGAAATTAGTAGGAAATTCGCAGCGCCACATGTGCTTGAAATGAAAGGTTTCAGTTCAGTCATAAGAAGTTACTTCCGTAATCCGCGGTGGTTCTGCAATCTGCGCTTGGCAGTCTGCTATTTTGACTTTAGGCTGTTTTGTCGCGGCCCGTATGTAGTGAGGTGATAATATTAATTTATTTATTATGCAATATAATAATAGCAATAAATGTAACGTATTAAATAACTATGTGATGTTCAGCCTGAATTAATGACTGTACGTATTATCGAAATCGTGATATGTTAATAGTATAACATATAGATATAGATAGATATACAATAGTCTGTGATTTTGAGGTTAGTTTTGTGTAAATCTTTTACATAATTGAATTTTCATTTAATCTTAAATGAACTTTTGGTGTTACAGAGTCATGCCACCGTCCTGGTAACCTTGTAACATTAATTATTTATCATGTTATCTACTTTATGTACTGCCAGACATTGTCGAAATTTAACATGTCTATCTCCTTCGAAGATACTCAGTACCAAGGTGCGTAATTTTCTCATTATCTTTTAGAACAACTGCGAGCTTAACGTTTTTGAATATTTGAAAAAAAAAAACGAGTTTGATGTTCAAAATTTGCAATTATATAACTTACTCGAAATTCATAAATTACGATTTTGTACAAAACTGAACCTAAATTTGTTTGTAGATTTTTGAACAAAAAAATCAAAAAAAAAACACTTTCGTGAAAAGTAAATATTGATGGGTTCTGAATTTTTTTTTTTTACAGTATTCCGCTGGCGTGGTAAAACCAACAGCTTCGGTAGCCCCTGTAGAAAAAGAAGGACCATGTTTAACCGTGGGGGAAAATTACCGGAGTCGGAAAGCAGCCATGAGTATTTCTGTTGCGGCAAGTCCATCCGCCTCTCTTATGGCAATTGATAAATTACCAAATCTGGAGAACATTGTTACTAATACCAGCTCAGTAAAGCCAAAGACGAAAGCTGTGCCGGAACCTGAATGGAGGCATATTCAAATAGATTCTTCTAAACTGTCTAAACATTGCTTGATGCTTTCGAAGATCAGATTAACATGTAAGTTAATGATAATAATAATAATGATGTTTGAAGTAACAGAGAGACGAAATCGATGCAGAACTTATTTCTTATCTACATTTTTATTTTATAACGTTTTCATATTGACAAATGTTTTTTCTCTGCTCTAGCTTTAGTAGTAATCACAACTATGGGTGGATATGCGCTGGCGCCAGCAGCGTTTGACATTCAAACTTTCATTTTATGCTCTGTAGGAACAGGCCTTGTATCTGCAACAGCCAATTCTATTAATCAATTCTTTGAAGTTCCATTCGACGCTCAGATGTCACGAACGAAAAATAGGGTCTTAGTTCGTGGACATCTCACGTAAGTATATTCGTCAATAAGAATCAATTAATCATTACGATTCGGAATTAGAATTGATTTGATTGAAATATGGAGATTCAGAATTCCGTACTTAGGGAACTAATCAGAGTTTAGTAAGATAATCTTATTATTCATTGCTTTATATTAGTTATTTGTTGAATATTAGTTATTCAAACTGTTGAGGCAGAAGAAAGTTATTTACTACTTGTGAATAACTAGAAAAAACCGTACATTGACAATTTTAAACTTAATTAGGGACTTAATGTCAATAGGCCAGCTCATGCAATTGCATTTGCGACGGTGTCAGGTGTTGCCGGACTCACCACGCTGTATTTAGGAGTCAACGGTTTGACTGCAGCTTTAGGTGCTACAAATCTTATTCTCTACACCCTTATCTACACACCGATGAAACGTGTCAGTATTCTCAACACTTGGGTTGGATCCATCGGTAAATATAAACTTTATCTAACATCAGCATACTAAAGAATATAAACATTTGAAAGATTTTGCAAAGCTCTCATCATTCGCAGTATTATTAGGTTCAATCTTCCTTAACTGCAAATTTATGATCACTACTATAAATATCAATCATTAAAAATAGTTTAGAATATTATGTAATATTTAGGTATCAAGATTTTATTGACGAATTCTGTTTTTTAGTGCTCTAAGCATTATATTTATAGTATAAACAGTATAAACATTATCAATTCTTATATTCTATAGTTGGAGCAATTCCACCATTGATGGGATGGGCAGGCTGTGCCGGAGATATAACCGCTGCAGGTGCATGGATTATGTCTGGTATGCTATATGCTTGGCAATTTCCACACTTCAACGCTTTATCCTGGAATTTACGGCCTGATTATTCTCGTGCTGGATACAGAATGATGGCTGTAACTAATCCTGGCCTATGTCGCAGAGTTGCGTTAAGATATACAGCTGCTATTATGGGTTTATCGTATTTGGCCCCTGCTTTGGATGTTACGAACTGGTGGTTTGCTTTAGAATCTACGCCGCTGAATGCATACTTTTTATATTTGGGTAACTATATAATGTTACATTACTTCACTTTATTGAAATTATAACGTTTCTAGTGCTAATAACTATCCGATTAATTTAATGTAGTAAAATGATAAAACTATTTCATAGAAGGAGTTTCCTCAAATGATTATATCATTCGCTAGTATGATTTTATCAATGATTCATTCTTGGTAATTGAATATAGAATTTATTTTACTATTTTAAAACTTCGAAAAATGCATTTCATTAAAAATTGTTTCTTTTATCCTCAGCTTGGCAGTTCAACAAGCGGTCCGATAGCGCAAGCTCGCGTAAACTGTTTCGGTTTTCGTTAATTCATCTACCAGTTTTAATGCTGTTAATGCTTTTGAATAAGAAGTATTTAATTAACGGAGCGGACTCTGCAAATTCTGTACCATCCGATTCTGCGAAAGATCGAGGAAGCTATTTTGCTATTTTAGCAAAGCCAACTACATTGGAAGCGTCTACTGTGTAGTAGAATATTGTTCAATTAGGAAATGTTGTAATTTTATGAGCGATAGTACAAAAAATTACAGTTTGTAAAATAACCAGTATATCAATCACGACATTGTAATATAATATGCATCATGTAAATATAAAATCAAGATTCTATACTGTCTTTATACCCGTTTTATTTTTTAACAACTCAGAGAATTCATATTTTTGTCCGCCTATTTATATGCAACTTCTCCTAATGGCATACAGGTTGCGTACAGTACGGAGTGTCTATATTTGCCCCAAAAGTAGTTCGTCGACTCTCCCGCGAGATAGCGATACCATTTGGCGCCCCGCTAGCGAGACCAACCGGCACGGTGGAGCCTGAGCTAAGATACGAACACCTGTTGCGGGATCAATGATCTTCGTGGCGTCAAAGGGTTCGTATGGGGGTTTTGTTAACGAGCTACAACTGGCGAACTGCGACAGGCATCGGAATAGAAATAATCGGAACCTAGCCAATGTCTAGCTCTTTTAGTAATTTGGAGAATGATTGTGGTATTGAAACACTCCTTCTATTCCAGTTGAATAAATTCCAATGAAATTACTACAAACATCTCTGTTCAGCAAATATTCTGCTCTGATTGCAACGAACTGGTGTTTATACAACTCAGTCTTTGTAAAATTAGTTACAGTAGTTAGTGAATCATTGTAATGAAAGTGTTGTTCAGATTATTATGACTTATATGTTATCAGGATGCAAGCAAAGAGACTCGATTAATTGCAATATGTAACATACTGATTTTTAAGGAACAATTAGGAATTGTACTACACAATTTTGACAATTAATAATATTGTATCGATTCTGCATCAATAAATTCCTAGGTATACCAATAAACAATTGCTACTTTATTTTCCACTTTCCTCTCCTTGCAACTCCCAAATAATCGCTCCTGGTATAAGGAGAACATCTGACCCGAGGAGGTGTTCCGAAATTTTGGATATGTGTATAGATGTAGGCATGCATACGTTGCTTCATGCACGTCTCTATATATTTACTCATCTAAACTATCGTTTTTCGGAGTTAGAATGATTTTAAGTCGAAAAATTACTGCTCCTGGTATCAGGAGAACATCTGACCCGAGGAGGTGTTCCGAAATTTTGGATATGTGTATAGATGTAGGCATACATACGTTGCTTCATGCACGTCTCTATATATTTACTTATCTAAACTATCGTTTTTCGGAGTTAGAATGATTTTAAGTCGAAAAATTACTGCTCCTGGTATCAGGAGAACATCTGACCCGAGGAGGTGTTCCGAAATTTTGGATATGTGTATAGATGTAGGCATGCATACGTTGCTTCATGCACGTCTCTATGTATCTACTTATATCTACTATCGTTTTTCGGAGTTAGAATGATTTTAAGTCGAAAAATTTCTGCTCCTGGTATCAGGAGAACATCTGACCCGAGGAGGTGTTCCGAAATTTTGGATATGTCTATAGATATAGGCATGCATACGTTGCTTCATGCACGTCTCTATATTTCTATAATATCTCTCTATAAATATACTAGCGTTTTTCGGAGTTAAAATGATTTTAACTCGAAAAATTTCTGCTCCTGGTATCAGGAGAACATCTGACCCGAGGAGGTGTTCCGAAATTTTGGATATGTCTATAGATATAGGCATGCATACGTTGCTTCATGCACGTCTCTATATTTCTATAATATCTCTCTATAAATATACTAGCGTTTTTCGGAGTTAAAATGATTTTAACTCGAAAAATTTCTGCTCCTGGTATCAGGAGAACATCTGACCCGAGGAGGTGTTCCGAAATTTTGGATATGTGTATAGATGTAGGCATACATACGTTGCTTCATGCACGTCTCTATATATTTACTTATCTAAACTATCGTTTTTCGGAGTTAGAATGATTTTAAGTCGAAAAATTTCTGCTCTTGGTATCAGGAGAACATCTGACCCGAGGAGGTGTTCCGAAATTTTGGATATGTGTATAGATGTAGGCATACATACGTTGCTTCATGCACGTCTCTATATATTTACTTATCTAAACTATCGTTTTTCGGAGTTAGAATGATTTTAAGTCGAAAAATTTCTGCTCCTGGTATCAGGAGAACATCTGACCCGAGGAGGTGTTCCGAAATTTTGGATATGTCTATAGATGTAGGCATACATACGTTGCTTCATGCACGTCTCTATATATTTACTTATCTAAACTATCGTTTTTCGGAGTTAGAATGATTTTAAGTCGAAAAATTTCTGCTCCTGGTATCAGGAGAACATCTGACCCGAGGAGGTGTTCCGAAATTTTGGATATGTGTATAGATGTAGGCATACATACGTTGCTTCATGCACGTCTCTATATATTTACTTATCTAAACTATCGTTTTTCGGAGTTAGAATGATTTTAAGTCGAAAAATTTCTGCTCTTGGTATCAGGAGAACATCTGACCCGAGGAGGTGTTCCGAAATTTTGGATATGTGTATAGATGTAGGCATACATACGTTGCTTCATGCACGTCTCTATATATTTACTTATCTAAACTATCGTTTTTCGGAGTTAGAATGATTTTAAGTCGAAAAATTTCTGCTCCTGGTATCAGGAGAACATCTGACCCGAGGAGGTGTGCTGAAATTTTTGGCGGGAAAAAGGAAGTGTGTCTATGCATACATGTCTTCACGCGTATCTCTATACTATATTTATGTTTGCTAGCATTTTTCAGAGTTAGACAAATTTTGAGTATGAAATTCTCTCTCGTATCGGGAGAACATACCACAGAAGGTGAACGCAAATTTTTGAGTAGCTGAAAATACAATAATCCTTATCTCTACTCCTCATGTTTTTTCGACTGTTTGAGCTATCGCTTATTCTAGATTGAAATAAAGATTCTCAGGAAGGGCAAAGGGAAAGGAAAGAAAACGAAACTAATCAATTATCGGTATATCTGAGATTTTATTGTAGCAGCATCGATACAATATTCATTGTTAAAGTTGTGTTCACTACCTAATATAACTAATTTTACAATGAATGACAGCAATATACATATACTCGTTCGTTGCAATTGACACAGAATTCCCCCTAGCCGTAGATATTTGGGCTTCGATTAAAGTTCATCCAACTGCAACACAAGGACGAGTGCTTCATTGTAATAGTCAGTTAGCCGATTACTCTAATAACCAGTTGAGAAAGATTCTAATCGCCCTAGGGGGTAGACAGAAAATTTAATGATTTCGGATTTTGTGGGTTTTTTTCTTTGTGCATTTTTTTTTTTTCACCGCAAACATGATTCTCTGTAAGCTTGGGGCAGACAATAAGTATTTATAATTGTTCATTGAATAACGGGAATTTTTTCTAACGTTTAGGATCACTTAATATTCGTCTTCTAATTGGTATGAGTTTGTTTGATAGCGGAGCGCGTGTCAATCTGAAGACCGCGCCAGTGAAGAATGATTTATGAAAACAAGGATTGTATGCGAAATAAAGAATTCGTCGGCGAACATACTGAGATATTTCTTAATATTATGGAAAATGAATTGATGTATCGATCAAAAAATCAATAGTGAGTCAAATATGTACTAAACTCAATGAACGATGAATTTTTCTCAACTTACAATGAAGCCGAATATTATGACTAGTATTCCAAATAGAAGAAAAATGGTTAACAATTAAACAATATACGGATTCAGTGTTCAGTGAATTTGTATTTTCATTTATTCTGCGTTTTAACGACATTTCTTTCAACGGCTTTATTTCCATTCGTTCAGATACGATGCAAACATGAATGCCATAAGAGATCGGTAATTCTCTTTAGCTTCCCCGCATTATTTCTACGCGGCGCTATCTTTTATTGTTATTATGAATGAATTAAAGAGATAGTAGTTTTTTATACCGCTTCTTAGAATTCTTACGAGGCGCCATTGGCCACGCCCTCACGTAGAAAGCGAAAGGATCGTAGTATTTTTTGTCCGCATATTTGTGCAGCACCACTATCGTTTCATTCATGCCGAGCGCTTCTCAGAAAAGGTAGTAGTTTTTTGTCCGCATATTTCTGCAGTACTACTACTTTCGCTTTCGTTCATTCATACGCGACTAGCGCTCTCTACCGGCCAATGGAGTAGTTGCTGCGAGGGGCTCGGCATCGAAACTAGCGATGTATACAAACGAACGAACAATTAAAAGAACAATTCAAAGTAAAATTATCTAACGATATCGGAAGGTGAAGGACAAGACGAAGAATAACAGATAGTGACTACAAACACGTATAACTTTTTTTGTCACCCAGGAAGAGACGATACAATCTGATATCATAAGCTAATTTCATGCTCTTTCAATTCACCTTACGTTGTTTCATTCCTCTTCTATCGAATCCTGGAATAATTAGTCGTAAGGATGAAAAAGTGGAAAATAAAAGAGCATCTGCATGATTTTTGGCATATTTATTGCTGCATCATCGATACAACATTTCTTTTTATTGAAAATTATGTACAATTTCTAATTGTTTTAAAAAAATGAATATGTGCCAAGTTTCTTTATTTGCTTCGTGGTAAAAGGGAGAATAATATAAACGACATTTATGGAATAATAAACTACTCGCTCATATATTTCCCTTTGAGAATCGCTGTACGTAATTAGAAAAATTATTACGATATTGGTCGCAGTCGCTTCTTACTAACGCAGTTCCGATGTCAACTGGTCGACGCCACGAGGGTCACTGACTTCATCACACCGCTAGAATACCACGAGACGCAGCTACCTTACCGTAGGTTGAGGTCAACGCACCCCGCAACGCTTTCGAGTTTGGAACTAAATAACTAGAAAGGCGCAAAAACTCCGCGGGTTGCGTATACTGGGGTGCAATTGCGTAAAATAATTTTAATCTGTACGTTTAATAAAAGGAAAATATGGAACATGTCTGTCTATTTATTGAAATAACTTGATAATTTATAGTTCTTTCGCATTCAAATTTGGTAAATGTCAATAATAATACAACCAGTATAGGTATACGCATGTGTAGGGCAAATGTTGACAAATTATATTTTTCATCATGAATCGCAGCCTAATCTGAAGTTAAGATACTAAATTCGTAGAAGAGACGTTTTTTTTAACTAGTAAGAATATTTATTTTTGAAACGCGTATTACAGAATCTGAATGTATATTCTCCTTGTCAGTACTTTATATACAGTTTACCTGTCACCCACATTCATACACGAGTAAAACTTATAAATCACATTAATATGAGATTTTAATTAAAAATCACTGAGTAAACAATCGCCTTAAAACTATTTAATTATCGATAGGTGTAGGATTATTCCGCTTAGATCATGACTATGTCACATAACATGTATGAAATGTAAAAAGAAAAAAAAACTGACTCGATAATTACAAATCTTATTAAAACTTTAATCGGTCGAAGGTTTTTTTGGTTTAGCAGCTAACTTAGCTGCCACCTGCTTCTTCTTGTTATCAAATTTGTTGAATTTCTGTTTCTTCTTATTATCAGCCTTCTGTCCTTGGAAACCACCACCACCACCTGGCTTGCCAGCTGCTTTTCCATTGCCTGGCTGCCTCTGTTGTTCTCCTTGTGAACGTTTCTGCTGCTTACCTCCTTTTTCTTTTCTTCGTTCAGCATTTTGACTGTTGTGAATCTAAGGGAAATTTTCAATCTAAATTATTCCTTTGTTGCATAAATATTATTAATTTGAATAACAAAAATTTCAAGAAGTATATTGATGGTATTGATAGATTTATTATTACTATTACTTATGATATACTTACAGCTATCGAAGTTTTGTCCCCAGAATTATCTTTGAATTTCTTTGGTGAACCGCCTTGATTGGATTTAGGATGAGGCCTCTTCTGGCCACCTCCTTTTTGTTTCTTCTGATTTGGAGATGATTCTGAACAAATCTGTACTCTGATTTCCCTAGTCTCCAGAGTTGTGCCGCTTAATTTCAGCGCCAGAGCAACAGAATCTGTATTTTCGAAGTTCACATATCCAAAGCCTTTGCCAACTCCAGTTCTCTTGTCTCTCACAATTCGTACAGATACGATTTTGCCACAATCCGCGAAGTGTTCCCAAATTGAATTGTCGTCAATTCCTGTAACACATCAAAAACTTTATGTTATCATTTCTAAAATCAATTTCAGCATTCAATGTCACCAAATTTTAGCAATTTAAAATTAAATTTTGCTACAACTAAAGGCAAAAAATGAAGAAATTTTTAAATATTTTAATCAAACTATTATACTCACTGAAAGGTAAGTTGCCAAGGAATACAGCCTTCTTTACATCAAGTTTCTGAGCCTCCCCGCGCACCAAATCAACTCTCAAGTAAAAGCCGTCTAATTTGTGGCCATTTAAAGACAGTGCTTTTTTAGCCGCAGCTTCAGTTGTGAATCTAATATATGCATGTAGCGCAGGTACAACAGGATGAATCTCCCGCTTAATAATAGCGACCTTCTTTGAAGTTTTAGCATCTTTTGCAACAGCCCCTCTAAATCTTAGAGTTTCAATGGCTCCAAACTGTTTGAACAATGTCATAAGAGTTCCTTTTTTTACATCTTTAGGAAGATTGCCAACATATATCGACCTTTTTTCTCTTTCTTCGAGTTCCTCTGGTGTTAATAGTTCGTCTTTATCGCTCGAGTCGTTCTTAGACTTAGCTGCCACTTCTTCTTCAGACTCATTTTCATCGTCCTCGTCATCGTCATTATCGGAACCATCCTCCAAAGTGGATAGTTTAGAAGTTTCAGCATCATCTTCGGCGTCCTCGCTGTCTTCATCATCTTCATCGTCCTCATCCTCCGCCGAAGCTGATACTTTCTGCTTTTTAACAGAAGTATGCTGCTCATCTTCCTCCTCGTCACTGATATCGTCGTCATCTTCATCCTCCTCTTCATCATTTTCACTGAAATCTTCATCATCGTCGTCGTCATCTTCTATCAGGCTCTTCTTCAACAAAGCCTTTAATCCGGGACCAGAATCATTCAGAGAATCATCATCATCGTCGTCGTCGTCGTCTTCGCCACTAGAATCTTCCTCTTCCTCTTCGTCATCCTCTTTTTCAACTTCGATGCCGGCTGGCTGTAGCCCTTTGAACCTTTTAACTCCCTTATTTTCAGTCTCATCATCTTCATCGTCGTCATCATCATCAAAGTCCGCATCATCATCGTCAGAGTCATCGGCCAGGCTGTTTCCCAAAATCCCCTTAATACCATCGTCATCAGATTCATCTTCAATGTCGCTGTCTGCTTCTTCGTCGCTAATATCTTCGTTTATTTGAACACCTTCGTTAATATCTTCATCTGAGTCATCAGAGTCTTCTTCATTAACGACATTTTCGACAAGTTCAGCAGCCTTAAGCTGTTCTTCCGCTGTTTTTTGTCGAGGCGACTTTCCTTTAGGTGTGTTCTTCTTTCCTTGAGGTGAATTTTGCTTACTATTCGGAGTGTTCTGCTTGTTATTTCCTTTATTCTTTGGCGTAACAGCCGGCGAGTTGTTAGCCTTGCCTTTAGGCGTTTTATTTCCTCCGTTTTGTTTCCCTGCGCTCTTAGGCGTTCCGTTAATCAAGGCCACTTTACCTGTTGGTGTGGCCTTGAATTTTGGCGTCTTGTTTTTACCTATCGGTGTGCTTTTGACACCCTTTAAATTTCCTTTAGGAGTCGATGCCTGACTCTTGGGTGTTATTGGCTTTGCCTTAGTCATTATAAACACGTGTCTTTAGTCAAGTAATCTCTTGAATCTAGTCTCGGATTTGATTACGTTAGAAATTCTGTAAATATATGAAAATTGGTGTTAGTCAAATTTCCAATTTTTTCATTCGAATATTAAATAATTGTCTAATTAACATCGAGCAACTTTTACATCTTTCAGCGTCAATATGATTAAGCGAGGGAACACATTGGACCAAAAATTTAAATAGCAATTGTATACACACATAATGACTGAGATTAAGCTGTGTATGTTTAAAAGAGGTTTAAAGGAGATTTAAAGTAAACACGGTGTTAGTCATGTGACTTTTATTATGAAAACATCAGAGTTCATGGATTGAAAGTGAGATTCAAATTATCAAACGGTTTTCGGAGAAAAAGTTCTGAGATTGATAAATCTTAAGCGTAAAATATGTTGAGTAGATTTGTTAATTTGTTTGCATAAATAAATTACTGCCCCATATAAAGGGGATTTAATTTTCCCGGCAATTTGAGAAATAATGGAAACGTTAGGACCGGTGTTATCGATTTTTAATGTTTCACGTACTAAGGATAAAATGAAGGTTTAAATTGGAGCGTAACATCCGAAGGCTTATTTCGCCACAATAAGACAGATATACATTAATTAATCATGGAAGAATAAAGCCGGTGTTTTATATCTGTTCGTTGCCTAACCTCCCACGTGTGGATAGCGGTGGATTAAAAGATTTTGATAATAAATGTTTTTAGATGAATGAAGCTGCGATTTTGACGAAAGACAGAATTATCGATTCGCGATAGACGAGGGGAACTTAATGACAATATTTCTCAGTACTCACCTCTCGATTATCAATGTGTAATTAATTTGTGAAATCAAACAATGCTCATCTTTCGAAACAGCTTCGCAGTAGCGTGGCGGTAACAGGAAACGTTCAAAGCGCCATTTTCTTGATAGCCGGATACCACACGAGCCAGAAAGACGCCTGATAAATGCGCAGTCGCAGATTAAAGGCTTAATTCGTTTAACTGACGGCTGGAGTCGCATCGGCGGAAAGCTATTATGGCGCGAAACACGAATGCCCGATACCACATGGGCAGAAATGATTGATTCGCGGTCGCTGACGTACGCGAAAAATATGTTCGAAGATAGGATTATGATGAAATATGTAGCAAATTCCTCGTTTCGACAACTCCAGACTTTATACAGTTTTCTAAGTAATTTAATAGACAATCAGGATAATTATTCTCGCAGTATAATTTTTATGGGCATACATTCGTAGGTATGCACGGTATGCATTATCTTTTAGCGCTTTTAGTTAAAATGAATATTAAATTAGCAAAGACGAGATTTTTGAATTTCGTTACACTGATGATTAATAATTAATTATTCCATTTAAGTATCTGTTTTTTTTTTTTAAATAAAATCTATGCAGAAACTGGGCAAAATTTTTACTACTAAATTTGACGAATTATTTGTATGCGCTTTTGAACGATGATTTATATATGACAAAATGTGGTTAAACTCATACATATGTATATATTTTATTGTCAAAGTTATCTTGCGAGTAAGGGTCATTTCTCGGTGACCGCGTCTGGTCGTAATTATCATATTATTTCTGTCGGTTTAATTGAGTTTAGATATGATTATTTCGGCGTCAACCTTCCATAATATCCTTTATAAGAAAAATGGTATTTTAATACATAAAGACGGATAAACATACTTATACATTGTACATACATAGTATGTAAGATTACTCAAATTTAGTCATTTTTATCTTTCTAATTATTATAGCAATTTTGTAAATTGTTTACACAAATATAATATTTTCGCAATCATCAAGACCATATCACTCTCCTGCACCCTGCTTCGAAGTATTACAGGCAATAATTTTTACGTGCACGCCAGCTTCTACCAGATTAAACTATACATACAAGTAATTATATGTATACATGTAGACAAAATCGAGTGGACCCCACCGTTAAGGAGGAATACTCGCATATATTACGGCTCTGATCGTTCAATAACTTCAATCAATTCTATAATAATACTTGTAATAACTGCAGGGTTTTTTGAATTAGAACTTAGGATTTTTTGAATTCTTGCTATACCTCTCATCATAGTTCCAACTGTCGTACATCTAGAACTAATTCATTCTCATTCTCATTAATCATCATTGTAAACTATAATCGTGATTGGGGTATATTATAATAGCGATAACGATAAGCGCATCAAAAAAGTGATTCATCGACGTTAGTATCATGATAATTATATATTGTATAGCTTGAGACAGGAAAATGTTGAATCAAAAAACCCTACCGCTTAGCAGAAACTGCGAATTGTAATTTGTACCATTGCGATATCAATTAGCGTCGGTTTTCCTTCAGAATATAATAAATAACTGAAACTGCATATTGAATCATGAAACAAAGTGCAAAGTTTCCTTTCTAGGAAGGACTTCCGAGTATAATAATTCCTCATTTCAGTTTCAACACTAATTCAGTGAATCATACGGATCGTGTAAGAGTATCATAGCTTAATCTCCAAGAGGTGTTCTTTTTCTTGTTCCTCTGCTCACTCTTCGTTTGCCAATTCGCGAGTCTTACAATTCTTGACAATACTACATACACACGTGATAATCTTGCCCTCGAGTCAAACGCGACAGATAAGCAAGTAGAAGACGACTTTATACTACCACTTGGCGACTTGGAGAGACGAGGAGCGGGGAATAAGAGCTAGGATCCAATCGACAAAACTCTGCGGTATCATTACTTCAACCGGGATCCATCGCGTTCGCTCGCATATACTCTTCAGTAAACAACGATCTTTTGCCAGTGCGCGTTGACCATGGTCCCGCTGGTACCCGGTTCCTAATCACTATAATAATCTGCAGGTTCCGCTGCCGTTCACGTACATTGCCAATTAATCGTTTATCTACTAATATTTACCTATCCACGAAGGATCAGTGCCACGGCTATGTGTGAGTCTTTATTATAACTATAGGTATAGCGAATCATAATATAAACACCTACGAAATGGAAGCTGTGATCAAGCCAGAGGTTGATCAGGAACATGGAAATAATGGTATCCCTTACATACGTTCAAAGGCGGTCATTACACGAAAAAAAGAAATCCTTAAAAGTACAAACCGTAAGTAATAATCCATAAATTTAGTGTAGGTAAACACTTTACTTAGGGTTTTATGAACCGTTTTGTAATTTTTCTTCTGTTTTATATATACCTTACCGCGGTCCATCCACTTATCTAATTGTGTCGAGAGCGTACTTATGCCATGCGCAATTTGCGCTTCGACCGTGTATAATATTTGCATAACTGAGCTTTACACTATTTTATTCAGTTGACGACAACCAAAAATCTTCTGCAGAGGGTCCAGATACAACCGGCGATGAAATTCTGCGAAGCATGTCGATGGAAATAATACGGGATAGGATCCAGGTGCGTATCTTTTTTAATGCGAAAATTTCCCGCGCTTTTATCTACTTGTATTAACACTGCAGAGCTGGCTTATGCCGCGTGTTACTTTGACCAAAAATCGTTTCGATAAATAAGAAATGCCCTAAAGTATTGATTTATGAACAGAGAATAAGATTATCAATAGTTCCTGATCGGTTTGTGACAACATAGACGCTTATAGGTATATTATATCCATTCCTCCTATTGTGATTATTTACGTGACCTATAAGAGTGCGAATGATGTCTGTATTGGAAATGTAAGTGCACATGAATCTATGCTGTTATATTTGAATGAATTTAAAAACATAGCAGAATATTGTTTACGACATCAATTCAAATAATTGTTTTCAAAAAGCTGTAGCGTCATTATATACAATCGAACTTTGAACAATGTGTTTTTCCGTTTATCTCACGTTATCGTAATTGTATAGGATTTTTTCCTCTAAAAAAAAAACAAAAAAAAAAACAAAAAAAAATGCATAAGATCATGCTTCAACTCCAGTTCACTTGACCCTTTGAAGATAAAAATCTTACATATCAAACGAGTTCCAACCACAAGAGTGTAACTCTCATATATTATATTCATGCATGGCATATACTAGTGCCTATATGTAGATGCATGCACATGAAATATACAATTTATAGCATGTGTATACACAAAGAAATAAAATTACGCCGTATAATATAGATTAATGAAAAGATTGATTATACGTGCACATAAATGTGTGTGTAAGATAATAATCAGTTCGGAAATTGATCTATTAATGATAATACTGATTGCGTGTTTTTATACTATGTATGTAGCAAATGGAAAGAGATGTTACGGAACAAGTAAGTAATCAAATAAAGCACATGGTCTCGGAAGTACTGCAACAATTGGAACAAGTACAACCCGAAACGCAGATGAGCGATCTATTTAACGAATCAACAAAATATAGTAATAGAAAGTGAGTAGAGTTTATGTCACCTTCGTGAAAGGTGGATGATCAATGTTATAAAAGATACAATATCCGTTTATGTTAACAGAAAATCATCAAAAGATGGAACCCTACCGGAGAAGCAATTCCTAGTGAGAAATTCTCTACTCACGGATTTATTTAGAATCAAACATATTAAAACGATTTATCACATATTCATTGTAATTCTTATCATCCTTTTCATAAATACTGCAGTTTATGACATCGTGGATACTGGCTCGTAAGTATATATACCCTCAAAGACTTGGTTGCAAATCAATTCCGCCGAATGATTTTTATAAGTAACGATCAACATTTTTCAGGACTAATTTCGGCATAACAACAATAATGATTGGATTCGGTAAATTTGACAAAACTATTTACATATGGTCAGGAATGATGGCTTCAACGTTGGGAGTTTACTTTGCATATAGTGCCTGGGCTCATCAACGCATTAATTTTTCGCCAAAATGTACGCATCCACCGTATTCACAAAAACATTTGTAATCTGTGATCAATAGTTATCCTATCATCAACCGACCTTTATGCATTAGTTATCTTCAGTGCTTTACTTTTTTTTTTCTGATTTTAGCAATTCAATTAAAGATATGGGACTATTGCTGGTTGTTTGCCCTGATAGTGTATCAGTTACTATTTATCGTAATTCCAGTAAAATTATTGCTCGCAGAAAATTTGCCTCCAGCTTCTGGTACAGTTGTACTAATGGAACAGGTACTGTAAATATCTATTAGTTTTTCTTCGAAAAAATTATTGTGTTAATTCAATTTACATAGTATACGATACTCAAAATTATCAGTATTTGAAAATACTTCAATATCCTAATTTCAGGTTCGTCTAGTAATGAAGACACATGCTTTTGTACGAAGTGCCGCACCGCGTGTATTAAACTACAAGCCACACACTGATGAAAAAGGCTCATCCATCTGTCCAGGGTTTACGAAATTCTTATATTTCTTGTTCTGTCCGACTTTGGTCTACCGGGACGATTACCCTCGGTAATTGGCCATCCAGATATCGTTCAAATCCGAAATATATAATCCAAAAATACCTTTGTGAATATACCTATTTTTCTAGAACAAAAATGATTCGTTGGCGTGTGGTGGCTTGGAGTTACACAGAAGTAATACTGGTGGTATTCTACATGGCATTTATATTCGAACGTCTTTTGATACCAGTATTTAGACAATTTGGTGCAAGTCCATTGGAACCAAGAGCATTAGTGCTCAGTGTATTCGGAACCATGATGCCAGGAACTTTGGCCTTTCTTTGCGGCTTTTATTGCCTTCTTCATTCGTGGATGAACGCATCTGCGGAACTCCTTCGTTTTGCAGACAGGATGTTCTACAAGGTGGTTTATACACGTATGAACAAATATTAGGAAGACGTTAGAAGAAAAAAAGAAATTAATTTCATTCGTTTGAATTATAGGACTGGTGGAACTCCACATCTTACGGTGCGTATTACCGGACCTGGAACGTAATTGTTCACGACTGGTTATATACGTACATTTACAAAGACCTATACGAGATAATCACATCGCGAAACAAGGTGCTTTCGACTTTCATGGTATTTTTAGTATCAGCAATTTTCCATGAATATATACTAGCGTTCACATTCAGATTCTTTTACCCGGTACTGTTAGTCAATTTTGGTGGTCTTGGTGTAATATTCGTATTTCTAACACAAAAGAACGAAAAAGCTGGTGGAAATGTATTCATGTGGTTAACGTTGTGCATGGGTACAGGTACCATACTGAGTTTATATTCAATGGAATTTTACGCCAGGATAAATTGTCCACCTCATGAAGATCAGTTCTTAGATTTCTTTATACCGAGGAGTTGGACTTGCCACGGATTATCAAATACTTATTGATAGATATCTAAATATAATCTATTAATACGTGAAGTATATATAGTATGTTTTATAAAAGAAGCTGTTATACAGTTTCAGAGGAAAATATATACGAGTTAGGAGCTGTTATTGCTGTAATATATTACTGTGTTATTACGAATAATTTATTCTTCTATAAAAACAATTTGAAATTTATTAATTTTTAGTCTTTGATAAGTTATGAACTGTGATCTCTTCCTATTGTAATATAAAATAAAAAAACGAGTCTTACGTTGTAATGATAAGCGATATCTAGGAACGAATTTCTTGCGCCGTATAAACCGCAATAACAAACTACTCTAATTGTGATTAAACTTCATATCAATCGGTTGGTATATTCACGAAATTATTGAGATTATATATTTGAATTTTATAATTGAAGCATTAAGGATTCAGAATAAGAAGAATAAATCTGATATTATATAACAGTAATTGAAATTCATATGTGAATTGCTGATCCTAAAAATATCTATACTATAATGGAGAATATGATGTGTGTATACCTATTTGTGTCAGTGTGATATACATATATGGTTTTTTTTTGTTGTTTTTTAATACCGATAATGAGTATAAGTAATTATAGGTATGTTAACGATAGATTAATATAATAAGAAGAAAAATTAATGTCACAGATTATATAGGGTATAAAAGCTGTTGTGTATTTTACAAATAAATCTATCAAAATGTAACACTGTACTTGTTATTATAGACTTATTAACCCGTTCCTAGTTTTTACATTGGTTCAAATTTATATTATAATGAAACAAGTATACTTTTTTTCGATTTTTTTTGTTCCTTTTTTAGAAGAAATAAGTCTTAACAACAACATTTATTATCAAGTCTTACATATACACTTCTTATACTCAATGATAATACATAATAGAACCTCTTCTCTATACAAATTAATTTACGAGATATTGTAAAAGTTCTGTTTTTTTTTTTTCTAAATTTAATTCGGGTTTCTCTTTCTTTTTTTCCTTTTCTTTCGCATCATAGGGGAAAAAAACCAAGAGAAATATTTTTCTTTCTTTATAAATTAATACTAACGTTAACTTTAATGAAAAAAAACAAAGAATTAGTATTTGGATAGCTTGATGAGTTTATCCAATTGAAAATAAATTAATGAACAACCGATATTAATTAGTCATGAATTGTCAATGTCTTTTTATATATATTTACAGATCATGCGACATGAGTTATTATTATTTATTACTACATACTTATATTAGTTTTTCGTATGCATAATAAGAAATAAATAATATTGTAAACATAAGTTTATTGTTTATCTTTCTGGTTTTTTTTCACCCCTGTTATATTATAACATATCCACCTCTTGGTTTTTATACACAACATAATGTAATTACAGAATTCTTTTACGATACTGTACAATTCAACATTATTAGATCTATATAATATTATAATTATGAGTAAAATGTGGCCCAAACCAATGAAAATCTGGTTTACATTATCACTTTACTCGTGTCAAATATACCTTGAAAATATTACGTTTGTACCAGTCAATTAGTTATTCCGTTTACATTAGTCATAATTATTCATCATTACATATCCCCATAATGTCTTATCTGATTGAAATACAATATTTCACTAATCTTTGTTTTATAATTAGTAATTACCATTATGGCAGCACTTGATTACTTACAACTATTATCGAATATCAATTATCGATATAATCTTAGCTACAAATGAAAGGTTCTGCTTGAATTTAAGCAAAACAACAAAAAACCGGTTGAGAATGATAAAACTCAATTGAAAAGTCTTTTATCAGCTGCCAGTATCGATTCTATATTTATATGGCAAGTAAGAATTTCAGTTTTATAATGACATTATCTGATCAGTTCCTTGATTGGCACTTGACTTCATTCAATACCGCAGACAAATATTTGAAAATGATTGTCTATAGGAGGATTATAGTTCTGTGTCCGAAATGCTAAATCTGAGACTGTAAAGGCAAGATTTAAATAATCAACTAGAAGTGCACTTTGGCCACAGATTATTGAACATATAAGAACGCATCGTTCTTTCACAATCGACAGAATATGTATTCAAATAAATTGGAAAGATGTCAATAACTGAACTCTAATTGCTCTGAACAATCTAGACGTGAAATATGATGCGTGTCGCATTATGAAATCGCTCCTGTAATCGGGATAAGAAAAGGTGTGTAATTAAGTAGCTAAGTTTTAAGTAACCTTCATTTGCCAATCCCGACAAGTGCTTCGTCCATCAATTCGTCATCGGTAATACAAGGCGAGGCAGAATGAGGGGAAGGTGGTACAACTCGCGGAGAAGGTGCGGGACTTTTTACAATATGAACACTGACCGAAGGACTTGGAGGAAAAGTAGGAGGTGGAGGTGGTGGAGTGTTCCTTCTAACAGGAGCAACAGCTTGTGCCATAGCCCTTTCAGGGACTGTAGTAAGCTTAGGTACTTCTTTAGGAGTGGAAAAGTCTAGTAGCATTTCAGCGGCTTCTTGAGAAGAAGGTGGTGGCTTTATAGAACTATCTACGCTAATACTAGCAGGCTTTTTATCCTCCTTGTACTTATTTAGCGCAGCTACATCGGCCGGCTTGGTACTCAAATTGAGGCTCTCTGTCCCGCTGTTTGCCAGAGGATATGACTTTGGTGCAGATATGGGCTCTACCTTAGGTACCACTTCCTCTTTACTGGCATTCAACGGAGCACAATTAAGAAATTGAGAAGGCCGGCTAACTACGTCTTTTATCTCTCTAGACTCCGTGTCAGCTGGTTGCATGGATAAATTAGTTGGTACGTCAGAATCTTGAGGACTTGCAACTGGGGGTGGCATGATTAAGCTAGGGCTGCTGCTGTTTCCTAGACTAATAGATATCGAAGTTGTGGATAAGTTGTCTGGTTTCGATTGAACATCTCTTCTATCATCGGCCGTTTTAGCATTGGACAGAGAAACTGGTTGAATCTTATTAGATTCAGATTTATTGGATAAGCTATCTAAGAGTTTATTAACATCTGTTCTATTGTTGCTACTATCTGATATAGTCAATTTATCTACTGGTTTTTTATCAGCATCTGCATTAGTTCGCGCTGATAATTTTGGTATCTGAAATTTTGTATCCAGTTGCTTCATGAGTCCTTCGACGACAAGTTGAGGTGGTAAATTAGGTAGATTAGACATAGAGGCGTGGGCAGCCAATAGTTTGAAGGCTCTTTCACTCTCGCTCTCTTCGCGTATCGCCGAAGGACTAGAAGTTTTTCTACCATCAGAGTTTTTAGAGCCAAAAATATTCTTATCTCCAGATTTTGGTGGCCTAGGTTTATCTCTGTTTCGACTGAGATCAGTAGCACCTGAATTATTTATCTTCGGAGAGCCAGAGGACTTGGCAGAAATACCCTTTGCTAGTAAACCGCTCCCAGAGCTAGACCCAGAAGTAGATTTCTGAACAGAAGGCACTTTTTGACCGGCAATATTTCCTTTGTTGCCGCTGTTACCGGACCCTGAACTACCAGGTAATTTCGGAGACACTTGTTGCTGTGGTTTTTTAGAAGCCGGACCGGAATTGACTCCTGGTTTTAAGCCAGTATGAGTCTTTGGCGAGCCGTTTCCAGAGCTCGAAGAAGACCCGGAAGAAGACTTGACATTAGGACTAGACTTTGAATCCTTGGTCCCCTTTTTATTGAAAGTTATTTTCATTTCCGAACTATGTTTGACCATATATTCGGCTGGATTTTTAGTGTCTACGGGATTTTTTCCCCCGCTTTTACCCTCTCCAACTTTGTTGGAACTAACACGATCCTTTTGACTACTTTTAGACCCGCCTAAACCATCGTCTGTACAGTGTTGGGCGTTTTTAAGTTTGTCAATGACCGCGCTAAGCGAACCTTTACGATTTCTCGCTTGCTGTTGAGCAGTAGCAGATTTTCCAATATCCGAGCCACCAGAGGGAGGCGTACTGCCTCCGCTGCTTGGTAGAGAGGGAGGAGTCTCGGCGCTAGGATTTAAATCTAGTTGTTTTAATTTAGCGCTAGACGATTTCATCTTTGGACTCTGGTGACCCGACCCGCCAAAAGCCAGAGAGGATGCTTTCCTCTCTTTATCTTTATTCGAGTCTTTATTGGAAGATTTAGCCTTAGGCATACCGTCGCTGCTCTTACTAGATGGTGAATTAGCAGCAGATTTCAATGCTGACATGCTGGGTTTTCCAGCGCTGGCAGAACTGGCATGTTTTGGTGATGAAGTACCGTGTTTTGGGCTGACGCTCGCTGGTATCGTCGTATGTTTAGGGCTATTGTAAACAGGTGAATGTTTCGGACTTTGTATTGGTTTATTAACAGGTTGTTTCAGGGTAGGACTGGATTTTCCAACAAGAGCTAACGGACTAGTATGCGTAGGAGACGGACTAAATTTTCTCAGCGTAGCTGCAGGTGACGAAGGTCTTGTTGTTAGGTTTGGAGGAGATTCGGTAGGTTTAATACTCACCGAAACAGGTTTAGACAAAGGGTCCGGCTTGATCGGTAACTTGTCAGGAGGTCCCATAGGACTGTCCTCTCTCTTCCGTTTCCTTTTCTTCTCTAGCTTGTTCTTATCATCTGTTTTATTTTTCGAGCTCTTCCTGTCCCTGCGCTCATCAGTTAAGTTTTTTGAAGCCGGACCAGCGATAGGAGTGATGGTAATCGAGCTAGGAAGGCTAGTTTGCGGAGACGAGGCTATAGGGATAATCTCTATTCCCGGTCGCCTTTCTAGCCCCATTCCTGTCAATACAGAATTATAATTTGACGATTGTGCAATTCCGCTGCTGGAAATAGGCGTTATACTAACGGACGGTGGAACAAGATTTTTATTATCCTCAAATATGTTAGGACTCTTCTTGTCTTCCCGTTTTTTAGATTTTCTTTCTCGTTTAAGCAGTTCCTCGACGTCTTGCAACTCGTGAACTTCCATGATTTCACTTTCATTATCCATGTCATAGTCTGAGCTCTTGTCCGTCCCTAAAATATCAGCGGGATCAAGATTAGACAAATCAAGACCGCTTGCTATACTAGCAGCCGAAGTAGGCGTCGGAGTTCTTAACTCGCTTTGATTATCTCTACTAGTGGGTGTGCCTAAAGGTGTAGAATCAGAACTAGAGCTTTCCAACAATATTTCACCCATCTCCTCACCTTTCCTCTTCGGACTCCTCCACAGTCCGTCTACGGCTTTTCTTTTGCGCACTTTTTTAGACTGTCTTTCAACCAGCGGGTTAATCAACCCCGCCGAGTTCTTGGCTTGACCAAGGAGCGCCCCAAGTTGCAGAGGATTCAACATAGCAGTAGTTGTATCGGAATGGCCGGAAAAAGACGGAAAACCGATACTATTCTCCGTTCCGGCTTCTAAAAAAGACTGCTGCGACGATTGTTGCCTACCAATACCTCCGTTGCCATTCAATCCAGGTTCTTGCTTTGTTTTAACATCACCGTTGTTAAAATCCGGCATACCCGATCCGTTGTGGCCATTCTGGTCTCTCCCAGGGCCAAGATTAACGTTATAATTACCCCCGTTGCTACTCATAGAATTAGAATTACCAGGATTTCTACCCTCCCAAGTTTTGATTAAAGTTCTCATGGTTACAGGTATGCTAAGGCATCTCTGTAGCACTTTATCAGCAAGTTCCGACGAGGATTCGCTATTACTCATACTAACTCCGTACAATTTACATTTTAGAGTAGATATATCGGACAAATCTAACTCTGCAGTAGCCATAGTTTCTTCAAAAGGGTGTTCAAGGCTGACCGAAAGATGCTGCCAGGACAAAGCACTGACCTCAAACATCACAGTGTGTTCAGGATCCTGCCTTGCCATCGGTCTGACGCAGCTTGCAAGAAGCGAATTAAAAAGGGCCTGTTGCCTCAGGTACACAAGGATCTGCGGAACGTGAGCTGGATGCGTAAACGGGATGCTACTAACGAGCACACCTTCCATATTCCGGTTTTCTGTCATAAAGTAGCAATGCTGCTGGTCAGGCAGTGTCTGCAACCAAAATACTATGTCAGTAAATAATCCAAACCCCTTTTTTAAAAGTCTAAACATGGAAATAGACACAAGTGTTCACCATTCTCTCCTAGATCCTGAAACCTAGGTTGTGAAATACTCCCGAATAATGAAAGCTGTTACAGAAGTTATTGAGCTGCCTCTTTAAGTCAGAGATTTATAACTCACCACAAAAAGGCCTCTGTTATTGTGGCAGTCTAGTTGCCCGTCACTCGCGTGTTGGACTACCAGACTCAACAACGGATGTGGAGTTGAAATATCACCGCATTCTAATTCGGTGACCTTCTGTATTCTGCGTACTAATTCTAGGCACATTGGCATCTTTTTTGCCAATTTTAAGATGAAACAGGCTGGCAACATCGAAGAATTTGTTCCAGTCAAAGGCGCGTACGATGGAGTACTGAAAAATCGTTTTTTTTTTTCAAAGTTATTACAATGCATAGAGCCTTTTTTTCAGAGTTATTACAATCGTTTAATAGATCAACAGGAAATTAAAAGGGCATTAGGAGTCCATAAATTGTATTCAATATTCCAAAAGTGAGGAGTAAACAATCTCTTATTGTATAACTTCTAATAAATTTCAACCTTTTTCCAGTGGCGCTTCGGTTAACAGTGATAATGCTAGACGTTGGTAGCTTGTGTGCAGTAGATCCTTCCATGCAAACTGTAACGGAATGACCGATTCTTCTAGTGATAATAGTTTCCGAGCTGAGTATATCACAGCTTCGGTTATCCTGGTCAATTAGATCGTACGGCGATACAAAGTACGTTAGTTTCATAGCGTGGCCTCCTTTCCTCCTCTCCAAAATCCCTGGATCCGATATGAAAATGTATTCATTATTTGATTATCGGGAGTAATTAAGTAAAACAAAATCTTACCAACTGGACTTTTGTGCACAAGGTTGAAAGGCTCCTTCATGAATGTTTGTAACTGAGCCAATACACCTAAATCTGCTTCAAGGGACTGCAGAGCACTGAAAGCTTTGCATTTCACCTTCTTTTCTGCATTAAGTTGGTAAATTGAGGCGAGACCTTCGAGTTGGGCAGTGAAATCGACGAAGTCTCCACGCGATAGACAAGCTACTAGCTCCTCGCAACTCTGTGAAAATAGTTTCATCGTTACACATATTTTCAGGGAAGAATGGCAAAGGAAAAATCCTATTCTGGGCCTCTTATCTCCTCGGTAGAGACCGTCCATTATTATATCACGGTCTTTCAACTATAATTCAAGAATTCTAAGACAACTAAATTCTCACCTGCTGTTCGTTTTTTCCTTCATGATGAATTTTGACGTCCTTAACAACGCCAGTCGATTCTAGGACAACTTCCAGATAAAACATGTCTGAAGATATAAATAATTCTGTCCCAGAAGGTCCTGGCATGAATTTCAGGCTGTAAAAAAACAAGGTTGTAGTAAAAAAAATAGGTATTAAAAATCATCAAATAAACTTCCTAAGTGAAAGAAATGGGACAATAAAGATCCGTACCCTAACTGCCTCGTCAGACTTTCCAGCCGTTCTACCATCGACTGTAAAGATGTTACTTTAATGGAATGTTGCAAGGTGTCGAGGCACTTTTGTAGCTGGTTTTTCTCAACGCTATCGAGGGCGAAGCGTTTATCCTGTAGAAAGATGATATAGGAATAAATGATAAGTGGGATATTTGAATCAGCAAATGTTTAAGACAGGTCAATTAATTAATACCAACCAGCATGGCCATTCTGAGGTTTTTAGCAATTTCAACAAAAGATTTAAATGATGAAGCTTTAGATCTAAGTTTTTCCATGAGAAGTTCCATTTGCCATTCTTTTCCTTTGTCGACTGCCGGACTGCTGCCAGCCCCTGGGGCAGCTAAAAAAAAAAAGGGGTACAAAATATTTTAATACACATTCTTGTTTTTACTGTTTTTCACGCAAGTTGAACAAGAATTGGAAAAGTTTATTCAAATTCGTAGTCAATAGCTTCGATACATTAGTATGAAACAAAAATAAGAAGGAAATGTTATACGATTGGTATATCATAACCTAAGAATCAATCGCGTAAAGTGAAAAGGCAAGATTAATGACTAACGGCGGATACAAATAACTCTGAAAATGTAAATTGAGGGAACGTAGATGTAGTATGCTTTCTATGGTAGAGGAGAATTAATTACTGAACCTGGTAATTAGAGATCGTAAGAAAAAATGATACTAAAGTATGGCATGTGCAGAAAGATTTGATAGACGATTTAGATATGAGAAGAAGAGTTCGATATTGTCGAAATATGTTAATAGCGATAAGAATAATTGTTTATTATTTGTTAGTTGTGCTGTTTAATAAGTAGGAAATGCTGTAGAAATTAACAAATGTATCCCCCTCCAGAATGTTAAGACACGCACTGTCAAGGTGCTTGAGCGATATATTATGCAGTTGAAATATTGTTGGTTAAATACTAACCCAGTCCTTTTTGATTGTTCGCTGCATCCATGTATCCTTTTCCGGATAACACGGATGCCATAATACACTTGAAACACCGTTTCTTTACGCACACGAGGCTTAAAACGTCTCACATTATGACGGTAGCATCTTGATTGTGGTTCGACGACTTTCCTAACCTTTGCGCTCTCTCCACGCGCAACACTCTGCGCATCGGTCGAACGATAAGCGATTGTTTTTTCAGAATCGATCACAAGGGAATATACATTGCGCGGTTTTATTTTGAATCACATGAAACACGATGTTTTCTCTTTATCGCAACAATACATCGTTTTTTATCCAATGAAAATACATAAGATGTATAATTAGAAGAAGATTACTGATTAACAATACATATAGCATACAATGAGATTGACAATGCAAGATTTTGTATCTTAAATATGTCGTTACGATTTGTTATTGCTGTACTATGTAATAGGGGTAAAAATCATTGTCGTAATATTTAATACAGACGTCGTTGGTAAATCCAGTAGTTGTGTCTTCTCCATAGTCTGGAATTGTTTGATGCCATGATCCTGGGCTACTACTAGCAACTAAAATTCCAGCTACAATGTAGACGCTACTTTTTGTAGCCCAGCGCGCAGCATATTTAGGGTCATTGGTGAAACTAATGCCTTCACCAAACCGAGCACGTCTCACAAGTCGCCAGTCAAAATTTTCCTCTGAAACAATAGAATATGTTATTCATCTGAAAACTTTGAAACATGTTCTAGTACCCAACTATATGATCATGATATATTAATCCAACCTGCTATGCTATAAGCACATGAAGACGAAGTTCCATGAATCATAATCCGCTCTCGCACATGCTTGGAGTGAATTTCGGCTCTCATTTCTTCATACTGCAAAACGTATCGCCCCCATAGATATGGATTCTCTATACGTTCAATTTCAAGCTGACCTTTTGGAAACACTGGTCGTAAAAGATCCGTTAAATAGACTCTTTCAGGCCATGTTATATCTGATTTTCGGTTATCAGACTCTAAATCTACACTACTCCATTGAAATCTTCGTCTCAACCCAAAGTTGTTGCAACGGACAGATGCTTTGAGCAATTCCATTTTCAATTCAAGATCAGCACAGCTTCACATTCAATACTTTGATGAAGCTTCTTATTTTCTCCAGCAATGACTTTTCTTCAAACACCATATGCTTACTCAACGAATAGAGGGGTGTCAATCATCCCTTCAGTAATGTTAGATATTTCGGGGATTTCCCTAGCGCGCCTACCATATAAGCATTCATGTAGGTGGACAAAAGACGTATTCAGCATTTCCGGCTGTATTTTTTTATCTAACTCTTCAACTCCCGAATGAAAAAATCAGTGCTTGAATAGATCGATTGAAAATACAATACAATGATATTGTATTTCACATTTTACCGAAAATAGTTTCAGGATATAAGTTCAGATTAGTATCAAAGGCAATATAGTTTATCAGAACACATATAGATACATATTTAATAATATATCTTGAACTGGTAACATATATACTTATTCAATCACAGTTTTGGAATACAATGAGCATAAGCCTACAGGCTCTTATGTCTTAGATATCAGAATCTCATGAGATATAGATAAAATCTTAAGTAATGTATTACTGTACAATATAATAAGGATAAAAGTCGCTGTCATAGTATTTAATACAGACATCTTCTGTATATCCAGTAGTCGTGTCATCTTTACCTGTTGGGATTTCTTGATCCCAAGTTCCTGGGCTACTGTTTGCTACTAAAACACCAGCAACAATGAAAACATCGTTCTTTGTCGCACGCCGATCAGCGTATGTGGGGTCACTTGCAAAGCTAACTCCTTTCCCAAAACGAGCACGTTCTACAAGTCGCCAGTTGAAATTTTCCTCTGCAATAAAAAAAAAAAAAAAAAAAAAATGACAAACAATACAAAACAAAGCAAATTTTTTTATAGTTTAATCATATACAGAATGAATAATATTTTCTTATGCTATTACTTGCTATGTTGTAAGCATTATCAGCCGAAGTCGCATGAATCATGATTAATTCCTCAACGTGCCTAGATCGAGAACATGCTCTCATTTCTTCATATCGAAGAACGTACTGTCCCCATAGATAGGGATTTTCTATACGTTGGATGTCGAGGTACTCATCGTCGTCGAAAACGTCTTCAAATAAATCGTTTAAATAGCGTTGTTCTTTCCGACGTATCCAGGTTTGTATCAAAGTATCGTTAAGATTGTTTCTTGTCCATTGAAATCTTCTCCTTAGCCCAAACTTGTTGTTTTTAAGAGCGGTGTTTACCAGTTCCATTTTCAATTCAATGTAGCAGTCGGAAATTAATCAGGGCTATACTCAACAGTTACGTAATGATACACTTAGAAACTATTACGGTTCTACTGCAAGACTGCGAATGATTTTCCATTAACCGCCATTTATAAATAATCGCAATGATATGACATTCAAGTGCGATAGAAGAGGGGTAAAGTATATTTACCGGGTATTCCTTAGATCATGCAACATCTATTCTTGAATGAACCGGATTTTATTATCTAACTATTTGAGTTGTTAGATAGACTGAATTGGTTACTTACCGCAGTGTTCCAAAATAATCATCGCATGTTATTCATAATTATTGATAAGATATTAAATTATTATTTAGATATGTAGGGATAGTAAATATAGGCGACCATGGACTGAGTTGCATGCATATTATGTAATTGAATGTGAATTAGATGCCATTTATGATTACATAGTGCACGCAAGTATAAGAGGAATATTATAAAAATGTAGGATTATTTATGGTTCGAAAAAATCCTGAGAGGTTCACAATGCCTGTACAATATAATAAGGGTAAAAATCATTGTCGTAATATTTCATACAGACATTTCTTTTAATCTTTCCAGTTGTTGTGTCATCTTTGCCGTCTGGAATTTTTTGATTCTTACGACCTTTACTGCTGTTAGCAACCAGAACTCCAGCTACAATGTATGTCCCTTTTTTAGAGGCAAATTGCCGAGCATATTGAGCGTGTTTTGCAAAACAAACGCCTTTTCCATAACGAGCACGCTTACAAAGTCGCCAATCAAAACCAGTCTCTGTAATAATTATATAGAAAACGAATAATAACTGCCGTTGATAAAATCACGTTTGCACGAAAAATAATTTATACCCGCTATTTTGTATGCGTTAGAACTTGACGTGGAATGAATCATAATTAGTTCCTCCACGTTATCGTGCTCTGAATCAGCCTTCATTTCTTCATATTGTAGAACGTATCGTCCCCATAGATACGGATTTTCTAATCGTTCGATTCGCAGCTTAGCTTTCTTCTTGAAAATGTTTTTTATAACGTCAGTTAGGTAGCCTTTCTCACTGTCATTTATACCGGTCTTGAGATAATTAGTTTCCGATTCCTGACTATCCCATGGAAAGATTTTTCTCAGCCCAAAATCGTTACTGCTTATGGCTCTGTTCAGTAACTCCATTTCTGTAGGATTGAGAATCGAAGCTATATTTTCCATAGGAACACTTTCAATCAGCGACGATATCACTTTGCTTTGCATCTTATATACTATCCAAGTATATCTGATTACATGAGATAAGACGATACTTGATTCGGGGAAAAAATGGGAAACGATAGGGGTACTCTTAATTACGTCGCCACATGAAAAAATTGGACCCTTTATCTTTCACTGTCTAACTTCTTGGATGATTCTGGACAAGTTGTCATATCCTACCTGATTTCCTTCCTCGCCAATGATTTACTACAACCAACACCAACTTGCATCCAGGTTAAAGCACGACTGTTACGAATTACGATAGTCGCCATTAACTTTGAGGAAGCAATAATTTTAACAATTTTAATAAATTTAACGACTCTTGTAAAGAGAGAAAGACTCTTTCTTTCAACCATCATTGTCGTAAAAACAACGATCCGCAATGTATACCAGAAGCAGAAACAGCCAGGGTTATGGCAATGGTAAGTCGGAGGTAGTCGAAATCAAAGAATGAGCGACACCAATTTTTTAGTTTGTCATCAATAAAATGTCTGAATTTTACATTTTTAATTGCCTTTGTTTCGCTAAAATTGATGATACGGCTTCAGTGAGTAAATTAAGTGATTTCCTAGGTTATAATAACTAACCAAAAAATCAATTGCTACTTTTGTTTATCATATTTGTATTATTTTTATATTCGTCATTGTTTTTCAGACCTCGGAAGAATAATTTGTAAATGATATCTAACATCTAAATCGTTGAATTACAGGAAGAGGTCAGACTGGAAACCAAAATTCTACACCAGCATATCAAAATTCAACGGTGAGATTTTTTCCTTGATTTTCCAAGTCTAAACCAATAAAAAGAAATCAGAATTATATCGTATTTCAATTATTTACAAAGGCCTAGTTTTTGAAGTTGAAATAAAGAATTTTATAATAAAAATATATGAATCACAATAAAACAGAGTCTATGAACGTTTTTCACATTTGTTTGAAACTTTTCACACTCACATTTATCGTCAATTTAATACAAGGTCAGAATTTATATAAGTTCTGAGTTGATTAGTAGCGAATTAAATAGCCAATTGGGTTTTGATTAATTGCAAAAGATCCGAAATGTATAATTCAAGTAGAATTTTTGACCACCGCTTGTTGTTCACTAGTAGGTTCGGTATGGGTATGTAAATATTGAATTTTAAGGTACAAAAGATCTATTACATTCATAGTCGACAGTAAAAAAATTGATTTTTCTTTTTCTGGTTTGGTTTATTAAGTTTTGTACAGGAACACAGGTTGAAAAACTGCTTTAGTAAACTCTAAATGAGTAAATCAAGTGCTCGAAATATTTCCAAAACTGTACAAGTATCTAATTCCAGTATTGAACCACTCTATATCCAGCTTGAAACATTTTATTAATCGTAGATTTGCTTTTTGCGCAAAATAATTAAATAAGCTTGTAAAATCTGACGTAGAGTGAACAAAGTCATATCTTAGAATGAAATTTCAGAATAGCAGAAGAATTTCAATAACTCTTCTGTGAATATTCAAGAAAATATGTAAAAATTACAACAAGTAGGATAGAGCACTATTCCTGTGTTCCAGTTTCCAGTTTAAATAAAAGTGCGGAAGCCAGTCTGTATTTGCATGTACTAATTAGTGGTCCCCACATTCCCCTCCTGCAACGCAGGCCCTAGTAGCTATACAACAATACCGAGGAGGTGCGCCCCGCCAGGGGCAGACTCGCCAGCTGCCCTCATAGCGTAACGCATTCTGAACCATTTCCTTAATCATTCGTTCTAAACTCATGTTCTGAACATTTTGGTGATACACAATTTTAGCATTTGTTCTATTTCACCAAGCAAACTCCTTTTCTCTCTGAAAATAGTTCAAATAATTAATAACGAAGCAATTTATCCTTTCTCATTATCATGCAGTTCAGTATTTCACAAACCGCTTCCTTTTGCACAATTATTTGATATTTAATTACTATGAAAAATGATTGAGTTCAGTATTATCAATTCAATACGAACGTGCAAAATGAGTGTATCCCCTGATGGATAAAGTTGATGATAAGTTTGTCTGTAAAGGCGGTCATGGTTTAGTTATGAATTAAGAAACGTCTAGTAATGTTTAAAGGAATTTAGTCAGGTGTAAGCTATAGGGGCAGCGTTAGATTGCGTGAAATACGTGCGCGAAGCCTGGCCCTGGTGGGGTAGCACAACCGCAGAGGTTCCTTGTGTAGTGGCGACCCACCCTATGATTTGCAGTATTCGGCGCAGGGAAATTTTCAACCGGCCCAAATGTCGGGGCAAAATCAGCAAGGAAATTACAAGAGTAATCCCGTGCTCAATGCACCACAGTTTAAGACAACAACTCAGGCACCTCAACAACAGCAGCCACAACAACAGCAACAACAACAGAAGAACAGAACGTCGCAAGGTTCGCAGCCGCCAAAGGCACAAGTGACTCAACAGCAACCCTCCAAACCGGCTAATCAGCCGGCACAACAACAGTTAACTGCAGCCTCGCAGCCGCCTCGTTTGAAGCCAATTCTGAAGCAGACTCCCACTATCACCAGTATTACTGCTGTTGTAACAGCTCCTGTAGCTCCGCCGCCGCCACCAATTGTTAATGAAGTCAGTACTGAGGATAATAAAGATATAATGGAGGTTGATAATCAGGAAGCACCGAAATGGAAACGTGGACGGATTCCTGGTTGTAAGTAGCAATTTATTCAGATTATTATGTTGAATGATCATCTTCTTTGGGAATCCATAATAATGATGAAATTTCACTGCGCAAATTTGAATGTTGTAAACTTTGCTGTAAGCTCCAAAGCCTGCTTTGTTGAGCTTTAGCAGTTGAACGACTCGTGTGAATAGTAAAACTGATCGATATTTTGTCTCTTTTCTGATCCTTTTTCTTGTTTTATACGCTTAATAAAAAACTATAACTAAGACAAGGTAAATAAGAAGCTGAAGCGACTGAGGATGAATCAACGCCTCAGGAGAGCACTCCAACCCAAGAACGCTATCATGGTATTAAATGAAATGAAGACTGGAGTACAATTCACATTTCCAGAGACTCAAGCCGCCATGCCGAACTCACTTTTTGTTGTGCATGCCGAAGTAAGCGTGTGTATTTTTTCTGAACATTAAATTTGATTAAAAATCGTTAATTCTTAATCTTCATGTATATAAAATCCTCGCAACTTTGATTACAGATTGAAGGAAAAACGTACGTTGGTCAAGGATTGTCCAAGCCACTAGCGCGTCAAAATGCAGCTGAGAATGCATTGAAATGTTTACTCCTTGAAAAGATGACGACAGCGACTAGCAAGGCGCGAATTGATGCTGAATCAGATGGCCAATCCAGTCAAATAGATTCCTCGCAAGCTGTATCAGTAGCTATGAAAGAAGAGATATCTGATTTGGCAGTATTACCTTCAGAAATAGTTATCGAGGAACAAGACGAAGTCCCCTGGAGTTCTCTGGCCAGTTTTGCACTCTACAAACTTTTCCTGGAGTGGCAAAACCAAGGTACTGTTGTGCCAGTACCAAGGCCTGGCGTTTCTTCTGGACGAGTTAAAAAGGAACCAAAAGCTCCAATCCAAAAAGACCTACCAGCTAATGCCATAAACATTCATCCCGTTATGTTGCTCAATCAAATGAAGCCTGGATTGACCTATGTGGAAGTAGATCGCATCGGAAATCCACCGAACACTGTGTTTACATTGGCTGTGGAAATCGACGGGATCGATTACAACGGCTCAGGTAAATCTTTCCCTTTTCAATTTTACAGAGAAATCTTGCTATGATCTGCATTCCGTAATAATACTGAGCGAAAATTTTCCTTACAGCAAAGAACAAAAAAGATGCTAAGAAAATGGCAGCAAAGACAGCATTGACCGCATTGTACGGTTTGGTATACCCTGAAGAAACAAAAATGGATCATACTGAAGACATAATGATGTGTTGAACTATTTCAATTAAATAATAAGAAAGTGATTTTCGTTTAACTCAACACTTATTCTTACTTTACTTAATGTCGTTTATGTAGATTATAGTACAAATACTGTGTAACCTTCTCAATACACAGATTGTTTCAAAATAAGTACCATTAGTTGAAAAGAAAAAGCATTTTTCTTTTTATTCGAAATCACAGATATAACCAATTATAACTAATTCGATATTAGATATATGCTGCGATTTAAATCTCCAGTATTTTGATTTTTTTTCTGTCTTCCTTTCTATTAATGGACGCATACATTTCAACGAAAGTATTAGTACTGCATATTGTAGGAAATATGATAGTTGATTTATGAAATGCTTTTTATATTATTATAGCAGTTCAATTATATTATCTACGATATTTTTATTTACACATAATACTATTTGACTAACTTATCAGTATCTTCACTGACAATGATAATGTCTTTAAAGATTTCAATACAACATCAATAAGCTTCTTGCAACATTGACGTACGTTGCAATCCAATTGTTGTAATTTAGACGATATTATTTTTGTTATACTGATCCTTTAGACAAACTGATCTTTTCTCATCGACAGTGATCATGTTATAGAATATAGTTAACCATTGTAATTATCGATTGTTAATTAAATATCACATGTTCATGCCAAATACAACTTACAACTACATACAATCGAGTATTGAAGAATTTATTCATTATATTAAGGACGATTTCATTTTTCAAACTAGTTTAATCTATTTAGTAAACAGTATGTTATCTCTCATAATACTGATCTCCTCCTGATCCGTGTTTTCCTGCAAGTTGCTGATCAGCGTTCCCAAAAATGATTGAAAATCAACTTTCAATTTATTGCCACCTTCTTCTACGTTACAGCTTACTTGCGATACTCTAGCGAGCGTCGATGCTGTACAATAAAAATCTATGAACTGTGTTTAATTACTAAAAAAATCGTGTTTCTAGGAACCAATTCGACTTACACATTTTCTTAGGAACTTCAGTCCCGTTATTTTCGTGATTGTAGTAAAATATCACGGAATTTGTTGGCCCCAGTCTACTTTGATTAACAAAATAGTCGTACAACTGTTCTAGTTCTCTTAGATATTCCTGGGGTTTGCCATTGTGTACGAATATCACACCGTTAACGTTGTTTCTTATCGCTGGCCAGCAGGATTTGAATCTTGACGAAATCAAGTTTTAAAAAATTCAGTCTACATACAACGTTTACTGTAGTATAGTTAGATGAATTATTTTACTTGTGGTCACCGCTGCAATCCCACAGTTCTATTTCCGCCTTTGTAAATTTGTTCCTAACATTGATATTCTGGCTTTCAAACTCGAGGATTCTAACACCTTTGGTCGGCCTGTGTTCAGAAGGGATTTCTGTTGCATCGGCAAGAAAATTAGATATTGTTGTTTTACCACTCTGTGGAGAAAAGAATTTAAAACAGTTTCTTTTACTCAACAACTGAAAACCGACAATTGAACTATAAAGATTCACACTTTTTCTAAATCAACTCACCCCTACCGGTCCTACTACTATTATTTTCAACTGCTCTACTTTATTCATCATTTACAAATGATTCACGATCTTTGTGTACAGGAAACTTGCCTGTGGTTGCCATAGCAACTAGCAACTAGATATATTTTCGTTCCAATTCTACCCATAAGAATTATTTCTCTCTTTTTGTTCCTACAACTAAATACAATTTAGAATTCTCCAAGTAATAAATAAACTATAAACAATAAAATATAGTGAAAGTGTGTTTTGATTAATTTTGGATATATTAATAGATGTATTAGCATATAACAAGGGCTGATGTTGTAGAGAATATCTTATGATGATGATACGAGTTCTCTGTAATAATTTGGCAATTATCAATTCTCCCCTTTTCTTCCCGAAATAAATCCCAAATGATGAGAGTATCAAAAGTCTGTTTTAAATTACCATCAATTGCTGACCCTCGTCAAGGGGATTTATATCTCAAAAGATAAAAATAGTCCTTTAGCGCAGGCGTGCGTCGCCTGTTCCAATTGATAATACTTCATTCGTAGCGAACGTAGCTACTCCGCCACGTCGTGAATATCCGTACTCCCTATTGGTCAGATAAATCGAGATGAACCTCCCGCGCCAATCACATCCCCGAACATCTCCGACTGAAGGGTGCGTCGTTCATTGTTAACTCGCTATGCCAATGAATAAGAGAGGAATAAGTGAATGGGTTTCTCACATACGGTGATAGAATCGTTGTATATTCTGGTTATAAATGAGGTCCAGGATAATCCTAAAGGTAGAAAAAATCATCTTAAAAAGCGTGATATAGTTCGGTTATTAATTCGTAATATCAAATGCGATTTGATCATATCTGAATAATCATAAAATTTTTGTACACAGTGTTCTACTTCTTCTCCTCTGTCATAAATAAATACTAACTTACCATGGCTGAAGAACATCCTAGTGGTTCTTGCGCCCCTGCCAAGGAATCAACCTTAGCGATGACGCAGTGTTACGAAAACTACATACTGGTAGATGTGGGAGCTAACCTAACGAACAAAAAATACAGTAGAGATTTGGACAGTGTAATCCAGCGGGCAAAAGATGCTGGAGTAAAAAAGATAATGGTAACAGGAGCGAGCATAAGATCGAGTAAAGAGGCTCTAAGACTGACGAGGATTTACCCCGGCACATTATACTCAACTGCCGGAGTTCATCCGCACGACGCGAAGTCCTGGGAAGATAGCGAGACTCTACAAGAGCTGGAAACAATCGCTAGTAATCCAGAATGCGTTGCTATAGGAGAATGCGGCCTGGATTACAACAGGGATTTCTCAGATCCTGAAACCCAACGAAACGTATTTCACAAGCAGGTTCAACTCGCTTGCCAATTAAACAAACCGTTGATAATACATGAGCGAGCAGCACAGAGCGATGTACTCGAAGTATTGAGCCACTATGTGGATAGATTACCGCCTGTTCTTGTTCATTGTTTTACTGGAACGGCAGAAGAAGCTCAATTGTATTTAGACCAGGGTTTTTACTTGGGTATTACCGGGTATCTTTGTAAAGATAAATCTGATAGCGGAGTTAGGCAGCTTTTGGAGGGAGGCCAGGCTCCGTTAGATAGGATTTTGGTTGAAACAGATGCTCCTTTTATGTATCCTAATACTAGAGCTAGTAAACTACCTCCGCACGTCAAAGATGCTTTGACGGAAAGATCGATGACTTTTTTGCACAGATATTGTACCTTTCAGAGAAACGAACCGTGCGCTTTACCTGCCGTTGTTGAAATGGTCGCAGCTTTTATGCGGAAATCTCCCGAGGAAGTCGCGCTCGCTACAGCTTTTAATGCTTTGAAATTATTCGGACTCAATCAATGATTGGTTTAGATTAATGATTGGAGATTTTGAGACAAGGAATGGTGCTAGACGGTGCTCCAAATCGTTTCTTCTAATATCTGTAGGCAGCTTTTCAATTCACAGATATTTTTACTACTATTATTTTATTTATTAATATTCGGACCTTTTATTATCAGCTTTTATTTTGCCAGGAATAACTTTTCACTAAATGGGTTGTGCAAGCTTTTCGGCTTCTAGAATAAATCTTACAACATGTTTTTATCGCCTGAATACAGCCCTTTTAGTTTTGCCGTTATTTATAGATTGATAGTGGTTTAAATTTTAACAACAGAGCAAATCGTGACTCTTGGCTTGTATCTATGTACTTTGGTACGCTTTTTTAATAATAATTATCACATAATGCTACTTTTAATTATTTGACATAAATTTTGTCGACTAGCAATCGAATGACAATTATATTTCCTGTTGATATATTATATATTTTGATATAATAAACTGTTATACATCGACAATTAGTTTTTTGATCTAAGCTCTTTACTATTTCCAACACAACAATCCTTCCTTTCATACTTTCCTTATTTTCTAACTGATTTTACTACCTGAAAGGATTTTATTTCATTAAAAAAAATTAAGTTCTTCTACTCTCAGTTACTTGTATTCAGTTTTATATTTACATATATCGATCGATTCAATTGTGAATAGCCTAAATTACGAGTAAGCAACTCCTTAGTTTACTTTTCAGACACATAGTGTTGTATTTATTTATTGATAAAGACCCTTAAAGATCCTATAAATCTACGTCTGACAATACCGCACAGGCTCTCACGATATAGTAAGTGAATTCTGATTGAGTATGATACTACTTATCATATGTTTGCAGATGCTGAGAGACTGTCGCACTTTAGTCGAATAGCTTGCATCAGATATGGAATTTTTTCATGATCCATTAGCGCATTCCACATAGTTAAACTTATCGGGATAACTGTATGCGTTGTTTGGATTTCCAATGTTTTCAGCATCAAAGACCAATTTCCTTTTAGACGGTGAGAGTTTATCGAATAAGCACTTTCTGGCAAATTGATTATGATAATACTGAAATTAAAAGAACATTATTGATTTTTTTTGTCTACAAATTCTTTCCATATGTCAAATTATTCGTCAAAGAATAATACTTCAGTTCCAGTAAGGACCAATTCCTCAAATTTCGAGATCTTACACTTGACTTTCGGCAGGTAGCTGAAGATCTTCAACATGTACAATAGGCTCTTCTTCAGGCACCACTTGTATCGAATTTACAGCTACAGGGTATCCGCCTTTTCTCATTACGACGACGTGATCTGAAATTGCAAATGTATACTTGATTATTCTGTTTTATTTACTGAAATAACGACATTTCAAGTCTGGGATTTTAATCTTGTTCATTACATACGAATTTTTATGAAATCCAAAATTGTATATAACAGAGAATTTGTGTCTTACCGATATGATGTCCAAGCTTTGACTTCAAATTAGACAAAACATATTGCGATCCACCCATGGCTGTTTCTAGTATAGGTAACAAAGATGATCTTTCAACAGAAGGTCCATTGGATTTCATCGCTTCTGCTAGCATATACTGTACTGGCCATGGCCCGTCATAAGTAGGGTAAAGTAGTTTGACACTTTGGTACAACAACAATAAATTCCTATAAGTATGGCTCTTATTCTTGTACGATAGTATTTGTGGGGAATACTCGCTAAAAGCCATTTTTATCAATGCTGAATCGTAGCAATCCAAAACGGCCATACTGATGGCAAAATCAATGAGTATCGGCTTAGTCTTGAAATCATTTTCTGTTACGTTCTTCAGTATAGTCTCTTGCATGCTTTCCCAAAATATGGGCTTGTAGTCTGTAGAAGCCAAAGCCATTATCAAAGAGATGACAGTGTTCTGAGAACACTTTTTTAAGAGCTGGGGATTCTCGAAGCATTTAGCGGCGAGGTAATCGATCAGTCTAATCTGCGTGTGACCCAGATTGTACAATAACCTTAGTATTTTAACTCCTTCTTCAAAACCAAAGTCTTCGGAGATAACTGCCTTAGCAAAAGTGTCTACAAACTCCTCATTATAAAAAGCCTTGTCTCTTCGATGTACAAACTTTTTTACAACCTTTCCCAGCATTAGTTGAATGTCGAAAAATGGTAGCCGTGTGACATTTTTAATTAAAACTTGCTGAATGTTCAGGAGTACTTCTTCGTAACCAGGCGGTAAATGTTCCAAATCGCACAAGTAGCGGAGTATTTTTTTAGCATGAGATACGTGCATGTTCTGTCCTATTCTTCGCAAAGCGTTTATTACCATTGCTGCATGATGATTATGTCCCGGTGTAATGGAAAGAAATAAAAGCACGTCGCCCAATTGCGATACGTCGCTTGTGTCTATCATTTTATTGTTCAATTGCATTTCGCACATTATTGGCACCGCAATTTTCAATGCATCAGCCAACGGAGAGCTGTCAAAATTTTTCAATTGATAATCCAGGTCTAGTAAATGATGGAAAGACAATTGACTCAATGACGATCTGATCACTTGAAGCAATGTCTGTGATATAACACTGGAAGTCGGCACGCCGAGGTAAGAAAATACTTTCAAAATATATACAGCGTTGTTTACATCCAAGGATTTTATGTTATTCGCAAGAATCTCGCATAGCTGCAGAAACTCAACTTTCTGTCTGATCGACGAATCTGTGACGTTCTTCATTCTATACATTTTATCCAACATCCTAAAAGCTAGAAGCGTATGCTGAATCGTTAAAGACGGACGATGTTCTTTCACTATTTGAAATATCTTGTCGGCTGTTTTTGCCTTTGATAAACAATTGAGGATGTCATCGCTTTCTTCGCTGAGAGATGCCGATGTGAGAGTCAATCCATTGTCTGAAATAATAGCAGTATTTTATATCTGGTTCTGCAGAGGGATGAGAGAAGTTCAATAAAGTTTTCGAATCGGTTTATTTGTGCACTTTCAATCACCTCTTGTATTTGAATTCGAATTTGATGAATAAGGAAACGACATGGTCTGAGAATAACATGCCCATGTTGTGCTGCGAGGAATTCTTCTAAGATTACGAGCAGTGACGTACAACCGGAATATGTTCCTTGCCGTTTTGTTCATATTTTCTATGCCCAGCGATGACGAAAACAGTATATTCAGAGAAAATACGACCGCTATATACACGAGAAATTTTTTTTAGGTTAGAATATTTCGCGTGTATAAAACAGAGTCTCTCATAGTTTGATTAATATTCTTGTGGCTTTTAGTTGTTGATCATTCCTATTCCTTGTAATGACAATCAATATTCCTATACAGGAAAAAGATAAGCCGCTATGTGGGAGATAAATTAATTCTAGGTTAGAATCTGTCGTATATATTATAAGAGTTTGTTTAACGCGCATCATCTTACCTGAAGCTAATACCGATGCCGAAAATTCTTTACGATTTTTAACTAATCGATCCGGTCTTCTATTTCGATCGTAAAGTATTTAGGAAACTGTAAGCCGCATAACATGTTGGCGAGATCAGCTGTTTATCGGTAAATTAAACCATCTTTGGTTTTTGTCTTTTCAAAATGAGGAAGAATGCGCGATGATGTATGTACAGAATGTAGTTAGACAATAGATACTTAGATCAAGCTGCAACTTCTCGAATTTGTTCTTTTGTTAGCCAATCGGAAGAACATGATCGTTATAATTTATAATTTAGTTCGTGGTTGTTTGTTATGCACGTGTAGAAGTGGCGACAAAGGAGCGGAAGAGGGGACGACCAGCTGCCGTGTTAGTGACTAGTCTCAAATTGAAAAGCGTCTGAGCTATGCAAAAACATGACTCGATAAAAATGAATAGTGTAAAATAAGCAAGTTGTGACCGAACCGAATCACTTATGACGCATAGCACAGCATAGCGAGTAGTGAGTGCCTTATTGTCGAGTGATAAACAGTGACAATTTACATCCCGCGATAGTTTAGTAATAATCTCATATAATTAGCAAGATAATATAATAATAAAACATTGAGAAGCAACAAATCGTGATAAAGAATAGAAAACAATAAAAATGGACGAAGACACAATGGACAATGACTTCGGGGAAGACTTAAATACCGAGTCATCGACTGGCAGTCTAGATTCGCAAACTCAGAAAGAAATATTTTGCAACAAACTCTTACCATACGCAAATGAAATCGATGCAGAAGCTCAGGCCTGGTTTTCCGAAATAAAATCTAACCTCGGTCGTGCTATATTACTCAGGGAACTTAGACCTGGCTGCAGTTTGTGGACTGGGAGATTGTGCAAGTGAGATTTAAAAAATGAAGAAGTTTTTGCAATTTTTATTTTTACTCAAAAAAAAAAACGTCCAGAAAATTATAATTTGATTCTGTTTTTCTTGATGAAATAAAATCTTTCCTTTCTTATTTAAGGTATATCAAGATCTATGGGATGAAATTCTCTAAGGATGATCACATTCTACTGGTTAAACTGATGTACGAGTTGTTGACTATTCCTAATCTGGAGTCCCATCTGATCAACGAATTTGGAGCAACGTTGATTATATTGCTAAAGTATGAATGGATTTTTGTAGTTCTTAAAGGAATCAATAATTCATGTCTGGCTTCTCTTTGTATCTTTTTTTTTTTTGACTGTAGGAGATCTAAAATGCCATAGAAAGTTTAAACGATTTGATATCGTGCGATTTGCTTAAGTATTAATAGTTTTGCTGCGCAAATTTTCAATTCCTTTATAGTTTTTTCATAAATTGTTGATATCGATAAAAAATTGTCCTGTGAAATTGGTAATTCTGTAAGAAAAAACTAAAAAAAAAATTCCCTTCTCTGGAATGATATGTAAAATTTTTCATTTCACAGACGGAAAGTTAATTTGAAAAGTTTTTTAAAGTCTCATCAATTGAAGCTTTTGCATCACTGCATAATATTTTGTTGAAGAGGCTAAAATCTATCGTATTTGATTAAAATAAAAGAGAATAGAATAAAATGCGTAAATTAATGTATCAGGGAAATCTTTTTTAGGTAGCAAAGAAGCTATACTCAAAGAGTTACAAGTCCTGAGAAATAAAAAATTGAAGTCAATAGAATGAATAAGGCAAACATTTAATACTAAAACATCGCCTTTTGAAGTTGTGACACTTCTAATAATATAAAATCTGATTTATCTGCATTTGTCTTTTGCAGAAAGAAGGAATTACTGTCTCCAGAAGAGTTGGAATTGCCTTGGGAGCCGCTATATCGATTAATTTATCGTATAATGGCTACCGGCGAGACAGCGCTTGGGATGTACCGTTATTTTTCATCCCTTGAAACAACTCTTGACGCTCTAGTTCGCTCCGCAAAAGTTTACTTCCCAGTAACAGCGACGCAAGAAATTCTAGATGAACTAAGACCAAGCCTATGTCCTCTGGATAGCTCTACGATGTCTACGACTATGGAAGCCTTGGAGTGGCTTCTACCCCTTAGTCTACCTCCCAAGTATCATTCTCTGGGTCATCAGTTATGGTTCAATGAATTTATGAGCCTTTGGGAAGTCTGCCACAATGCCCCCAACTGGGAAGATGAAATGATGTGGCTTATGGCCAGACTAGCGTCTAATAATATTGGATATATAGACTGGGAGCCACACATTCCCTTAATGTTTACCAGATTTGTTCGTTGTCTGAGTTTGCCAGTTACCTACAAACACATACAATCCAGTAAACACCACAAAATTGATACATCATCCATCGCTATATGGATCGTGTCTGTTCTGGTTGGTCCTTTCTTCCAGTATAATAAAGCAGAAGCAGCCATTTTCATTTTATAATAAATAGGCGACCCAGTCTATAATTAACAACCCACGAATTACAGGGCAACGGATCAAGCGCTCAGGATTACCTGAACAAGTTCCTAAAAACGATAGAAAACTATTTTCATCCTGCTAACTCTGGTCAATGGTTGTCCAAGCTGAGAGATTTGCTTAGTAAGCTTCCCTTGCATTTCATCTCTCGTCTTCGAAAGTAAGAATTCGCTATTATACCTCATAGCGATCATATTATGTACCATAACATGTGCTGAAGAGTAATTATTGTCTAGGGAACGTTATGGCAAAAAGACATGGGAAGAGCCTATCCCTGAAGCCTTCAGGCTAACTGATGAGGACATAGACCGTTTTGTTATGAGCATGAAACCAGTCGCTATGACAGCAATGTTCGGAAGAATGGGTGGAATGGATGCTGGCCAGGCTTTTCAACACTTGGCAACTATCAGGCCTAATTTAATCATTCCAGATATACTAGAGAGACTGTATTCGGTACTAGATTCATTAACGGAGCCTCACAAGCTCACCGCAGCTATGAACTGTGTTGTATCAGTTGCTAGACCGATGATTCAAGGCTCGAGAAATTATAACTTAGGTGAATTTCCACAATATATACAAAGTTTTCTAATTTCTAATTTTTCAGCACTAAAACGAATCACTAATTCTATTTCTTCTCATTCCATCTAGGCTATCAGTATGCTGAGGGACCTTCGCACGTTTTGCCTCTTCTTTTTTCTGCCTTGCCTGGAATAGATCCAAACGATGCGAGAAAATGCTTTGTCACATTTCGTTTGATAGCTGTATTCGCCGGTCAGATACCGATAGTGGATTCATCTAGAGTTGAAGGGCCCCTCGAGGAAGAGGAAAGATTAATCTGCGAGTCAACGTCCCGTTTTGAGGACTTCGTCCTTCAATTTTTAGACAAGATATTCAACCTGATAGATTCTAGTTCTCTAGAATTTGTGAGATTGGAAAGTCGCGGAGGAGACGGAAAGAGCAAGCTGGAATCATTGTTCGAAAACGCTCTAGCCGGAGTCTGTACTTCTCTTCTGGGTCAGACTAGCGATGCTATATTTGATTGTGCTTTACGTAAGCTCCGCTCTCTCGCCACAGAACGGATTCTAGAAACTCAGGTTGCCGGAAGACTTGCAGCTGTTCTTTGTCGGTCGTTTTCTCGCGGTAATGGACAGCAGACTTTGCGAATATTGATACCACCTCTTGTACGAAATATACTAGACGCGGTAGGGGAAGGTGATGACGTTTCTAAGGAAGAGAATTTGGATAATCAGATTTTATACAGCATGCAATTGCTCGCCGAAACTCTAGACACTAGGGGAAATCATCTCGTACCTCACATCGACACATTAATCGAAATACTTGATAAAACCCTTTACCTAAAGTCCAGAGAGGGCAGCAAAATTGCTAGCCGACTTTTAAAGATACTGCTTTTGTCTTTGTCCACCGTTACGCCGCGCGAATTTAACTCTTGGGTCGCAGATTGCAACGATCCCTCGTATGTATCTATTAGAGACTGGGGACAAACCGTTGATAACAACGATCTAGATGTTAAATGGTACGTGCCTGGAGAGGCGGAGATTGCAGCGATCAAAAGAATTTTCACTAAATATCTACCTCCAGTTGTTGAGAGAATACAGAGATATATTGCAGACAAAAATTCATTGTCCAGGTGAGCTGATGGTCTCTGCCCTTTTTGTCCAACGATTTTTTTGGACTTCTTCAATCTTGGATTGCTAATAATTCTTCATGGTATTATAGGGAGGAGCTTTTGACAAATTTGAACATAATGAATTCCATTCTTGTTGGATGCGAATCATTTTTGCCAGTTTGGTCAGAGCCTAAAATCGAGCCTGTAGAATCGTCTCTGAAGTCGGTGTCGTTCACACCGACCCTTGGAGTTCAAGGAGAATTGTTAATGCCTGATGGGAGTAACGTCAGACGATATCTTGCCAAAATTATGACTCAATTACAAGCTAATTTATTGAGGGATTCAGAGGATGATATAAAGAGTATATTCGTTATTATCGAGGTAAGGAGTCCATGGATAAGACCTTTCCATTTTATATTACCATTTCCATCCTAACAAATAAACGTTATTTCATAGATCTGGGGCAGTCTTTTGTTAGGAAGAATGCGAGTTGGGGAAGATCACGAAGTGAGGCGCAAGAATTTCATGATTGGCAAAAAAGCTCTGGAAGATAAGTTGAACGGCAAACAAAGACACATGAGAAATTTGATGGTCCAACGTGCAGCAATGCAGCATGAACTACGTTTACTAGCTAGTGTCGTAGATCTCACGGAAACACACAAGTTGATCATGTTAGAATTGCTTAAATTAGGAATAAGCAGATATGGAGAGGTGCGATCAAAAGCACAGGCCAGGCTATTTTATGCTCTGCAATTATTCTCTCATTCATACTCTCTACTGATTCCTGATCTTGTGAAAATATTGAGTAGAGATAGCGAGGAACATCATGAAGCCTTCAAAGTGCGTCCTAGTTACTATTCCTGTGTTATGGAACGCTTTTTCCAATTCTTTGGCTGTTTGATCTTGATTAAACGTATCTTCGTTCTTTCAGGGCGTTCTGTACATTTTATTAGGACCCAAGCAAGCTCCATTAGTCACGAAACGAGACTGGATGTTGTTAAAGACGTTATGGCCAGCTTTGGTTTTATCCAAACCATCTGAGAAGCTGTCTGTGATTCGTTTGAAAGAAAGATTAGTGGACACAGTACACAAGCTTTTCCCAACGATTTCAATCAATGCAGAAGTGCCATCAAGATGTTTAGAAGCAGCTAAACATTTATGGAACAATTCACCAAAACCTAGCGCGGCACCACCTGGCAAAATCGAGATAGAAAAGGGATTAGAGACTCTGAAAAATACAGGAAAATCAAATTTAGAAAACTACAATGATCTCTTGGACCAATTACTGACTGCTATTATAGAGAAAAATCTTCATTGGAGACAGAGATTAATGGCCATGAGTTTCATTAGAGACTTAGTCCACCCCGATCATATATATCCTGCAAAAGTTGTGCGATATTTCCTCAGTTCATTGATACATGAGTCTTTAGAGGAAAGAAAAATCGCTGTTAGAACAACGTTGTTTATTTTTAAGCAGCAGAAGAGAGATCATCCAAAGGTATTATCAGAAATAATATATCGTTTATCTGAAGAGATGTAAGATTCGGTTAAAAATAATAAATTAAAATTATCATTAAAGGTGACCATAGATCTATCCAGGTTCGAGCAAGCTACAACTGATAAAGGCCAACAGGATTCTGGTAAATTAATTCCTGGAAGGAGACCGGACAATGCCTGGCTTCAATACAATCATAAAACTCGACCTCTGACATCGGAGCAGTGGGATGAACCTCGATTCATGCACAGACCATGGGTGGGATATTACACTTGGCCTAAGGAGCTCAAAGTCTATGCTCCATCCTCTGAGCAACCAACTCTAGACCCTAATGTCAGGATATTATCAGACCAGGAAAAAGAGGTTGATCTTTTTTTCAGCAATCCAGCTAATATCGAAAAACTAGTAGGATACTTTAGTCTTGAAGAAAAAAAGGGTAAAGACAAGTTCAATGGGTATAGAGTCTTCCTATTCAAAGGCCTATTCAGAAACCACGGAGACGTACACCTGAAGCATTTCGTGCCTCACATTCAGAGACTGGTTGCAGTAAAACAAGAAAGCAGTCAGAGATGCGCGGCTGAGATAGTGGCCGGTTTAATCAGAGGTTCAAAGCACTGGACATTCCCAATGATATCGAATATGTGGGAAGTTTTACTGCCCATTATAAGAACTGCGCTGAGCAATTTGACTGTGGAAACCGTCGGGGACTGGGGAGTTTGCTTTGCTACAGCACAGGAAAGGAGAGATCCTAACAGACAACACTGGCTGCTAGAATGTCTGATGGAAGAACCGCCCCTCGGTGAGGCTGAGGCATCATTTGTAGAGTGTGGAAGATTGTACGCTCTACAAGGGGCGCTTAGCCAGCAGTCTTGGAGAGTTTCGGAACTTTTAAACCGACTGTTGAGCCGTTTGGAGGACAGATTACTGGCCAATCCCTTCCAGAATGTTAGAGAACGTCTGGGATCTCTTTTAGCAACAGTTTTTGACTCTTATCTGAGGTTCCCTGGGACTAATACTGGCTCAAAGTCTCCTATTGCGGTCTCTGAATTTATGGACAAGGTGATACCAAGGATACAGAAGCTGGGGCAAGACTCCGGCACCTCTGTACCAGTGGAGAAATTAGAGTCCTCTGAACTGTCTATGTTAGTAAACCAAGTGAATCTTAACGGATCATCAAAAGATTTGAAAAACGAAGAGCGGGAAGGAGCTGTTAGAATTTTAAAGACATTATGCAAGTGGTTGATCGGCAGCATCGTCCGTTCTCAGTATGGTGCCCTGCCAGCCTACTATCAACTATTTCCAATTGTTTGTCAGCTGGAAAATAGCGAAGTTGATGAAGAACTGAGCAGAACATGTACTGCCACGTTAGCTGTTTTAGCTCAAGCATTTACACTTCCTCAACACATTCCTACCGCTTTAGAAGCCGTCGCTAATATATCAGAAAGTAATTCGTGGTGGACAAGGGCTGCGACTTTAGAATTTTTACAAGTACTTGTCTTTCATAACATGAGCATCTTGCTCAGCGACTTATCTTGGGTCGATAAAATTGAGAGGATCGTTTTGAGGCTTTTAGAAGATGATCGACTCGAGGTCAGAGAAAAAGCTGGTCAAGTACTCGGAGGTTTGCTTCATTGCACGTTCATTCCAGATCAAGAGGTTCTCTTGGTACGTTTTTCAAAGAATGAAGAGCTTTTAATCGGTAAATTGACTTTTGGCCCTGCAGTTATGAATTTTCTCGTTACTTCTCTCTACAGGAAGATCTCAAGCTGAAAGCAAAGACGCGACTGAAGCAGAAGAAGAAACGAAATGAAACTGTGAACCATGACAGAAGTGCAGAAGCTGCTTCACTCCGCCTGAGGCATGCTGGAGTTCTCGGACTCTGTGCATTCATTAATGCTCATCCTTACGATGTTCCACCTTTTCTACCATCAATCTTTGAGGAACTTGGACCTCACCTAAACGATCCTCAGCCTATTCCAGTTAGTATTCAAAGAGGGAATAAGCTTATTACATGTGAATTCGAAGTAAAACGATCCTCAAAGTTTGTTGAGTCGTATGTATGATCGTGGGAGAATAATTTATTCATGTTATGTTTGTTCAATTTCTAGGCAACAATTCGAAAGACATTAGGCGACTTCAAGCGGACTCATTACGATGGATGGGCGGGAGAGACGGGTCATCAACAACGTTTTACCGAATCGCAACTAGCAGTTCTTCAGGATCTTCTTGTCCCACCTACGTATTTTGCTTGATTTGAGATCTGTACTATTATAATATGACAAAAAAGACTAACTATTATTGTATTTTATTCGTCAGGAGTGTGTGAGAACGATTTAAGCCACGAGTTAGATAGAATTTATAGTTTGGAGTTAATCAAATGGATTAACTACTATTGTTTGATGAGGATGAAGAGATTTAATACTGTTAACTAAACGTAATATTCAGCATGTAATATATTTTCTATTTAAAAAAAAAAAGACAAATCAGAAGATAAGGGATTTTAATAAAGGGTTGTCAAAGTCGTGAGTCAATTAATTATGAAGAAGCTTTTTTTTTTCAACAAAACACTTTGAAAAATATACAAAATTATTGTTCAATTTAATTATGGTTTGAACAAAAAAGAAAAAATTTACACACTTTGCTAAAGAGTTTATTGAACAAATATTTAATGCTAAGTGTTTGTAAACCGGTAGCTATTTAGTTTATAAGAAAATTATTCGAACAGGTGATCGGTGCTGAATTTAGACGATATGTTTGTTGTACTTAACTTATATAAATAATTACTTTCTTTTTTTGTTTCTCGATAGGCACAATTTATGCTTTCAAACTTTGTAACGATAATATTATAAATAAAAATTCCTACGATATAGTTAGTGAATTAATAAATTCAATAAATTAATTGTAGACTATAATATTCAACCTAATTCAAACTCTTGTATCAGATGATAATTTCATCGTCGTCCATTTACGATTATCTAATTATAGTGAATTATTTGGAAGATGAATAATTCCTCCATACCGTAGAGGCTTGTGGAACTTGAAGTACCTAATGGAATAGTAAATTCAAAAGCAATTAGAACTATTCTAATACCTACGACTTCATACCACTAATTACTACATTCTGAACATGTCCGCGCGCATTTACAACGCTACATAAATTTGCGATGCTCGCTAACTCGTATGGCAGCCTTATCAATTATTCATGCAGTGCAGTTGCCTGCATACAAGGCTTCCTCCGCAGTGTTACAATTGAATGTTCTACAAATATGTTGTATCATAATGCAAGAAGGTTGCACACAACAAGCCGTAACAATCTTTACGGCACAAGTAGTTCGTCAACTCGACCGCGAGATGGCAATACCATTTCGCACCCCGCTGGCGAGACTAGGCAAGGAGCGGCAATGACCTAGGCAACCGCACCTGTCGTTGGGTCAGTGGCCTCTGTGGCGTCAAAGCGTACGCACGGGGGTTGCATTAACGAGATACGATTCTGAAACTGTGATCGGCATCTCGATAGAAATATTACAAACGAAGAGAAGTTTTCGTAAAATATACAATTTACTCATTGACGTAAAGAGTTTGTCTTGTCTACTTTTTTGAATAGTTCACTGAATCATATTTATATTGGTGCTGCACAAATATGCGGACAAAAAATACTACGGTCCTTTCACTTTCTACCTGGGGGCGTGGCAAATGGCGCCTCGTAAGAATTCTGAGAAGGGGACTACCTTTTTTGAGAAGCACTCGTCATGAATGAAACGATAGTGGTACTGCACAAATATGCGGACAAAAAATACTACGATCCTTTCGCTTTCTACCGGGGGGCGTGGCCACTGGCGCCTCCCAAGAATTCTGAGAAGGGGACTACCTTATCTGAGAAGCACTCGTCATGAATGAAACGATAGTGGTACTGCACAAATATGCGGACAAAAAATACTACGGTCCTTTCACTTTCTACCTGGGGGCGTGGCCACTGGCGCCTCGTAAGAATTCTGAGAAGCGGTATAAAAAACTACTAGCTCTTTAATTCATTCATAATTACAATAAAAGATCGTGATGCCTGGAAATAATGCGAGGAAGCTAAACAGAATTACCGATCTCTTATCTCATTCATGTTTGCATGATATCTGAACGAATGGAAATAAAGCCGTTAAAAGAAACGTCGTTAAAACGCAGAGGAAATGAAAATACAAATTCACTAAGCACTGAATCCGTATATTGTTTAATTGTTCACCATTTTTTCTTCTATTTGGAATACTAATCATAATATTCGGCTTCATTGTAAGTGGAGAAAGATTCATCGTACAATGAGTTTAGTACATATTTGATTCACTTTTTATTTTTTCATCGATACATCAATTCATTTTCTATAATATTAGCAAATATCTCAGTATATTCGACCGCAAATTCTTTATTTCGCCTACAATCCTTGTTTTCATAATTCATTCTTCACTGGCGCGGTTTTCAGATTGACACGCGCTCTACTATCAAACAAACTCATACCAATCAGAAGACGAATACAGATCTCAAAAATGTTGAGATTCCCGAGGTATTTTGTAACCGATTAACTTTTTTATATTGGATACAATTATTACAATACAGAGATAGAGCGTAAAATTAATACGAGGTTTCTTAAGTGATCCTAAACGTTAGAAAAAATTCCCGTTATTCAAAGAACAATTATAAATACTTATTGTCTGTCCCAGGCTTACGGAGAATCATGTTTGCGGTAAAAAAAAAAAAGCAAAAAGATTAAAACCGAAATTATTACCGATTAATATCCGAAATTATTAAATTTTCTGTCTACCCCCTAGGGCGATTAGGATCTTTCTCAACTGGTTATTAGAGTAATCTGCTAACTGACTTTTATATGAAAGCGCTCGTCCTTGTGTTGCAGCTGAATGAACTTTCATCGAAGCCCAAACATCTTCGGCTAAGAGGAATTCTGTTCCAATTGCAACGAATGAGAGTATATTGCTGTTAGTCATTGTAAAATTAGTTATATTAAAGAGTATACACAACTTTAACAATAAATATTGTATCGATGCTACAACAATAAAATCTCAGATATACCGATAATTAATTAGTTTGGTTTTCTTCCCTTTCCCTTTGCCTTTCCTAAGAATCTTCATTTCCACTTAGAATAAGCGATAGTCCAAAAAGTTCAAAAAACCGAGGAGTAGAGATAAGAATTATTGTATTTTCAGCTACTCAAAAATTTGCGTTCACCTTCTCTGGTATGTTCTCCCGATGACAGAAATAATTTCATACTCAAAATTTGTTTAGCTCTGAAAAATGCTAACAAACATAAATATAGTATAGAGAAATGCATGAAGACATGCATGTATGCATAGACACACTTCCATTTTTCCGCCAAAAATTTCAGCACACCTCCTCGGGTCAGATGTTCTCCTGATACCAGGAGCAGAAATTTTTCGACTTAAAATCATTCTAACTCCGAAAAACGCTAGTATATATTATAGAGAGATATATAGAAATATAGAGACGTGCATGAAGCAACGTGTGCATGCCTATATCTATAGACATATCCAAAATTTCGGAACACCTCCTCGGGTCAGATGTTCTCCTGATACCAGGAGCAGAAATTTTTCGACTTAAAATCATTCTAACTCCGAAAAACGCTAGTATATATTATAGAGAGATATATAGAAATATAGAGACGTGCATGAAGCAACGTGTGCATGCCTATATCTATAGACATATCCAAAATTTCGGAACACCTCCTCGGGTCAGATGTTCTCCTGATACCAGGAGCAGAAATTTTTCGACTTAAAATCATTCTAACTCCGAAAAACGCTAGTATATATTATAGAGAGATATATAGAAATATAGAGACGTGCATGAAGCAACGTGTGCATGCCTATATCTATAGACATATCCAAAATTTCGGAACACCTCCTCGGGTCAGATGTTCTCCTGATACCAGGAGCAGAAATTTTTCGACTTAAAATCATTCTAACTCCGAAAAACGCTAGTATATATTATAGAGAGATATATAGAAATATAGAGACGTGCATGAAGCAACGTGTGCATGCCTATATCTATAGACATATCCAAAATTTCGGAACACCTCCTCGGGTCAGATGTTCTCCTGATACCAGGAGCAGAAATTTTTCGACTTAAAATCATTCTAACTCCGAAAAACGCTAGTATATATTATAGAGAGATATATAGAAATATAGAGACGTGCATGAAGCAACGTGTGCATGCCTATATCCATATACATATCCAAAATTTCGGCACACCTCCTTGGGTCAGATCTACTCCTGATACCCGGAGTAATTATTTCAGACGGAAAAATCACGGTGTATAAGCATGCATTCGTGACTAGCTGCTGCTTATTTGATACTTTATATAAATAGAGAGTTGCAGGGAGGGAAGAGTGAAAAATAACGTAGTAATCGATTATTGGTATATTCGGTAATTTATTGATTCAGAATCTATACAATATTATTAAATGTCAAAATTGTGTACAATTTATAATTGTTTCTTAAAAATAAGTATGTTACATATATACTCCTAATAGCATACAAGTTATCATAATTTGAATAACATTCTTATTACAATGATTTACCAGCTACTATAACTAATTTTACAAACACCGAATCGGATAAACACCAGTTCGTTGCAATTGGAGTAGAGTTCTTGGTGGACGGAGATGTCTGTACTGTGATTGAAATTCATTCAACTGTAACAAAAGGACGAACGTTATAAGAACTGTATAAAAAGAATATTCTTTCGTCAACGAGTACATTAATATGAGATACTTGTCCCAGTTCGTCAGTTATAGCTCGTTAACGTAACCCTCGTGCGAACACCTTGACGCCACTAAGGCCACTGATCCCACGACAGGTGCTGGTACCCTTGGTCAGTATTCCATCTCGCTGACTAGACTTTCCAACGGGGTGTCAAATGGTATCGCTTTTTCGCGGTAGAATTGACGAACTACCTTTGTCGCGAACATAGGTACGCCTGGCTATGCGCAACCCGTGCGCCATTCTGTGATTTCTAACTCGAGATTGCATATAGTAAGGCGTACAAATGTTTGCGGCAAAAGTAGTTCGTCGATTCGAGTACAAGATAGCGTTCCCAAATGGCACCTCCTTGGCGCTACTTATCGAGCAAGGACGAGCACTGACCCATCCTATACCTGATTCTTCACTTCAGGTATCAAATAAGCGGGAGATGGAGTAAAATAGAACATACGTATGTAATCAGACGTCCTTATCTGGAAAATGAACAATAATTATAGAGATTACAGAAGACCTGGTCGCCAAAGACTACGAAGCAGATGACCTGAACGACGAGAACTACGGCGCAGAGGATTCGGACGATGAGATCAACGGTGTCAGCTATACTCAGGGGGTTCTAGTGCAGAAACTCCAGCCTTAGACCAGCCCTGCCTCGGTCTCATTAATAAGCGCTGTAATTAGTCAACCTAGCACTTTTGTAACTCGGAAACTATCAGTCCCTCGGATTACTGGTAAAGGACATTTAGTTTTAGATTTTGATGAATAATCCATTCTGAAAGTACGGCTTATTATAATTGGGAGAAAAAATAAAGCGGAATAGAATAATTTTAATTAATCGTTATTACCTGTTAAGAAAACGGAGCCCCGTGCTGTAGGCGTCCCCCGCGATTCCTGGAGCGCACCAGCTTCATTACGTCCTCGTAAATCATAGCGTCGTATAACCGAACGTTATTAATCGTTGCAATTACCACGCACCCCTCGGCTTTACCGTTGGACAAAATTAGATTGAGTCGAGATACGAACGAGAGAACAACAAGGTCAGCCTTGTGTAGGTGGTGGCAAAACGCGATGAAAAGAGATCAGACCTGCCTCAGGGAAGGGAAAAAGCTGTTGATTATGGAAGAGAAAAAACTGCACATCAAGCTGCTTTTTTAAGAAAGTCGATTCTAAGCAGCCCTCTTTAGAGTAAAAACAATTTTTTTAATTATTTCAATTAAATTCTTTCCTTCGAAGTTTAAGACTGTTTGATTGAATAATTGCGGCACTGTACTAAAGGTTGAATTGGTATTGATCCGGCGTTAGAAACTTGACTCGAGTTTATCATTGGAATCAGCTACATGGTAAACAGTTGGATTTTCCCAAAGCCATATTGTACGAGATCTTGCAAAGTTCACAAGCCAAGAAAATCGATTACAGCAGAAGTTTCAATTCACTATCAGCTTACAATAGGGAGACTGTTATATTCAAATAAACCTATATTTAACGCAAGTATTACCACGAATTCTCGAAACTACTAAGTTTTTCGGGTAATGACAACAGAACGATAATCAAACTGTTAAACAATTTAGTTTATATAAAGTTTAAACTTCCGAACGAACGTTGCATCTTTTTTGGCGAAGGAGAGTTGAAGTGACGAAGAGTGAATCATGAAAGTTGGCTAACTGCCTCGTACACGCGTATAGTTGTACGACGAGTTACTCCATTCTACTTAATTAGCAAACATCACGTGCAAAGACTCTGCAGTGTTTAGCATCGCCTCTGTTGTTCCGAGGGCGAGAACTTAGTGAGATAATCAATCACAATTAGAAGCTTGATATATATAATTTTCTGCTTTGGCATATAAACACAAATACAGGCACTATACGTAAGCATGCCAAAGCCACATGGTGTTGATGCGAATCTCGTGTAGTATACGGCAGTCTATTGTGCTAATGATAAATTCTGGCGAGTACATGATATTGATTAGAACGAAGATTACACATTTTGAAAAAAATAAAAGTTGTAATATACTTTCATATTGTATACATTGAATAACTTTTTCATTAACTGAAATTAAAAACTGCGCAGCCAGTTTTTATAACCACCTTTAAAGTTCCGGACGAATTCCTTATTTCCGCAATATTTTATAAAGTGGCTATATAAAAGCAAAGAATAATAAAAAGCCTAAAAAAATTCCCACATTTATTGATTATTGATAGATTCCGAAGGTATATAGGTATATAGATATACGAACGTTGCCGAAGTATTTTCACACGCCTTCATATTAGTGGGGAATATGAAGAAATATTTGAAATATTTTTATCCACGTCGTTGATATCTTCAGACTAATCGCGACTATTTAAACTCAGTTAACGTTTTGAAATCAAAAAAAAAAAAAAAAAAATAACTGGGTCGTCGAATTATAAGCAAGACATGGTTTTTTGTTTCTTCCAGAAATCTATACAAGAGTTTTATCGATTTGTATACTGGTTGTCGATCAGGGTGTACGAAAGCCGAAGAAAAGAGGGCGAGGACTCCTCTACAGAGAGTCAGGGTTTTCATCAGTGGTTATATTTTGTGGCTAGGTAATTAGTTTGGCCCCAGTTACGAGGTGAGCTGAACCAGGGTGAAAGAGCTTCGTGGTATTAGCTATGATGGATGGCTTCGTCTGACATCTCTCTGCAGTAAAGGTTCCACGCCCTGTTTTCCCGTAGTGTCCGCCCGCGCACAGCCCCGTACACCATGTAATGAGATTTTTGTTTACTTATTTTTCGAAAAAGAAAAAAAATAGGAATTAAAAAAATATAATGAAAAATCAACTCTCAAGCTCCTTTGTTGGTTCTGTGACTTCAACATTATACGTATACGTATGTACTTACCTCCACAGAGCAGTCCACTTGACATTCGCCGACGTTTTAATTGTACCACGGTAATTAATAGCCATGCCACACCACCCTGTTTAGGTGTTGACTTTTTGACGTTGTTACTTTAGTATCCGATACAGTGATATACATATATTTCTCATAAATTCATACTTCGTTTTTTACCAAAGTTATGTCAATCACATATAATTATACCATATTATGACGTTCGGCAACACACCCTGCGATTTATTAGGCATCTATGCAGGGGCGAGAGTATTTTTCAGAACTTTCGATGCATTAAGAATAATAAAAATACCCGATATATTAATTATAGGAGATTGTTGAATGGGGATAATGGTTTAAAGATGATTGTAAAAAATGGGGATAAACTATCGCATGAAATTGAGTAGTAAATTGTTTTATTAGTACGAAGTTGTGATAGAGATATCTAATTGTAAGTTAATAGTGATATTTCTTTATTAAATGTGTATGTATGTAGGTATGTACTACCTACGTATGTAAGTACGCGGGTCTACCGCATGATTTAATATCATTAAACGGTAGGTATTATATACGGTGATGCGGTGAAAATTATTTAGAGACAGATGTTAGAACTAGTTACCCTGTTCGGCGAGCTGGGGGTTTTCCTTCTCTTCCATCACACCTTTACATTGAGCTCTTCGTTAATCAGAATGATTTACCAGCTATACGGCTATACCTATATTATATGGTATATTAGAATATTTATACAATTATTATTATGCGTCTCATCGAAATTTATGTATATATGTATATATATTGGTTTCATGTTGGATGTTATTTTTTTTTTTTTTCTTTAAATTTATTTATTAATTTTTCTCATTTATTTATTTATTTATTTATATCATCTTCGTATCGCAATTAGAGATATGATGGCAAGAGCAACCGTCTGTGCAAGCTATAACTTTCAAGAGTGCTACGGAAGTTGTTGAGGTACTCTAGTAACTATATCCTATATTTTATTTATTGTTCGCTACCTAGGACTAGGACTAAATACAAGAAAATTGTCAAACTTAAAAAGGAACGTAACGTTTATTATTCTCTCTCGAGCAATAAATAATAATAATAATAATAATAATAATAATAATAATAATAAATAGTGAGCGGAATAATATTAATAAATAAATTGTCATCTGACTATATATTCCGAACAAAACCGTGTCCTGGTTAAAAAGAGAAATTTGATTTCCTGAAATCTGTAACTTTAACGAGTTGTTTTTTTTGTTTTTTTTTTTTTTTTTTTTCTCTTCTTCAATAATTTACAAACCGTAAATTTTTGTAATTGACAAATAAATGATTGATTATAATTTAATGGTAAAGAATGGCACGATCTCGAGCGTCGTTGACACACACGTAGTACTACATATAGGTATATAATGTATATGTATGTATACATAAATACCTATAAGGTTCGATAAATAAAAATTATTCAACATGGACGCAAGACTTACAAAAAAGCGTTTTTTTTTTTTCAGTTTTTTTTTTTTTTGTTTTCTTTTTCCTAGTTTTGTTTTTCCTTCGTCTCTATATCTTAATCAACTCAGGGCGAAATTTGCTTCCTCAGATATTTTTACACAGATTACGGTATACACAAATTGAAACGATCAACGCGCTCTTTGATTGTATGCGGATTGATTGCACTTATGGTTCGAGACAGAGTCGATACAGCTCTGTGTGACTGGTGACAAAAAAAACAAAAAACAAAAAGAAAAAGAACAAAGAAAATAATAAAAAGAAATTTACAAGACTGCAATACTGCCTCGAAGACCACAAATTCTTGTTCTGCCGTCTAGGTGATAATACCTGAAGATTTATTTACATTATCGTCGCCCTCGAACCAGGGAATTGTTATTAATTAATAACTACTTAGATATACAATATTCAATTATTTATACAATGGGCAGTTTCTATATATATATATATATATATTCTATATATATATATAAACCTAAAATTACCCGCATCTTATTTTGCGCATAGAAAAATCTATTTACAAAAGATTCATTTTTTTTTTGTTTTCTTTTTTACTTCTTTTTTTTTTTTTGTTTGCTTGCTCTTTTCTTTATTCTTGTTCGAGGTAAGTATATTATCGATTCACAGTATCTTAAGAGATAAATATAGATAGACATCTGATTTTCACATTTATTCATAACAATTTCATAATAGTGTAATGAGAGAAAGAAAAAATGTCAATAAATTGATTTTGAATAAATTTAAGACAATTATAAATAAACGTGAAGATTATCTGTCTATATACTCGACTGAAAGATACCGAACGTTGGATTCTTTCCTTCTGAATCAGCGATATTTGAACGGATTCGCACCATGCGATTTCGGTTTTTTTATTATTTTTATTTTTATTTTTTTTTTCGAACTTTTCATCCCCTTCTGTGCTATGAAATTCATTGCAATTATACCTTGCTGCACGTATCGCAGTTTTTTCTTTTCTTTATAGTATACAACGTTTCGATATAGAAATAATTTAAAAATTATTACAAACTATATAATATATATATAATATATTTATATATTAAATTTAATGGTTGTATCTATTGTATATTATCGATAACGATATGGTACACAGCTATGCTAATTTTCGATGAAAATTATTTACATTTGGTGAAAAAAAATAAAATAAAATCGAATAAAATAAATAAACAAATAAATAAAAAATGCTGGGGAAAATAATTGTGGTATGATAATTATTTTTTCTCTTCTTTCTTTCTTTTCGTTTTCTCACATATCTCCGTATCGATTTTTTTGTCAAATGTTCTTTCTTTCTTTCTAGAAACTAAATTAGTCTTAGTCTTTAATTTATTTAAACCACTGGGTATAACTGACTTACCTAATTTTCGATCTAACTGTACAGCTTATTTAGTACGAATTTGTTCTTGGTCTAGTCGGTGTCGTAGATATAATATACTATCATATACGTATATAAAGAGAATTTAAAAACTCGTTAAATACCTCCGAATCTATAAAAGACGTTTTAAAAGGTCTTCGAAACTGCGGGTCTCCTGCTTTCGTTTTATTGAATAAATACACTCAAAAACTACCCTCCTCGTACCCTCGCTAATTCTCACCCACGTAGAGGTATATTCATCCTTTGGTATCGGAGCCAAATTAATTCGAAACTAAAGTCTTTCGCCTCTTTTATTCAAGATACCACGTAGTCCATCGAATGGTGGGAGTTTCTATTCTGTTTATCTTTCCTATGGTTCGCCCTCGAACTACTACCCCTGGTTCCAGTCGTACCAGTTGTCCCCGAAGTATGATGACTGTATCCACTATCGCTACCAAAACTGCTGTCCGGTTGACCCTGGTAAAGTCTACCCGATGAAATGTGGTCGGGTTCTCTTGCCGTGTAATAAACAGGCTGAGAATACTTGTCCTCAAGATATAGACGGTCGGTTGGCTGTGAATATGAATCCGAATAGTCACCCCCTACTTGAGTATAAACTGGACCACCTCCGCTGGGATGTACATCTTGATTTTGGAGACCGTAGTATTCGGAATTGAACCGGGAACACTTGTTAGGTCCGTTATTTCTGCCCAACGTTGTGTAACGGTGAAGTGGACCCAGGACTGGGACAGTCTCGTAAGGGTTTTCCTCAACCTTAAGAGCCTGAGCGGCTGGTAACTGCGGTACAAAATATGGTAGCCTGTGTGCTACCGATGGGACGGACTGTTGACGCTGACCGTTTGATGGCCGAGAGCCAGCGACTCCTGAAATCAAGAATTACGGAACATTGTACAGTGGGGAAACCTTCTTCATCAAAAATATGAACGAAACTAAACGAAAAAAAAAAAAAAAGAAAAAGAAGGAAAGGAAAGAATTTTTATTAAACTTCTTTTTACCTGCGACGCTGGGGTACAGCTGAAGCAATGCATCGAGTAGCATTCCCTCGTGAAACTCCCCGACGTCCTGAGATGATTTTTCCTTCCTACGTCTGTCCAGGCTTCTAGGACTTCTGCCTTTCCGACCTCGTGGTGGCCTCGGTGCAGCTGGACAAGTTCCCCAGGCCGGGGTAGCACTGTTGGTCAGCATTCTGGCCTCGGATGGTTCGCCAAGGGACAATTCGTCCTCGGCAAATTCGTCCTCACTCGCTGCTTTCGAACTTGCATGTATGCGTCGGTGATTTGTTAGTCTGCTGCGTGCACTGGGTTCGTTTTCATCGTCGGTATCGGGGTGCTGGTCACCTGAAGGAAAACGGAAGACTAGGTTTAAGATACGCTAGGGCAAAGGCGGCAGTAAATTCTAAACGATGGTTTACATGGGCTGCAGTAGCGGGTTCCAGGGTTAGTTGCGAAACGTTTCAAAGCGAAATTCTCTGTTAGTATAGGTAAATACATTGAAAACGAAACGGTCAGTAGTGCAGAAGGAAGAAAAACGCGGTCAGGCAATTAGTACCTGGATTATAAGTACCGAGAATACTTGTGGCTGCCCGCGTTCCGCGGAATAGCGTCGCCTCCTCAGATACAACTTTCATCTAAAATAATTTTTACGTTCGTAGAAATAGTTCTAAGAGTTATTTTCGCACTCGTTACTTGTGTATAGTTTCCTTCTAATTGAATATACCAATTCTTTAAAGACTATTACCGTTGCCCAGTTCCTCGTAGACGGGGTTGTACGAGTCCTGAGAAGTCTTGTAAGGGTCTGCTCCTGGGCTACTGCAAACGAAAACACCCCTAGCTCCTTCCTTGACGTCGAGCATCTGCGAAACAGAATATTATTAGGTAAAAGAAACTTTTTTCATTAATCATTCGCGAGCTGTGATATCATAGGGAAAAAAAACGAAAAAATATTCTCAAAATTCTCTTATGCCCCCAGGGCAATATCATCCAAGCTGGTGATACTAGCGCGAGGGATGGAAGGACTTTACTACTATTTTATACTCCCTGATTCTGATTAAGTACGATTCGTGATTAGGGGTAATGGGAATAAATTTCTTGATGATTATTGTCGTTTACTATAACTATAATGAATATTTAACGGTGGCGATTGCTATTATGGGTTTTCTTTCTTTGTCTTTTGTCTTTTGTTCGAGGGAGAAAAGAATTGCGTTTGAAAGAATTTGGGAATCTGTTTCGTTCTTTCTTTTTGTTGTTTTATATATACCTATAGGTATAGTATATGTATACTATGAAGAGTAAATTTATTCCCGTATTCGACGAGAGAACAAAGATACTGGTACTGCGCCTACTACGGCAAGTTAATTACTTGACGACGCACCAGCTTAAGCCTCGGTAACCTCGGGAATTGGAATTAAACTTTCCAGTGTTTACTGCGAGCGCGAGCTTGCGGCAGATGAACGCGGGTCTGTATTTAATTTAAAACCCAGCCAAGAGTAATGCGAAAGAAAGAGAAAACCTCATTCTTGATTTGCATGGAATTAGCCGCGGAGAGTCGGCGCCAGAAATCATTCTAAACCTTCTATTTTGGTCTATCAGAAACATGTACTCAGAATCCAATCGAATATTCATGAACAATATTCTGCTATCGCATGTTTCCGAAGTACATACTTCGAAGCATAGGAAACCGAAATAGGAGTGTAATTATGAATTAGAAGAAAATTTCTGTACAAAGTGGAAAACGAAGAGCGAGATAAAATAAGATCGGGGGTAGAGAAAAAAAAAAAAAAATAAAAAACTATACGGTATATCCTAAGTCGGGCGTGAATCATTACGAACCAGACTAAATAAACTGTATGTTAAAACGTACGGCTGGGTCCATTTCGAGACGCCTGCAGACTCCGAGCTCCGAGCTCCGAGAGTATAAGCTACATATATGTACGCATGTATGAGACTAGATGTAGTACATGAGATAGGTGAAGGCATAAGTAACATGCACATACATATATACGTATGTAGGTACATATATATATATATATATACATATATATACCATGGATGTAGGTTATATAAAAAGTAAAAGTATATATACTACCTATACGCTGTATGAAAGCATGTGGAGATAGATAAAGGAGCGAGCCGCTCCATTTGCTAAATTAGAGAGATCTTTTAGAGTTAAAGTCACCCTGGCATTAGATCCTGTAGACGGAAGTCAGCAGGGGGGCCATAGGTGACCGCGAACAATAGCCGAGTAGAGTTCTACTTTAGAAAGTGCTCTCTGATATAGTAGTAGCCAACGTTGGTAGCCTTTTTCTTCTCCTCATTTTTTTCTTATTTTTATATGTAAAATTAAAAAAAAAAAAAAAAAAAAGAAAGAGAAAAAAGAAACCAGTGAACTGGAAAGAAAAATGAAAAAAAAAAAGAGAAGAAGAAGTTTCGTTTTTCACCCCCTGTTGCAGGCATAGAAATATAATGACCTACTATCGCGTTTTACCCTGGAAAAGTTTGAACCCAGAAGTGGTTATACCTCATCTCAGTACGATTATACTGTGTAAAATAGCAAATATTTAAATTAATATTCAATTAACGAATTTGATCGGTATTGTAAAGTAAATATGTATATTTGCATATATATTTATATATAATATATATATATATGTATACACAATTCATTTAGACTTTTTCAATATCGTCGAGAAAAAAATTAACGAACAAACTTGTTGGATAGATAGATTTTAGGGATTAGTTACTTTGTTTATTAGAGTATATTTAAAGGACAAAAGGACTATGCATATGGGATAATTGGTAAGACCGGGGATAATAACCACTCCTATTCAAATTTTTCATCAAAGTAATTTTATTTTATCAATTTTTTTTTCCTTTCTCTTTCGTCTCATATATATGTATATGCATATATATATAGTATATATATATATTTATATATTTATATATATACTACATATAAATATAAATATAAATATATATATATATATATGTATATATATTTGTTGTTAATCTTTTTTTCTTTTCTTTTCTTATCTTTTTTTAACACACGTATATATATATATATATTTATATGTATATATATATATATATATATATAGGTAGTGGTACATATATACATTATCTTGCTCCTATATCTCCAGAATATTTCCCTTTCCCAAATAAAAAAAAAAAAGAAACAAAAACCAAAAATTCTTATATACAAAATGATAGGTACACGGCTTCACTAACTAATTAAAGAATAAACAATAAATAATAATAATAATAATATTAATAATAATAATAATGGTAATAATAATAATAATAATAATAAAAATAATAATAATAATGATAATAATAATAACAGCTATCTTACAAGATATAATGATTGAAGGAAATATATAGGTATTAATCTCTGTGCTGTTGCAGCTATTTAATACGTTTCCGGATAATTGTATTATATGTATATGTACACAATGCGATATTTCTTGATATATAACCTTTACGGTAGTTTATATAGTGCTGTTTTTTTTTTTTTTAATTTTTTTTCTTTCTTTTGCTTCTTCTTCGTCTATTTTCCCTTATCTCTGTGTGTGTTTTAATTAATTTTTCTATCTCTTTTTTTTTTTTTTTGTTTCTTTTTCTTTCCGTTTCTTACAACCGTCGAGTTTATCCTCCCGTCGTTGGCGTGCCTTCGCAACCAGCGAACCGCGCGATTTGTAATTATATTTTCGCGATGGTAGATAGGTACCAGAAAAAAATAAAATAAAATAAAATAATGAACTTTTATCGTAAACGCCCGATTGCGTAGAGACACGGCCAATTGTTATACGGAATATTACAAATACTGACTAGTCTGACTGACTACTATACATATATATATATATATATATATATATATATATACTTAATTTATTCATTAATCATTTACTTACTTATTCATTTATTCATTTATTTATTTATTTAATTACTTACTTACTTACTGCATTATATTCTTTCAATTCTCTTACTGACTTACAGCCTATACATGTCATTTATATATTATATATAAATATATACACATAGTGTATAGTATGTATATATATATTTATATATACATGGAAAAATAAACGAACGTACGTAACATCGTTTAGAGAGAGAGAGAGAGAAAAAAAAAAATAAGATTCCCCCGGTCCCTGATACGGTAAAATGCGTAATCTGAAAATTAATCATCTTTCTTTCTCTTCTTTTCTTTTCTTTCCAATGAGAATTCTTAGCATCTTGCTATGTGCGGGTGAGACATAACGCCTCTGAACATATGTCACGAATTTTCACCTAAATTAACTCCTATATACGCCTCTTCTGGTCTAGATAGTAGCCCATGTATTCTCTGTACTGTACAAAGAGGGCAAAACTCCTCGTCCGTACCCTCGACATTACTGACCATTACCCTCCTAGCTAACCCCGGTGTGGCAGTTCGACGATTACTACTCGTAACACTATCGATGTAAGAATAACCGTCCGAGTCCACCGAGTCTGATCTTATCCCATTCAAAAGCCTTTGTTCGGTTGGGCTTCGGCTTAATTCAGGATCAGGAAAATCAACGAACGAATAACCCTCGGAATCAACCGAGGGTCTTCTTCTTGACGGGTTAACGCGTTGAGGTGTTAATTTCGTAGGTGAATTTACTTGGCTTATTTGGTGGGTCGGTGTTCTCAGTCTTGGACGATGAGTGGGTGTTATTGGGTCGCTAGATATTCTTCTCAGATTATCCGTACCGGGATAATTATGGACGTGGTTGTTATTCGGGGGTGAATTTCCCGGCAAAATTTGTATTTCGGATGCGGTTTGATTCGCCATAGCTAAAGGTACGCCTTGGGATTTAGCTAGGAGGGCACGAGGCGTTCTGTAACCACCTAACACTGCTCTCGAGGGTTTTTCGGCGACACGTAGGATCGCCCTGGGGTCCCGGTAGTCGAGATAGTCGAGGTGGTGCGGAGCCGGCGCTCGCTTCACTACAGCTTCGGGGATTTCGCGTACCTCGATCGTTGGCTGATTAGGGCGATGATGCGGGTGCGGATGGTGCTGCTGCTGCTGCAATTGTTGCTGGTGATGCTGGAGATGGAGATTCGACGGGTGGTGATGATGATTTGAGAAATTATTATGCACCTGGGTGTGCTGGGTGTGGGAAACTGCGTCCGGGAGATCCTCGTACAGGACTGAACCGCTTCCTAGTCCTTGTCCTTCGGGAAGGACTCCGCCACGTCCTCGACTCGAGGCTGTTGCTGCGGCTGCAGCCGCTCCTGCCGCGCTTTTACACGGCAAAAGGTTTTGCACTTTTCGTTTGTGTCTGAAACAAAACGAGAAAAAAATTGCCAAATGTTATTAGCTTTCGAAAGGAAGATCAAATTTTCTTTTACAGGGTATTGCGTGCGATTCGAACACTTTCTAAGGACATTTTTAAACCACGAAACTATATATCAACGGAATTCGGGAGACTATCCGTAAATCGAGGGAAATACTCTTCGAATAATATAAAAAAAAAATTCTACAATCATTTTTACGTATTTTAGAACCTTTCTGCAAGATTTTTATCTACTTTTTTTATCTACTTCCAATTACTGCGTTTCATTCTCGTTATCAGTTTCCTGCTCTCGCAGATTGTTTTCAGATTCATTTTAGCAACGAGGATATTTCTGTACAGAATTTATATGATTAAAACTGGCTCACTCGAGCCAGTTTGAATGTCCCTTCGTTATTTTCGACGTATGTAGTTTTTTCACTTTGTGATTGAAGACCAAGATAAACAGCCATAAAATCAGTAGCATAGGAAGTGCGGTTCGACATATCCTGTCGTAGAAATAAGGAATTATCAAAGTTGGGATAGGAACAAGAAAATTCAATTTGTAAAAATGTTTTTGACAAGATAAGATTCCAAAGGTATTCGAAAATTGATTAAAAATTTGGAAACGTGTTTGAAAAAAATTGTCTTCTTACTTTAAAAAATTGAAAGCTTCGTTTCTCGACGGACCCTAACCGGAATTCCTATATTTCCGGAATCTACAAACCTCTCTTTACCTCCACCTAGCTTTATATGTTGATATTAGCTACTTTCCGTTTGCTAACAGTTCTGCAGCTAGATTAGTCCGCGTACCACATTTCCCATTGCGATTGCTTGTTCAGAGCGGTAGGAAGTGGTATATGCACAGGCTTTGAGGAGAGTTTTCACTCGTATCATTAAAATTTAACGAATTGCCCAACTCCGTATCCAAACATACCTATAATCGCCTTTCACAGGGTAGGTTATCGTTCTAATTCGTTATTTATGCGTATAGAAATTATCAGAGAGATAATTATAGAGCCGAGTTTTACTAAATTTGTTCAAGAAGCTGTCTGCTCCCTGGAGATAACATGTGACTGGGAATAATAATTGTATATCGAGTAACAACTGGCGTCTCTCCATTCCTCATTTGTATAATACGCAGGTACGCTATACGGGAAACGGGTAATTCCCATAATCCTATAACTCGAGACCGTAAGACCTTCTGAATTTGAGCCCATAATAATCTCTGTCTGTCTCTTCGGATAGAGTCGGACCATCGGTTGGTCGAGAAAAAAACAAATTGGAAAGAAAGGGTAAAAATTTGAATGATATTTAAATTTGAGCTTGGAGAAAAGCTGCGCGATGATATTTCGGATGCACTTGATTTTCTGAGGGAATATAGTTTCGTTTGAGGATTTTTATCGAATCTCTCGAGTCACGGGAACCGAAACGAAGGAGTGATCGGAAAATGCGGGATCCGATATCGCCGAGAATATAATATAAGGTCTTGTAGTTTACTCGGCGAGTTTTAGTTATCCAATTAATTCCGTTAGGTCGATAATATTTGCTTGGGGTACTTAATCCGTTCGCGGCTAAGGTAAGTCGCGACCGAGAGGCTCATCTCCGTTATATCCACCGAGGACCCAACAGCCACGGTTTCACGGTCTGCTAGGCTCACTCAGCCAAGAGAGCAATCGCACGCTGCAAACTTCTAAGATCTCAATTAGTCTAATACTCTAATACCCCATCTACCGACCCTTATACCGAACCGGTCCGTAGCGAACCTTACGAAAATTTTATACGTAAATCTATTGTACAGAGAAATTATTTTTTATTTATTTATTTATTTATATATTTTTAACAAAAATTTTACAGATTTTTAAGGATTTTCAGAGATTTCGTATGATTAGGGAATATTCGAGAAAACGGTTGAGTCGCGTTTAGGGAATAATCGTGGATCTTAACTACTTGAGAAAGTCCATTTGATTGGTAAAATCCAATTAAGGTTGTTTAGAGTTTATTTCTTTTCGAGTTGGTCGGGCAGCAAAACTTTGGTTAAAATAATTAGCGGATATCTGCTTACCTAATATCCGAGAGTTTTATTTCCCCGATCTTAATAATAATATCTTCTGTTTTCTCACGGGCTACTACTTACCGAGTTTCGGATTTACCAATTTCTTATTAAGATTATAAGGGGTGGAATAATAATATCCCCAATGAATCGCTGCACCGGTCTTGATTATAAAACTGAGAGTAAGATGAAAAAAAAAATAAAAAAAAATTAAAAAAATTAACCGAGTAAAAACGGAAGAGAGAAACTCGGAGGGATAGTAGGTATTCGGGCTTTTTCCCAGTTCAGTCGACGGATCAAGGAGGATTCGTTCGCTAAATGGTGAATAGCTAATTTAAACTGAGCCTTTAACTCCGCCTAATTAACTGCCCCTGCCTCCCTAGGCCTCGATCTTCTCCTTTTCCCTTTTTATTTATTTTACTTTTTGTCTCTTTCTGTCTTTCTCTTTTTTATTTTCTTTTTTTTTCATTCTCTTCCCCCTCTTCTGAATTCGGTTTTTTTCCCAGGCACGTACAAACGCATTGTTATTTTTCTCTGCACGTTTCAAAAGTAGCACACCACCGTGAACCTGCTATTCCTGTATACTTATGTATATTTATTTATTTATTTATTCATTTATTTATTTATTTATTTCTCTCTTTCATTCTCTCTCTGTCTCTATCGAAATAATGTTTAGTAGATATTTAAAATATTTACCAGACTCTCGAGAGCTCGCTACACGTATTGAACGATGCCTATACCCTGTATACCTATTGGCAAAAGCTAAAGGATTGGGATTCTTACGATAAAAGTATTCCGCTCACATTCCTACACCGTTTTCGAAAACAAAGCGGTCCTTTTTTTCAAGTCGAGACTAGTGAACACTGCCTTGGAATATTTAAACGAATTATTTGAGGGTTCGGTTAGGGAAAAAAAGCTTCGAAAAATGTGCGAAACGATTTGGCACCTACGTGATGCCGCGAGCTTTTATTCAAGGTACAAAAATTCACATAAAAATGACGATTCCAGTTTTGGAAAGATTTCAGAGACTCTGAGAAACATCGGTAAGCATTAATAGTTCAAACGATGTAATCAGAACATAGTAGGAAAAAAAAAAAAAAAAAAGGCAAGAGAAAGAAAGAAAGACTGGGCTTAATTTTGGTTGTAGTATAAGTAAGGGGTCGAAAAGTTGTTTGAATATTTGAGTTGGGGTGTGTCAGAGGTAAAAGAGGGTGGAAACTCTAACGAGCAAATATCATTACCAGTCCCGAAATATATTACGTCGATCAAAGAAGACGCGAAGGACTCTGAAAAAGGTAGATGAAGGTGGTAGAGAGAAGAATATAAGTTCGAGGTTTCGAGTCTTTTCGAAAGTTGTATGGAGTTTTTAATGGGATCGAAGGGAGCGGTTCGAGTTAGTTAAAATAAGAATTTTTGACCTCAGGATGATGGGACAGGGTTTAAGATTTATCCGCGAAATTGTTAAACAGCAGAGATGGTACACGCGTAAAATATTATATATATATATATACGTATAGATATACGTGTGTAGAGGTATATATACCTACGCACCGTTATTTCCCTCCTCCCACTCCTTGATTGAAACACCACAGATATTTAAATGACGAAAGTTTTCGAATAAATTTGTATGCTAAACCACTTTTCACTTGGAAATCTACTTTTTGAATTTGCCTACGGAAGGGCGCCCTAATTTGGATTCGTGTCTTTTCGTATACTGAGGGGTGCAGTAGAGAAACGGAGGAACTCACAAGCTCTGATTTTAATGCCAATTCGTGCTCTGGTTGATTCCAAAAAAAAAAATCACAGCTAAATATACTATACGTAATCTTCAGTCTTCGATAAATCAAGAAATGAAAATATTCTTTGAAACTAGAAAATTGTAATATGAAAAAAAAAAAAACGGGATTTAAGGATGGAACGACACCCTGACGGAGTATGAAGTGTTTAGAGTGACTCAGGTCGTTTGTTTTTCGACGTTGGATCTCTATGGGTAATTTAACCACCCCGGGAAGTTGAATGGGTTATGATTGGTGGTGACAGCCCGTCAGGGTCAGGGTATAGGTACCATTCAGGATTTACACCGAGATGAAACTCGGTGTTTCGGTACACTGGATGCTGCAGGGTTACGTACACGTTCGCGTAAACGTACGACTTGTGGATAGTTTCTGAAATTGTATATATAGATATACATATGTATAACGTATACCTATATATATATATATATATATATATGGGGCATTCCATGCCAACTCAACCTACCGATGAACTTTGCATCACCGATTTCGCTGAAACTTGGGCATTTCTTTCTACCCCTGGAAATAGGTTTCTTTGATTTATTACAAATTTTTTTATTCAGCCGATCACAAGATATGAATTTTTGCAAATTTCGGAGGTTTTTTTTTTTAAATAGCCATAACTTGGCGAGGAATTGTACGATTTAGGTTTATTTTTTTTCAAAATTTTTGTTTTTTCACGAACTTTATGAAAAATGTATGAAAAAAAATATTCATGATAGATTAGATTGTTTTTTTTAATTTCAAAGTTAAAACGTGAATTTTAAGACTGTTTGTATCCTTCGATTTTTTTCAAAAAATTCTCATAAATATTACTCCCTAAAAGACAAATTTTAAGCCTAGTCTCGTAATGGGATAACGATGCTTTATAACTTTTTCAGAATTTTAAAGATTAATAATTTTGTTATTTTTTATTTTTTTTTCGGTTGTGTTTTATTGAGGTCTTTACTTGATAAAATTTGAACAAAAATCATATACTAAGACAATAAACGATAAAAATTTTATTTTCCAACGTAAATTTTATCAATACGCCTGAAAAGGTTTGTTTACTTCTTTTGGCGTTTGAATATTTTACAAGAATACGTTTGAATTGAGGAAGAAATCAGTTTCATTGTGAGAGATCCATCTGTGTTTGGTATGATGCAATGATACTTTTGTGTACCTGTGATAGTTTTAGCTTCAGAATAACGTATATTCAAAATCTCTGCTGCTTTTTGATAATCTGCAGTACTTGAATATCTTACTTCAATTTTCGGCAAAACATTAGGTTGCACAGCCCATTGAAATAACTCTCGAGGATTTGAAATTTGTTTATCGAATGGTAACTGAAGACTAGCTCTGGCTGCAGCTCTTTTTAATATTCCTCCAACACCGTCACAAGGTCCTTTTCCATGATAGCTTGTAAAAAAATGCCATTCAGCATGTATTCCAAAATCTTCCTGGTGATAGTATAAATTAACAAAATTATTTAACTTTGAAATTCTAAAAAAGTTATAAAGCATCATTATCCCATTACGAGACTAGGCTTAAAATTTGTCTTTTAGGGAGTAATATTTATGAGAATTTTTTGAAAAAAATCGAAGGATACAAACAGTCTTAAAATTCACGTTTTAACTTTGAAATTAAAAAAAACAATCTAATCTATCATGAATATTTTTTTTCATACATTTTTCATAAAGTTCGTGAAAAAACAAAAATTTTGAAAAAAAAAAGACCTAAATCGTACAATTCCTCGCCAAGTTATGGCTATTTAAAAAAAAAAACCTCCGAAATTTGCAAAAATTCATATCTTGTGATCGGCTGAATAAAAAAATTTGTAATAAATCAAAGAAACCTATTTCCAGGGGTAGAAAAAAATGCCCAAGTTTCAGCGAAATCGGTGATGCAAAGTTCATCGGTAGGTTGAGTTGGCATGGAATGCCCCATATATAGATGGATGTATCAGCTGGGGTGACTTATCTTCGGCGAAAACCAATTGATGGATGAGATTTGTTGAGGAAAGTGTAACCAGCGGTAAAGCAAGTTCTATATGTCAAATTGATTCTGGGAAAGAACACGACATGTTTTCACCATTAGGATATACATGCGATTCTTTATGGGGTCATTATCGTTTTTACCTTCCAAAAGTATTCCTCTGTATATCTGCAGACGTTAAAAAACGGTTTTTTGATAAGAATAATACTAAAATTTGTCCCTAAATTTCGGCTATACCTATACACGAGAGCCGCGATAATACAGACGTCAAATTCACGGTTAAGGTAATTGTGCGAGGGTGCATTTCGAGCTATGCCATGCTATAGGTATACGCGGTACTATCTAGGGTGGATAATTCTATTTGCAGTGATATACGCCCTCGCATTCTATTGTCCAACGATCAGCGTACCAACTCCTGCAGATATTACCCTAACCGGGTCTAATTATGTCATCATCATTGTCTTCTCGTAAAGACATCCAGCGAGCTGTCCAACCCCTATATCTATATCCACCTTCCATTACCTTAGATTGAATTATGCGTCTACTGCAAACACATCTAGTATAACGAATTGGAAATAAATTTCAGCTCTTTTTTTTTCCTTTTTTTTTTTTTTTTTTCTGCTCGAAGAATCAAAGGGTGGTTTTCTTCGTTTTTTTTTTTTTATCGTCGCAAGCGCCCAGTAGTTTCTGCAATTACTTTCTCAGTCCAGAAGCAGCTTTTCCATTTTTAAATTTTCCATTTTAAAAGTTTTTCACTGAATGGCGACGAGGGATGGGGGTGTGGGATGTGGGATGTGGGATGGTGCCGTTAACTAGAGGGTATGTGCAGTTCAGCGGTACCAATGGGCCACTGGGAGTATCACCAAGCGTAGAAACTGTGCCGTTGAAGTGAGAAATTCTTGTACAAAGTCGAGTCTATACTCGCACTCGACCGAGTTTCTGGATCTCGTTAGCGAGCCTTGAAGGCTTCGAAGCCGTGAAGCCCGGGGGTTGGCCAAGAAGTGCCAAAGGCGAGGAGGTAACTGATTGTTTGCTCTTCTCAGCTTTGTTCTTGGATTCCCCGCCTTTTTTTATTTTTATTTTCATGTTTTTTTTCTCAACTCCTCCCGAGTTCACGATACAACGGACAAAAGTAGCCCAGTCACAAAAATCGGTACACCTACCTATGTAATGTGTGGATAAATTTTTGCCTCTTTTTTTTCGTCTCGCTCTTTTATCGGAGTTCTATGTTCTTATTAGAGAATCGATAGGACGGAGAGGGCTTCTTTTAGCTTGAGGGGTGTAAAAATTACTGAAGGGAAAAACGGGGGATGCGGATATTTAATTCTCTCCTTGTAATCTTTTCGCGTAAGGAAATTGGCTCCGTCTTGTTATGTAGTACGTCCGTCGATTTTCTGTGATCGTTGCAGCAACGTGGGAGGGTGTACCTTCGTATATATAAATTTTCTGAGATTGAGAGAATAAAGGAGGAAGAAATATTTCGAGGAGTCCTCGGGGGCTTCGACTAGGCGTGAAATAAAATAAAGTGGATATTAAACCAGGGAAGGATAATTTCCTGTGCTACACCCCGTATCGCACGTCAAGCCTCTTTCTCTCTGTCTATTCTGAATATTCAACGGGAATCAAAATTCTACGGATCGGAATTCGGAACTGAAATTTGAGTGACGTTCCCACCGTTTTCACCCTCGCCCCAACCCCCCAGTTCTTTCCACCATTTCACGTTTACGTATCCGCGTAACTGCAGCCCGCAATCAGTATGGAAATTCGCGATATCTCTCTTTCCCCAATCTTTTTCGCCATTTATCTCTCGCTTTTCTCAGCCGGGATTTTTGACAAGACAGAAAACATCGGCCCGCACAATCTCCCCATACATTTCCAAAAAACGGCGATATCTGGTACGCCGATACCAAATTTTAGATAATTCTATGTCGAACCGTTAACGTAAAGGACCGTCTCAAGTTTGCTGCTAATGATAATACCGTTGTAAAGACGATACGCTTCTAGCAGCTCTTAAGAGAGACAATTACTTCGACCCGAAAACTTCCCTTGACTTTGACCGTTGATTCAATTAACACGATATTGTCTTTGCTCTGTGTGAAATTAACCTTCGAGCCTCGATATCTCGACTCGACTGACCTCACCGCGGACATTAATACCCAGAATATGTTTAATTATTGATATTTGGGTCAGGGGTTGATCCGGCGGAGTATTCAGGGTTTAGTAATGTAATAGAGGGTGTAGTTTCGAGTTTCAATGGGAGGAAGAAAGACCGTTGAATTTTTTCTGCAATGCGATACTCGAGATTTTCGTAACAGGATTTTTTTAATGATTTCTGTTAGTATAAGCCTAAGGGTTGATTTCTGGGAATATCTTGACTTTCGTAATTGTGATTAGAAGAAAAGAAGCTTTCTTTGCCACCCCGTAAGCTGACGTATCAAAACGCGTTGAGCTGTCGAATAGAAAACAAAGGAACTATCCAAACCGCAATTTACTACCCTGTGGGAATCGAAGACGGAGGTTGAGGGCGGAAATTACGTAAGGTGAAAAAGAGACTCCTCTACTACACCAGAGAAAGAAAGATATCCGAGCATGAATCTTCGACGTCGGCTTCACCCAGTCGAGGATTCGATCGAGCTATGCATCTCCTCGTAATCTGGGGCACAATTCCGTTACCTACTCTACCTCGAAGGGGAAGGAAGCTGTATTTTCAAGCCGCTAATTCCCTCCTTCGGATTTCTTCGAACAGAATTTAGGAAATTGTGATTTTCTTGAAATTTCTAAAAACGAGAATAGCTAGCTGGGCCCCAATTATCACTTCTCAAAGGTATCACCTACCACCCCGTCGTCCCCGTCGCTGGAATAAAGGCGTTTGTAATTCTTCCTAAATCTTACGTCGGTATAAATCTATCGTCGACTCGACGAGTTGCTCCTGCAAAGTCACGTATGGGCGGGTAGTTACGGGTAGTTAGGGGTCCTCGAGCTTTTCTAAAGAGAAAAACATTACTGTCAGGGGCACGCGGAGGCACTAAAACACCCCAACGTTGGAAGCCTATTTTTGTCTAATTTAAGAGGTACTCGAATGCCGATGATTCCCGTTCTTCGGTTTTTCGTCACCAGTATAGGGTTTATTTTCACGGATACGTATGTTTTGAGCTGTTTTATGTAGAGAAAAAAAAAACAAAAAAAAAAAAAAAAATCTATAAAATTATACAAGCTGTTGGCGTGGTATACTCACTTCCAAAATACGACGGAAATGATCGCTGCCATTAGCAACAGGATTACTGCACTGGTGATGATTAAGGCCGTACTTTGAAGCGACGGATTGGTGTGATAGGATGCATCAATCATCTGTAATCAAAAAAAAGAGAGAAAAAAAAAAAAATAATAAAAAATTGAAGAAAAATAAAATTAGATAAAACGAAATTGAAAATTCTGTCAAATTGCCTCGTTCATTTTTGCACACGTAGAAAAGTTTCACCGTTCTCAGTCCTATAGTCTAGGAGGAAAGAGGAAAGAGGAATATAACGTTTCTCGTCTGAGTTTTCATCGTTCATCGAGCTAAATTATATGGAAATTTATGTAAGCCGGTATACCCACGGCGGGGTAATCTTTACCACGCGCTTTTTAAGTCGAGGGGGTCTATCTAGGCCACAAACCGAGATGACTGAAAGTATTCCGCAAATTTGTTTGTATTATTTTACAATCTCATGTAATTAATTAATAACAAATAAAGCGAGGATTCTTCTCAGTTTTTAATGGCGATAAAGAAAAAAAAAAATTGTCCATCATTCCATTCGATTCATCATTTCTTTCGATCCCTCAACGAAATGAAATACATAAGGAGGTCTGAAGATAGGATGGCGGGGGGTCGTCGAGAGTTTCGGATAGTGTTTTCTCCTAACCATAATCGCGGTATCGGTTGTTTGGTAGTTTGCCAAGAAAAGCAGCATTTATCAAACCGCGCTACAGGGAAAGCTATACGAGAGGTACGGATCTCTTCTGTGTTTTCCCTCGCTCTTCTTCGCCCCTGAAACGCGGGCTGCTCATCACTCATCATTACGGAGATATTAATGGCGTCCGCTAATGGATTCAGCCAAGACTCAGAGCGAGTAAGAGAATCTCCCTTTTCCTTTCGAAAAATTGGAAAGCACGAAGGCGGCCTCCTCACCCAGAGTGAAATTATTAATATCGAGTTTTTCTTTTCTTCATTTCTTTTCATTTATTTCTTCAGAATTTCGACTTGCCAATAGATGGCAAAGAGAAACCCATAAATAAAGAAACACAGAGAGAGAGCGAGAGAGAGAGAGAAGTACCAAATCTCTTCATCTCTCGATTTCCACGTGTCATAACGCTCCACGTTGTTTTCGTATTGATCGACGTAGCTACTCTACTATAAGGTATATATACCCCATATCTACGGTACTTGGGCTTCTCTGCACGACATGGACAGACACACTGCTTCGGTATCATCGAGTTGGTTCTCTTAACAACGCTTCCTTTTCGAGTAGGGGATAAAAGGACCGTGGAATCGAGAAGGAAAAACGAGGGAAAAGAAAAAGGAAAAAAAAAAAAAACGAAGATATCTTGGAGTTACTAAACGTGCGATTATCGGTTTACACGTAGCCTCGTTCCTCGTCTTCTTCTAGTTTCCTAAATCTCGACTGTTTTGACTAATTACGACAACGAATCCGAAAGGAGAAAAAAAAAAAAATCAAAAATAAAAATAAGTCAGTTTTCAAAAAAAAAGACTGAATAATTTTGTCGTCATTTTATTTTCTCTCCTTATCACGTTATCATTATGATTATTATTATAGTAATTCGAACCGAGGAGAGACGTACGTATACCTATTATAATAGGTTGGATATAAATTCTCGGAGATAATATAATCGGCAGGTAGGTATAGTAATCCGATCCCAATTAAACGATCCAATTAACTGTACCTAGATCCAAGAAAAGCCACGGTATTCGGGCTTCTGAATATAATTCGCTCACAGAATTTTGAAGGATAATCACGTCCGGTGTACGCGTGGGTATATACCTACCCTCTACCCTACTCTTCTCATTCTACTAAATTACTGCTACTGAATATGTTATAGAGAACCGGAAATGTGCGTGGAAATTCTATTTTTAGTTAAATATTATACCCGAGCTTATAACGGATCTCCATATTCGAGGAAAAATATAAAACGATTTTCCTTCTTCTTCTTCTTTTTCTTTTTCCTTTTTCCTTTTTCATTTTTTTTCTTTCTTTCTTTTTTATCATTATAATTGACACGTTACGTGTTCGATTGACCAACCCGAGTTTCTTTTTCTAATCTCGTAGCTAAATCCCACTGTCACTGATCCGCAGATCTGATAAAGGATTCGGTTCCCAAGTACAAACCATCTTGATTCGCGATTCTCCGATTAATTAGTATACCGCCGCGTCGTAACGAACCAGTTCTAGCAAACAAAGGGGTATTTGTACACCTGTGTATCACGGTGTATATATATATATATATATATATATATATATATATATATATATATATATACCATATACATATTCTAGCTTGCACCCACCACCAATCAATATTCCATTGTATTCTATCTACATATTATGTAATCAACCCTCGTAGATGAGTGTATACCTATACGACAAAGGTGGTACCCTTATACGTTCGTACTCGCCACCCACAGATACAAATACAAACAGTAGTTCCAATTTATCTTCAGCGAAATTGCAAACAAAAAAGAAAAAAATATTAAAAAATAAAAAACTAAAAGAAAAAAGAAAAAGGAAAAAAAAAAAGAAGCTCGATCTTTATAACAGAGAAAAGAATTTCACCCCGTTGTACAATTATAGGTATATGTGTATACGTGAAATTTGCAATTATCTACTGCAACGATGAGACTAGACGGTAATTTCATTCGCTCGAGGTTTTATTAGCATAAATTTGTTGCTCTGACAGCGAATTCTAGTCGGAATTGAAAATTGTCTCGTTGATTTAGCCATTCGAATTCGGTATCTAGCTATCCTGGGTCAGTCCGTACATGTATATGTACTGCGTACATCCGTCAGTCAGTCAGTCACAACGTTTTCCCCAGCTGCCTCTACCCCATCAGTCGCCATTTACTACGTACCGTAATTACACGATTGTCCAAAAATTTACATAGCGCAGGGTTACGCCTGCATTTCTACATACATATACTGTAAACAGGATCAACGGCAATCGTATCACGAATTTTATAAATCAATTCTCGCACCCCGGTTCGATTTTGACTATACCTTGAAAAAAGGAAAAATAAAAAGATAAAAAAATAAAGAAGTTCCCTCCTTTTATCTCTACTTTTCTCATTTTTACGGAAAATTTCTGTGTATATATATATATATATATATATATAGTTGTGTCAGAGCCTAAAGGTCGATCCTATCCAACGAGGCGCGACTTCAGTCTTTGTTTATTCCAGCTACCTTAAGACCCCTTTTCGGGCTACTGTGTTTATTCTTTCGACGAAGTAACCTCCTCTTGGTAATCTCTCCGAGGATACGTTGCTTTAGCCCCGGGAATTAAGGGAAGGGTTTTTCGGATTTAGTGAGACCGCGAAAGAGTGGCGATTTAAATTCGGTAGGAATTAAAAAGTGGATGGATATGATCAAGCGTTATTATCATACTCGTAAATTATTCTTTTTATGATACAAGCTTGCGGTTATCATTTTTTTTTAATTAAACGATTTGATTTCAAGGCAGATCTACCTTTGTGGTTGATGGGGTAAAAAAAGGAGCAGAAAAGAACGAAAGAAAGAAAGAAAAAAAAAAAAAAGGACGTGGAGGGCGTTAATGGGGAACAACGAGCCTCGAAGCTGCGTACCCCCTACTTCTAGGAGAAATTACTAACGAACGCTTAAGCCGAGAACATTGTTCACGAGGGATTAAGGTAAAACCGCAGAATCTGTCCCGAGCCCTGGCCCTGGCCCTGGCCCTAGCCCCCAGCTCCAACCCCCTTCTTCGAGGCCGTTGGAGAGTTAGGCTCCTCATTTCCTTCCCGAATTAGTAGCCTAGCCTTCGAGAGCGAGTAAAGTGTGGGATGGGGGGTTAATCGTCGATCGAAAACGGGGAAAAAATAATAAAGTAAATCTAGAAAGGGTGGAAAATTGATTTTTCACAAAATTACATACCACTCGTATTGGATTGTCACATTTTTCTAATTTTCATCCCGTAGGATTCGAGCCAGTGATCTTTACCCGAATTCGATGGATAAAAAAAAAATAAAAATGAAAAAAAAACGGGGGTCTGCGTGAAAGAACCCCTTCAATAAGTAATAAAATAAGAAACGGCCGAATGCCAAAATTCAGTTATCCCTAGAGACGTCCGGGATTCCTTTATTCCATTTTTCTTTTCTCTCTTCTTCTTCGGATTCAGTTCCCGCCTGTCCGAGTTCCGATTCTGATATTAAAAATAAAGAAAGAAGAACAAGAAGCGCAAAGTTTCTTCCAACGAACAAAAGAAAACCGGTATAAATTAATTTTTCTAATCCAAAATTACGTCAAGAGTTCTTCTTTTTTTTTCTTCGTTTTTTCTTCTTCTTCTTCTTCTTCTTCTTCTTCTTTTTCGGGGTGGATGACTTCGGGTCGTCAAAGAATCGTGATATATCCGTATAGAATCGAGTTTCTGGGGAGTGTTACATAATTCAGGGTCCTTTACGGGGCTAGGATTCCCTTCAAAGTCCTGGGCCCTCCAAGAATCTAAAGAAGATTTGACGCCGGGTTAGACGTCTCGATCGAGCTCTGATCGAGCGGATCTTTACGCTCTGGGGTTGCGTGCTTTGACGTATAAAGTTCAAAGGGACGAACCTTCACGCGTTTAGAATACGACTTGTCAAAAGGGCCGAATTCTAGACAGAATTTAAGACGCAAACTTCACCCTCTCGGAAACGAATCTCACCGATGTAACAAAAATTATAGTTCAATTATAACAATTTTATAAATTTCTTTTCCTTTTCGTTTCTTTGCATCGAATTTAATTATCCCGATATTTAACCCTGTTTTACGTGTCACCCATGGCTTGTAACAAGTTGACTAATCGGGTGCGGGGCCAGGATCGACCTGGTCGTAACAAGGGTGTCGCGTAAAACCGCGGTTCCGTGGTACGACCCCGCTTTGTTACAACAGGACCTCTACGACCCGACCCACTTCAGTCTTCCTGACGGGACGGCGTAACGCCCGTTCAACTCTGACAGCTACTACGAACTCATGGTTTAACCCGGACCCGATTTTCTTCATCGTGTAAACATCCTAGTTTCTAGCCTCCGCGGCATATCCGCGTAACGGACGACGATTATAGTTGTGTTGGTGGTAGATACCGGAGAGAGAATACGCGTCTGTAACGTTGTCTGGCGACCGTGTCTAATTATAAAACCCGAGTCGGTCTCCACTGCCGTACTACCATGCGGAGAGAATTTCCTACCTAAGTATAATGTAGATTCGGAGATTACACTAACCGTGTCTCTATGTAAGTATATATGCGTAAGTGTGTTTCGAAATGAGAGAAAAATGGATGGAAAAAAAAAAAATCGTTTTTAGAAACGAGGAAACCGGGCGAAAAAGAAATCTCGATTATATATATATATGTATGTATATAGGAAGGGGTAGTAACCCACAACGCGAGAACCCAGGATTAGCCATTGATTTATGTAAAGCGATAACCGCCAACTCGAACCGCGGCATCGACACCGTGCCATATGATTTATTTCCCTTACCTAGCTAGCGCAAAATGGGATAGTAAAATAGCCACTATACGGCGCACCCTGTACGTATATTTGTGTAATAAACCTGGCGAGTTGGGGAAAAGAAAGAATGAAAAATAAAAAAAAATATCCCCACAATTTTTTTTCTTTTTACCCCCCATCAAATTTAATCAGGAAATTTTATCCAAATCTGGGGCGGGGGGGGGGGGGGGGGGGGGGGGGAAGGGGGTAAATAAATTTCCGGATTCGATTTTCGTTCGGTTTTAGATAGCCAAGGGGTGGCAACGATTCTAGTTAACTCCTGTGAGCCATTACTCGAATCTTAAGTTCGTTCTTTCTCGTAAAACTAGCCATACCACCGCATCGAGGTGGAGTTTTGTTCCTCCTTTTGGTTCAAGCCGTTCGTTTTTCACCTTTGCTCTCTTTCCCAGCGGCTATATCTCCGTCCTTTTTACCACCTTTTCCTTAATTCTTTTCTCCGTAGATTTTTCTCCCTTCGCGCACTACCTCTGCCACGTTTCATACTCGTTTCGCGTATCCACCGACCTACCAGCCCACCTAGTTCCCCTGGGATCCCGACAAGGAACAAAGCGGATTCCCAAGCGTAATAAAGGGAGTCAATGTGGGCGAAAACGTATCAGTTGAAACGCGAGGCAGTGTCCTTTGCTCTGGTTTCTACCGTCTTTATCAAGGTTTTAGTCACCTGCGGGTTACCACGGGGCGGAAAACTCGGTGGCGAAAAACTTCCCTTGCTTATTTCGTGTAAAAATGAGCGCAAACATGTTTCCTCATCTCTGGGTTACCGGTATAGGCGAAAAAGTAAGTTTAAAAAAAAAAAAGATTTCACGACGGGGTCTGGCGCCTCGAGTTGTTGTCCCTTTCATCCCCCCATCTTCCACCTTTCTTTATTCTGTTTCGTGTTATTGCGAGAAGCAATCTAACTTTTACAAAGCGTTATACCTACGCTGCTCTTTCCCACCCTCTTTCTCCCTCTCTCGAATTATGGAATAATCGTATAATAAGCTGCCCCGGATCTATAACAGCCCATCTAGATCGCGTATTTTAATCCACCTGCAGTTTATTTTTCCCTCTTTACGCGTGCCCAAGCGATGTTCGGACGTACGCGATTTTCCACCACCATTATACACGTCGAAATTTATCCCCTCAGGACATGCAGCACCGGGTGTAACGTGCGTTTTACCTAACACCTCCGTTTCACCCTCGCACCTTTATAGCTGTAGCCACTGCAACTTGGTATCAATATTTCATCCCCCTTGTATTCCCCGCCATTCTTTATTCATCTTTTCTTTCCTCGAACGATGGAAAAATATATTTTGAAACGGATCAAACGGATGTATAGATCTCTCGCCGGGGAATACGAGACTCGAACTCTTTCCAAATACTAGACACATATTCGCGGTGTTTTTTTACCCTACTTCTAACCGTTCAAATTGAACGAGATACGGGAATTTTTCATGGGAGTTTGTCGGGAAGACGGAGTCCCCTCTAGAAGCATATTTTCCGGATTTCGGAAACAAAAAAAAAAAAAATGCGAAGGAAAAGTTTGCGAGGCGATGAAAAGAGGAAATGGAAGGGATTAAATATCGCTTCATTTAATTCCGTTATTCTTCCAATTATCGGTAGATCTGATTACGAGCTACACGCTGTGAGTTAACAAACAAGAATTAACTGTTACTCTTCTTCGGGTCACCGAAGACCATCGTTAAAACTAGCAACGTTCTAACCTGGCTAGCCCAGCTATCTAGCCCAGAAGTTGTTGCATTGTAGTCCGGGCAATGCAGAGCAGCAATCTTCTCACGGAGTAGGTGTAGTGGGTACTTTGGTCTTAGTATTAGTATTAGTACCGGTATTCGTATGTAGGCATACGTGTATCTATGTAAAGAAGAGGTGACGAGCTCACCGAGTATAATGGGGAATCGGGTCCTCCAATTATCCTTAATGATGTAAAATTGTTGGGCGATAATGGCACTGAACTACAGCTACGCCTGAGTCGACACGTGTTACAGCTATTTATAACCAAAGCATAGTTTTTTACTGGCACTTTAGTTTCGGGGCAAAAGAACCCCGGCTTTTTTTCTAAAACCAATTCTCATAGTTTTCGTTACCGATTTACTCGCTCCAAAAAGAATCAGAAAAAAAACATAATACCCCGGTGAACAAAACCGTGCAAACTTTTCTCTACAGCTTTCTTACGGTTTATCTTTTTTTCTTTTCTTTTTTTTTCATACGTTCAAAAACCACGAAAAAATTCTTCGACGATACGGATATTCTTTTTTAAGGGTGCAGGTTCAACGACCCGAGTTATCTGGCTGGTTTTTTTCTTCCCTTATCCTTTCTCCCCTGTTTTATTTATTTTATCTTATTTTTTTCTTGTTCTTCTTCTCGTTCCTTTTCCTCCCTTTACTTCATATATATATCAGGATGAAAACCGGTGCTCTTTGATCCGCGTTTCTTGAGCAACCCATCGCGACTGATGCGGGTAGGTATCAACTCACGTCGCTACTAGACGTCGCTTGCGTCCTGAGCCGATCTTCTCAACCTTGTCAGCCGGTTTCTCGTTCACTTTTCTCTTTGACGTTGATCAGGGGGTAGGTAGGTAATACGTTCAATTCAAAGGGCCAGAAATTTTCCCCAAAAAACTTGTTTATACAGACGAGATATTCGCAAGGGGGATGGAACTAAGAATGGATAGGGGTGGCTGGCTTAGGTACGTCACAAAAAAAAGACATCGCGATTGATTGCTTCAGGAATTATACTGCTCTTTCCGATTCCTAATTCTATCAAATGAAAAAATAAAAAAATACAAAAATGAAACAATTTCGTATAAAAACTTACCGGAATAGCGACGCAGTCTTCAAGTTCCGCGAGGGGTGCTTCTGAACAGAATGTACCCTCGGTTAAAAATGGAGGCCGTGGAGGTGGCGGTAGCCGAAATTCTGGGGGTGGTCCTGGGCACTCGGGGCACTCGGTTACTTCCAGCGTCTCAAGCTCCTCCATCCTCCTCGTCGGCGTGCTAAAAATGAAAATTTGAGGATTTTTATAAACGACTTTTGGTATTTCCTTGTGTATTTGTTCGTAGATTATCTCGCTTCGTCTACGATCTCGCAACGATTCGTATCTACGTGACGAATAAGGAGAACTAAAAAGGCGAAAGAGGTGTAAAAAAGCGCCAATTTCGATAACGAATAGTTTTTTCAAATTAACAAAAGGCCAGTTCCGTAGCTCGTTAGCGTCCGACGCCTTTCTTGCCCTGTGATCGTGAACACAGGTGAAGGGGGGCTGGTATGCTAATACAAATTCTAGGCGTGGATGGTCTTAATTACCGTCTTATAACGAATCAGTCACGCCTGTCTCGCCCGCGTTGGTTTCAACCACTACCGCAATTAATTGGCTCTACCATGTTTCACGATCATCGTACGTATAGATATACACACATATATACATACAAGAATAGTATACCAGCTACTGACCATAATCAAAAATGGCGTCTCGAGACGCCGCGACGGGGTCGCGTCGCTTTCAACGATATAATTACTAGGCGGCATACCCGAAATTTGGTCCGAATTTTATTTCTTATTTCTTTTCTTCTCATTCCCACTCAATTTTTCGGGTCTATCGACGAGCGATACTCGAGGTATAAATTTCGTTCTATTTAACATATATTTTTTATAACAGTCGAAATTTTTCGTCTCATTTTTTCAGACGAGTAGAAAACTTTGTATCCGCACGGTGTTCCGGGGGTTGAGGGGAGAAACTGAATTCTGACGAATAAAATTTACATACTGATTTCTAAAGCACATATTATAACTAACCCCCTGTGCAGGGGTGTAAGGGGGGAGCATGGGAAACTACAGAACGAAATATCACCCAGGTGATATATGTACGTGTGTGTAAAAGTCGGCCACAGTGTGTGGCCCCGTTTCCATCAAGTTTTATCGTGATAAATTGCAACGCGGTGAAATTTCCCTAATATGCAGCGTAATAAGCATACGTAATTTCGGCATATGTGTAGATATAGGTATATACGTGTACCTGTATACCTACATACATATGTGGAGGACGTCAGTTTTCAGGAAACTCTGACTGAGATATATGTATGTACGTACATACGTCTGTTTAATGTACATATGCATCTGGACGTGTTCGTTCTCTGTAAACTTTCTATATATTCACATTCCGCACCCTTGCCGCACCCACGCCTCGCGTCTTTCGACGCCTCGAGTAGGTATGTGTAAAAAAAGTAACGAAAAAATGAACTCTTTTTTTTTTATATATAAAAGAGCGAGAATTTTCGATTTATGTGCTAAAATCTGAGTTTTAATTATCAGAAACTGAAAGAAGCGGAAACGTAAGGAAAATCTTCGTGATCTCAAGCTCTGGGTAATTTAATAAACGATTATAGACGCTGTATAACCCGACCTCGAAGTTTCCTCGATCGTTGCAGGTTGCATATATAGCCGATAATGAACGATTCATCAGCTCCATGGTATTTACTTAAGCACAATTTCGAAACCGTGAGAGGATAGGCGGTACAGACAGAATACCGTAGTATACGTAGGTAATGGAATCAGCGTTGATACAATCACCCGGTTTCGAGCTAGAGTACATACTAATGATTAAATTTTGCGATACTATACCCACAGTTCCAGCTTTTATCAGCGATAATCAAAAAGCGCAGCGTGCGGAAATAAAATTTCCAAAAATTAAGAAAAAAGATATGATAGAAAGATATACACACACACACACACACACATATATATATATATATATATATATATGATGACAATTATTTATAACTTCGTTCCAATAAGCCAGAAAAAAAAGCCATTAAAAGTTTCCGTATACTTCGGTAAAGGTTTAGGTTTAGGTTTAGGTTTGGGTGTAGGTGTAGGTATAACCTTGTCCTGCAACGGGCAGAGTCCCAACGTCGCGTGATCCAACTTGAAGAAAATTCCCAAGGGGGTGATATCTGCCCCTTCCGCGTCTACCTACGAAAACGCAACGCGACGCGACGCAAAGCGGAGAGAGAAGCTTCGTCCAAGAAGGAAAACTTGCCCCCTTCAATCTTATGACTACGAAGGTAGAAAAGGAGAGAAAAGGACCTTCTTCGCCTCTCTCCTGTCTCCACCGCATTTTTCTTTAGCTTCAACACTACTGGGGTAAAATATGGCTCGTAAAGGGAGAAGAATTCCAAGATAGGTGCAGGTACTGTATATAAATACTGTCTCAAAAGTTCTAAATCGTCTTTTTTTGCTTTTATTTTTCTTTCTTTCTTTCTTTTTTTTTTTTTTGTCAATAAATATATGAAGTAAAAAAAAGTATGAGAAACTCTGCTCTACTACCCTTATTCAATTGTTCTCTCTTTTTTTGCACATTCAAAACGTGCTGAAGTGACGTTAACGCGGTAGTCAGCTTTTTTGCTAATCTATTCGCGGTTTTTGTACGGTATTTATATCAACTCTCTCTCTCTCTCTCTCTCTCTCTCTATATATATATATATATATAAGAGTTGGCGAAATTGCGTTGGCCAGTAGCTGGTATAACCCGAACGGTGAGAAAAGTTTGCACCTTTTACGAGGCGGTTTCTGGAGGCTGTTATGGCCGAATCGTTTCTCTCGCGGGTCTACCGAATGGGCTAACTTTTTTCGTTTTTTATTTTTTTTTCTCTTCTTCTTTTACTGAAGGGGGTCGTTTAATTCGAGCGGTCGCCTCCTCTCTGCCCTCTTTACCGAGGAGACTTTTTTCAGCCCTCTATTTTCACCCTGGAAAAGAAAAAACCCTACCCCCTTCCCAACCCACGATCTAACGTAACGCAACCATATACCCACTCGAGGGCTAAAGTCTTTGAGAATAAACTACCGTATAAAAAACAACAACCCCCAAACACCTAACCCCTACGCAGCTTATAATTAGATGGGAAATGGCGAGAGTGGAATCTATCCTATACTCTCTTAAATCTATTGGCGAATTATTTGCACGTTATATGAGTAATAAAATTCTTAAATTTATTCGCGAATCCCACGCAGTAATTATTCCCTCTGATCTATACACGTAGTTTCGTATCTAAGCCATACCTATACACCATGTGTGTATATCTAAAGGAATTGCGAAGTCGATAGACGCGTGGGTTTAGCCGATTCAATTTATACGATTAAAAGTTGGGTATAGATCAGATTATCGCTTTCTATACATCGAAATCCAAATCCATGCATATGGGACTATTTTATAGTATACGTGTATTGCATTGCACGAGCTTGTATCTCACTTCTTTATTATTATTGCTATGCCATGTTACTCGGTGTTTACCTATAAGAGACTGAAGATTAGGTAAGGCGCGTAAATCAACGTCGCTTCCGTCCACGGTTGAATCATTTCGTCTCTGGTTATTTTACGGTCGATAAATTCTCTTTATCAATAATTCGTTATTATTGTTACAATCGTTATTTGTAATTCGATTATCGTATTTATCAGGACTCTAACGTACGTTTGAAAATTTCGACGATCCATCCCCTGGAGAAAAAAGTTCACAGCGTTTCGATACCGTAGAACCAAATCGATTCAATTGACGAACTAAAAGTAATCGAAAAATAAAATTTCGCGTTAATTAATTATGATGCGATTCATTACAGCTTCGCCACTTTTTATATCAGTCAATTTTTTTTATCTGCTATTAAAACATCCCTTGGAGGTTAAAAATCAGTTTTCAACTTTTAAAAATGGTTTTTTTTTTTTTTTATCTTGATTTTTATTCTCTTATGTAAGTTTTGGTCTCGGTTTTTGTCATTGCTATACGTATATCTCAGCTAGCTACTACCCCCCCGCGGTGAAAGAGACGAAAATAAAATATACTAAGCTGCTGCGACTATGGAGCATCGACCCTTGGAAAAAGAGGCGTATAATAATTTCTTACGGTATAATCCAGAGTTTTTCTACAACTTTGATATTTTTTTCTTTCATTCTTTCTTTTCTTTTCTTTTCTCTTCTTTTCTTTTTTTGGTTTAACTTCTGATAAAGAATGTTTGAATTGGTATATCGTACACATATATATATATATATACATATGTTTGTATATATATATATGTACCTATATCTGTGTAATGTGTATAAATATATATTTTGAGTCAACGTCACAACGGCGACGCGTTTATTTTAAGCTACAGACGACCGAATATCTCGACGATATAGAAATCGCTCTGCCAGAGAATGGCGGACATATATGTATATACGTTGATTCATAAATTAACAGTGAAATTGGGAGCTGTATAAGATGTGATACGAATATACGTAGGTATATGTATATAAATGTATAAATTTTAATCAATTCTGTGTCTTAACGGTATAATTCAACTCTTTCCCAATAAGATAACGATATGAGGTTACATTACTGCATTCAGGGAAAAACGTTAGCGGCCTACTTTTAGCCTGTAGGTATAGGCGGGGGTATATAGTTGTTATATAGCGGAAGAATTTGATGATCGTTTAATCACGTCTGCATCAGCAACGCGTAAAACGCCGACCATGTTTCTCTATAATAAAGACGAAGATAAACGAACTAAACTTTGCATTGGCGTCGGCGTCGTTAACGGTAACGTGCCACGGGGTGTATTATAACGTCAATTGAAAACAAAAAAAAATAAATAAAACCCCTTACCTACAGGAAATGGGGGCTTTTCATTTTATCAAGAAAACAATAAAACTCGAATGCAAAAAAAAAAAACACCTAACGAAGAATAAAATAAAAAGCTTTTCGCGATTCGTTCTTGTATAAAGAGAACGAAAATTTCTCCCTCGTTTGGTTCTCGTTTTCTTTTCTTTATTTTTTAAATTCTTTCAAAATTATACAATAATTTCTGATCCCCGAATAACCGAGTGATAAGGGAGTTATCAGCTTCTTCAATATCTCTCTCTCTATCTCTCTTTATCTCAAAGAAGAAGAAGAAGAAAAAATCTTGTTACTCTGAAGGCATCGTCGAACTGAAACTTCAACTTCAACTTCAACTTCAACTTCAACTTCAGTTTCGAGTTCAGGTTCAAATATTCAAAAAGTTCTCGTCAGAAGTTTCGCGGTATTATCTCCGCCACTATAGTACAGTAGTTTTCGAAAGTAATATATAGTATCCGTAGTAGAATATTGGCCAAGTTTTTTTTTTTTTGGTCTTTTTTTTCATCCTATTCTTTTCTTTTTTTTTTTTCTTCCTATCCACCGAAGAGTAACGAGATTCCGAAAGATCAACCCTTAGGGGTGAAATCATTGCGCGTACAGCAGGTATTCAGAATCGCAGGTGAAACTGACGTGCGAAGGAATGATAATAACGAAGAAGAAAGAGGAAAGGGATCGAAAGAAAATCTTGGAAAAAAAAAAAAAAAAAGAATTCAAAATTGACGAGCGCTTTTTCTCCCTTCTTCGCTTTTCTATCTTTTACCGTATTCAAATTACCTCGAGAATTCACGTGACAGCGTGTTAACTCTGGTGAGATCGCATTTCCACTGATATCGCAGCTGGTATCTCCTCTCCTTCGTTTTTAGGGGTAGGTAGGTACGTATGCGTGGATATTTTCCAAACCACGATCAGATCATTTCACAAACAACTTGAAACATTTGATTATTTTTCACCTTCCTTTCGCGACGTTTTTTTCTTTTTTTTTTCCTTTTTTTTTTTTATAATTTCACTGAACGAAAACCACCCTTGAAATCAAACTTCTTTCACTTTCGACCACTGCGTCGATACTCGACGATCTGCACTGCACATTTAATTACGATCTTTTCATTATTCTCTTTTTCAGGAGCAGCACAACGAACCCGCGAAATTCTACGATGAATTTGCAAATCGAAAATTGGAAAGGAAACTGCGCTGATCCGCGGTGATCAGCGAACGAACAACAACCACAACGACAATAGCAAAGAAAAACAACAAAAGAAAAAAAGAAATGAAAATGATGAATTTTTCGCGAACTGTTTCCCGACTCTTTTGAAAACTTTGTGAAATTTTTTTTGTTTTTTTTTTTTGTTCGTTTCTACTTCTTCTTCTTCTTATTCTTATTCTTTCTATTTCAAAGAAAAAAGAACAAAAAATAAAAAACAGTTAAAACTTTTCGAACAATCTGGCATACAGTAAAGTCCGAGTCGCTAAAGTCGAGGCATTTGACGACCGACGCTCGCACTTCGGCGACGCGCAGCAGACTGTTGCTCCGAACTGTATAGTAGAGGCTCCAAGTCCTTCCTGTGGTTCAATTTCTCTTTCCCCCAGGGCAACCCGTCGTTCCCCACCTTCCCTAATCTTTCTCTTTCTATCCCACTGGCTTGTCTCTCTTTTCCTCCCATTCCCCGTTCCCCGTTACCCAGGAGTCAGTCGATCGTCAAGGTAGTAGTACAGAGGGGTTGGAGGGATGGAACGATGGGTTTGCCTGTGGTAGATCTCTCACACGGAAACAAATATAAACGTATACGGTACGCACACGTAGATATCCTTTCATGCGCGCGTCCCTCCATCCCCTCTATCCCCTCTATCCCCTCTCCGCCGCCTGTTTCCCCCATTCCACGGATTTTACTCCAGGCTTGAAACTCCTGAGGGAAAATGTGCGTGAGGTTCCTACGCTATGGTCGAGGTAGAGGGGGAAATAGAAGGTTGGAAATTGCCCTTGGTAGTGGGGAGTCGGGTTATTGCTATATGGCACTTTAGTGGTGGGGATTCCTACAGGAAGTTCGACTACGTTGATGCGGCGCCTCGCTGTAGCACGCGACGCCTACGTTTGTCGGTACCTCGAGGTCCGCGGCTGGGATTATCTCGTGTCTTCAGAATCCCGTGTTCAGGCGAATCTCGGACCGATACTCAAAGGTCCGGTTGAATTTTTAACAAGAGTTAAAAACGCAATGTACAAAGGGCTACCTTGTGCTCTTCGACTCCGCATGGGAGGATGAATCCGTTAGGTAAATACCCGACGTTAATTCAATTTGAACGTCTCTGGGTTCAGCTTGAAAAAGGCACGTGGATCGATCCCACTCAAAGCTTGCACGCACTCAAGTTCGAAGATTTGATAAAAGGGTTTGTCGTCGATTTTTTCATCCCGGAACAACACCTTGCCGGAATAACCTAGCGGAGGGAAAATTAACGAGCGAATGAATGAATGAATGGTGGCGCCTATGCGGGGTCAAGTCCGTGGAAGAAAAATCTGCAAATACTTTTAGCCTCATACAATATTGGCAATAGGTACTTTGCTGTTATACACTCAAGGTATATGTGCACACAGCATTAGCGGAGTGGAGAGGGGCTGTCGAAGGATCAAAGAGACGCGGTTCTCGGTAAATATTTTCCGTCCACATTTCCTCTTCTTTCCCTGAGGATATACGAGGACGAAGAGAGTTTTGAACCACAGGTGAAAGGCCGTTACGTTTTTTAATCCCGAAAAATTTTGTCAAGCTGCACGAGGGAGGATTAAGGGTGAAGCCCGCGCCCGGAGCTGAGGCAGAGAGTTAAACTCGTTAAGCTATCGCAGGGTGGAAATTGAACCTCTGTGTATTCTCACGTCAGACGCGTCTCTGTGAATCCTGAAGAGGTTACTGCAGTGAAGGGAGATATTCGTATCAGACTCGATTATACTTTGAAGGAGTAGGTAGGTGGAGTGACGCGGTTTTCCTGCCCGGATAGAGTCAACCCTTGAAAATCGTGCCTCGCTCACGCCCCGTCAAATTAGTCGAGACTCAGTTTACGGCGCTCTTCTTGTTTGTTATCTAATACGTGATATGTTAATGCAATAATAGTCTCGCATGTGTGATACAGCTACGATGATACACCAACCGAGTCTGTTTGTAGACCGTAAACATCATACGAACAACGTTCACTGATAATTTGAGATAAGATTAAAAAACAACGTCGAGGTTTCAGGCTAATACTTATAAGAATACCAGACCGACTTCGGAAGTCTCGTTTTCACAGGAAAAATGAACTTCTTCGAGATTCGAAATCGATCGGATATTAACAGGAGCGATACAGGTACCGTGAAACGGTCGAAATTGTTTGTCCGGAATGATGAGTGTGCAGTTGAAAGTTTTGAGAGTTATGAAATCGTTTTTCTCTTCTTTTTTTTTTTTGGCTTTTCTCTCAGCGCGATGATTTCGAGTCCAGTTGTTAACTTTTTAATTAAATAACGGCTTAATTAACCTTTATCAACGAGTTCTGTTAGCTCGGATATCAGTTCGGTAACAACTTTTGAACACCGGCTCAACGTCACGCTTGAGCCTCTCGTTTTTTCCAGAAACATTTTAATACCCACAATGATAAAGGAGCTTTTCGATGCGTGGAACACACCTATCCACCCTTAAATTTTACCTCTAGAATGTATTAGGCTCGACTTTGAGGCCAACCCCGTGTCTATAACACACAAGGATCCACTCCTAACGGATATCGTAATTTCCGTCGGACAATGGGGAGTTGAAAACGTATTTTGAGAATTATTTAATGATATTTAAACGAAGTATAGGTGTTGTAACGAGACGTGATGGAAAAGAATTTTCGATACGAGATTTCATAACGAGATTCTAAAACTTGCCGATTTTTATTGCACCCTAAAGACACGGATGAGAACAGGGGGTAATTGCTTCGAGACAGTTATTACTTCCCGGATAAAAAAAAGGAGACAAGAAAACAAAAACAGGAGCTTCGATCTTTCGACTAGTGAACACTGTAACGACGACCGTATAAGGTTACTCCAAGGAGCTCGATCCTCGTTCTCGTTAAGCATATTGTATGTATATATATATATATATATATATATATATATATATATACATGTACGTGTTATTTGAGGGTACCAGGGGTACCTGTACCTTCGCTAGCTCAGTTCTTCACGCTGTTACCAATTAGCCCCCCGAGGACCAGCCACAAGGATAATAAATCCATCCGGCGGTCCCAAAACCAGGGACTTGTGGCGTGCGATGAGTGCCGCCGCAGGAGGGTGATGGTCAAGAAATAAGAAGAATAAGAAGACGAAGAAGAAGAAGAAGGTATAGACGTAGGTACCCGGTCAAGGACTAAGGAGGCGTGTACCTTCTCGACTTCTTGTTCTTCCTCGGTCTCTAAGTCTTTAGGCATCGGTACCCGAGCTGGACGTAAGGCAGAGTGTAGAAAGGGATGCCTTCCGAGAAGTACAAGGTTTGTTCATTCCCTAAGTCTTTTCGTTGGAAACAAAACGAGTCTTTGTCTTATTTTTCTTTTCTTTTCTTTTTTCTTTTTCTTTTTCTTTTTTTTTCAAGAAGGAAAGAATCGCGGATCATGCGCGTAGGCGCATGAACCAGCGTCAATTTTCCTGCGAAATGTGTGTTGGAAAATAAGAAACCGAGGGGTTCGGTTTTATACGATCGGTTCCGTTTTTGGAGCCGTCAGTTGGCACGCGAACCCTCGGGGCATCTGGGCTGGGTAGGTAATATAATGGTGAAAATCGGGGTGGGATGATATCTAAATTATCTCCCGTTGCTCCAGACTCATTTCGACGCGGGGGCCCAGAACAGTTTGTTAAACGCCCATACCTACCCACCTACCTTCTTCTTCTACTCGCACCAGTTGGGTGAGACGCGGAGATAATTGGCGGCTCCAGGTATTCTCGACGGAAAGTCTCCGTCAGGATCAAACTCAAACAAACCATGAGACACTCGATCCACGCTAACGCTTTCGGGATCCTTTTAGGCGATATCTTCGACTATCAAAGAGTTCGGGGGGGTTCGAAATTTACAAATCTTTTAACTAAGGCAGCTGTTCAAATTCAGATTGTTTCACTAATCCATCGACTGAGTATACCGGATGAAGAGGATCCTTGATGTTACCACTAAAATTTCAACGAACCGACTATACCAGACCGAAAGACCATATGGTGGAGAGATTGAGCGGTCTTCATTACCTGCTGCCTCCTCATTATACTCTCAGCTTGAGTCCTCTGCACGGTTCTCTTCGTTCCTTGGGTTCCCGGAGCTGCAAACAATGCAATTCTCCGTCCCGGTTTGTCCGCAACTCTAAAGTACCAGGAGCCTGTCTGGAGCCCGACTGCCCTTTCTCCCTTCACCAACTAAACTGCATATACTTGAAGTTATAAGCGTGTTTTGGAAATGAATATTTTGATAAAGGAGCCGGAAAGTTAGCCTAATTAAAAAAGGTGAAAGACGTAACGTAACTCTCATTTCGGTGGCTTTCTGGCTTATGAAGCGATATAGTCGGAAGCGAACCATGGTACTTGTTGATGAACGGTATTACCCGCTACGTTCTGCGGTTATATGTGTGTTTGGTGGAATTAGAAGTTGACGAAACTCTAAGATCGATACCGTGACAGGCTCTTTGGTGTTTACAAAGTTACCATCGTCGTTGGTGGCAGTTTCGACATGGTGGAAACTTTCGGCTCTCCTTATTAGAACTCGCTCGTTCTTCGCGCCCGTATTTCCCCGTTAATCGTCTACCTCTAACGCAGTATTCACTTAACTATAAACTCGCTTTTGAGTCAGCTTTGGAAACAGTTTCCTAATTGTCTTTCCAGAATTAGAGAATGAGAAAAAGTATAGGATGGATCAATCTTCTAATTAAACATCGAGCCAATTTCACCATCGAGAATTGACTCGTACCACTTGTTTACCGCGTCTCGAAGGGAAAAGAAGATTTCCAACGAATCGTTTCCTTAGAAATACCTCGGAATAGTTACTATCAACTAACGCGAACCTCGCGTCCTTTTGTCCCAAGGAATTCGCGAAATTCCATTTGAAATTCCGTCACAAACGTGCCTTGCGAAAACGGCGAGTCTGGGTCGTCCAGCTAGCCAGCCGAGGCGGTATTTCCGAGAGAGTGAAGCTGTGAAATGAGATGAGATGTGATGAGACGAGAGTAGAGAGAGAGAGGAGTGTACGAGTCAAGTTTCTTATTCAAAAATCAATCGATTTATGAAACCGGAATATAAAACGTCGGTTCGTCCGATCGTTTCAATGTCTTTTTTGATCACAAAGTGGATATCCCTGACGACGAGGACTCCGCGGTATGGTACGACACCAAGAACAATGCCGTACACGTCAGTTCCAGAGGAAAACAGTGAACCTGGTATCCCAGTGACGTGTCAACCACCCTCGCCTCGCATTCACTCTCACTCTTCGTTCTCCGCGGACTGTCGTCGTCGTGGTAGTTCTATTTTCTTGAGAACTCGTAAACAACTAGAACCCGGGTGTTTTGTTCGTTGCAAAATTCACGGTGATATCTCCGTCTCGTCTCGGGTGTCAGAAATATATCAAAATTTCAACACACCGTGTAGAAACGCACGTGAATCCTAGGTGTAGGTTGTACGTCAGGGTTAGCAAACACTGGTAGTAGGTATGGATAGTAATCCCACTGCCGGGATCAGAGTTTAATTAAATTCATCTGATAGCAAAAACCGTTTCCCATTCATTTTCTATCCTCGGTATTTTCAAACGGGTCCAATTTTAACGGGTTCGGGTAAAAGCGAGCCAGACGGATTTCGGATATAAACGTATCTATGCGATAGTTTGAAGGGAAATTAACCGAGGAACAGAAATCCGCTTTAAAGAATATCAAACGATTTGATAAATTTGATAAAAATTTATAGTTTCTTTAGTCACGATACGTAATTTGAATAGTTTTTTTTTTTTTTTTTTTATTTTTCTATTTTTTACTTCCTACGGGAAATATTATACCCACGTAGGTATATAACGTAATATTTGGCATACTGTACATAGTTTTAGTTTTCGCATCTGTTGGCGGTATACGTGTGTATGTATCCGCGAACCGAATACCCACGCGATGGTAACATTTGGCTAGCGGTGAACGGTAGCCACTTGTTTACTAAGCCTCGGTTTCCGGTTCCCCGGAAGTAGGGATGGTTATAGCTATGAACCATAACGATCTCGCGACGATCAGATAGCAAAGTTTCTTTTTTCTTTTACATCGTAGGAAATTCGCTCTGACGGTTTCACAGCACTTAAATAGATCCAAATTTATGATACAAAATTTAAACTCATGGTTAAAATCTGCTCTACATCAGAGATTTATAATATCTAATTATCTTAATCACGTGCGTGTTCACTGTTCAACCCTATATTTGCGTACGAAGTCTATGACTCGTGGAACGAAGGGGTGGCTGCGGGTTGTTTAACGCAACGCGTAACGAAACACGAGGACACAAACCTCCTCATCCTTATCCTCATCCTCATCCTCGTCCTCGTCCTCGTCCTCGCCCTAGTGGTAGAATATGGTGCTTCCATTCGTCAGTCAGGGCACGCGAGCTGTCGTCATAATTACCGGGTTCGTGGGCTAATGTCTTTATGGAGTATAGTGAAAGCCGGCGAGATTGAGTAATGGAATATCTCATAGTGTGGGACCATTCTCCATTATACGTTAGCACGCACGTTATACCACCTGAAACGCGTTTCTGTACAACACCAATAGCCATTGTTGTATCACAATTATCTCTACCATACACACACGCGCACACACAACCGTCAGAAATTTCACAAGGACTTGATTATCTTGATAAAATATAAAGAGAGAGAGAAATAAAAAAAAGAAAGGGAAACCGATCATTTCGAAATCCTCCGTTATTACCCTTTTCGAAAATATCGTTTCTCTCCGAGTATGAATTTCATACGTAATCAAAGGTGTATACCTACATCAGTTATGTCATAAACCTGGAGGAGTTTGACCAACAAACCAGCCGTCCAAAAGTTCCCTGTATACGAGAAGTGGATACCAGGTATACCTGGAGTTGTGAGACCGGTAGTGGCAACGACCGGTTACGTATATGGTAGGTAGGTAGAGGCAATAATACAACGGTAGCCTGGGGCTATTGACGAGTCATGTTTGATGCATCTCACTACGTCGTGTATCCTGTGTAGTACCTACATACGTGATACGAGAGTATGAGGGTAGTATAAGCTGTGCAGTAGCCGCATCGACTGCACACTACGATCTCTGGATTTCGCATACAGTTTCCGCAACCATATGGACCTAGACCTCTCTGTAGATTTATCTACGTGCCTGTTTTGACCTGGCAGCGAAACGCGTCGCGGGATAAGTTGATACGCATCGAGCTAACGGGAATATTCTATATGATGCGATGTACTGCAGAGATGTAAGCCACGATATTGGTGATTTGAGATTCACGGATTTCGGATTAGGGTTACGAACGGACAACAAAATATTTCGAGGATTGCGAAATGGGGGGAAAAAAACTGTTTCGTATTTTTATAGACAAACTATAATAATCGTCGAATTATGATATTATAATAATTGCTAGCTGCGGTGCTCGATGGCTAATGTATACCGTGATATACACCTACAGGCCGAATTATAGGTGGTAATATAACGGCCTCGTCCGTTGATCCTTGACCTTTGATCATATTCAGCCTTTGACCTTTTCTTAGCGATAATCGAGTCTGCAGTAATCAAGGAAACGAAGAGGTTAAAGGATCCTGAATTCGTTAGCCGATCTTCAAGTGATTGGAACAGATTTTAAAAACGCGGGCTCACAGTTTTTTTACGTAAGACTTATCATTTGTGTTGGAGAGGTTTTCTTCTTCTTCTTCTTCTTATTTTTTTATTTTTTTATTTTTTGGCTGTAGACTCGGTTAGTTAGTTAGGGGTGAAAAACGCTTCGAGATAGATGGGTAGGTACTACATCTTATTCTTTGTTTCGTTCTTTTTTGTTCTGTTTTTTTTCTTTTCTTTCAACACTTTGTATATTTTTCTTATTACTTATCCGCAGTAAAATACTGCAGCATGCCGAACCACACTCCGGAAATATGGAATAAAAGAAATAATGATAATAATAATAATAATAGAAACAATGATAATAAGAAGGAGCTGGCTGCTACTTCGGAGGGCAATTCTATAGAAATCCAAGTCTAATAAGAGTAAAGACATCTCCTGGTCCGCTCGCCCGTCTTTATATAAGTTTGAAATCTTTTGAAAGTCAGCGAAGCGCGATAAGATGTTTAAAGACAATCCGAGCTTCAGCTCCAGCTCAGATGGTACGGCGGGAGAGAAAACGTCGAGGATGAAGATGAAGAAGAAGAAGAAGAAGTGAAAGAAGAAGAAGAAGAAGAAGAAGAAGAAGAAGAAGATGGTACGCGAAGGACGAGGGTAAAGGACGAGTTCTTGGTTCAAAACGTAGGAAGCTTCGGCTGGAAAAGTTTTTCCTCAACTGACCGTCGGAGCGTTGACGAAAGCGTCGATTAGTCAAATTACTTTCTAAGGTCTTAGGGAAGTTTTTGGGGAAAAGGACCCGGAATCTTGAACGTCCCAAGGATAAAGCATCAGCATCAGCATCCGCATCAGCATCAGCAAAGATTCTCTCCACGCGGCCCTCATCGATTCAAAGTCGTTAAAAGAATTAGGAAAACGAGGGACACCGCAAACCGAAGCCTCTTACTACAACGCGGTAGGATGAACTTTGAACTTGTACTTTTCTCTCAATAGCTATACGGGAAACTTATAAAAGTCCTTTTTGCGTCCTGCGGTGTTTTCTCCTCTTCTTTTTCTCCTTACCTTCTTCCCTTTCCTTCTCTTCTCTTCTCTGACCTTACCCGGCTGCCTAACCCATAGAATCCTTCCGCAATTCCCTCGCAACGAAAACTCTCGTGCTTCTCGCTCTTGCCAACTTTCTTATTAAGTATTTCGAGTGTTTTAAATACCAACTCGCTAAAAGTTACTTCAACTCTCCAGAGAGAGAGAGAGAGGGAAAGAGAGAGACGAGCCAGGCACTTGTCGCTTAAACTTTTACAACCTAAAGCAGCGTGAGTCTCACGTCCTTACACCAAAAACCAGACCCTCGTTCTATCCTTTCAGCCTCATTTTGGAAATATTAAATACCTTAAAAATGATAAAACTCACAAAGAGGATGAACCCAGAATTTTAGGACACGTTTTATTAATTTTCATCCGCTATTCTCGTCTCTCACATTTCATTCATTAAAAATATTCGTGAAATTTTTTCACACCGATATCTTTTCAAAGGAACTTCTAATTTTTCATCCCCCAAAGCTCAGGTGTATTCGAGTATCATTTTTCTTCACGCTATAAGAATAACTTTCCAGTTTCTCGTATATATATATACATATACACCTATAACAACATGATGTATAGTTTCATAGTTTCAAACTAAACCACACAAAGATTTTACTCACCGCTCTATAAAACTTTCGAGGGGTGTAGAGGGTGGTCGACGGTTAGTGTAGACAGTGACGTTTTCCTAACACCCTTCGCTGAAAACCTGTCGCGTAAATCATTCCTTTATATATATATATATATAAAAATATATTATTTTAAAAACCGAGTCCTGAATCATACGACTGCACTGCGATACTGCTACTTCTGACTCTAAATCATCCAGGACTCTGACGGTGGTTTCGAGCCGTTATAGCTTCGGCCAAGGACCAACGACCAACTCTCGGTTTGCTTTTGGATTTACTTTTCTCTTTTTGTTTCTGGTCCAGCCACAACCAACGGACCGAGCCAACTCTCTCATTGTTTTACCATGGCTCAAAACTAACACAAGAGTAGGTAGAGTACCTCGGGGTCCTCATTCACTGTCAAACTTTTGTCAGCTTAATTACATCGAGAGATATACATACATATGTATACACCTTCTATACGTTCTTTTTGACTGATTATAATAACAAGAATTAATATCATGGTAGCTAGTGGATCAATTTATTTACAATCTCTCCTCAATCTCTCGTGTAAGACGAGGTGTCTGATGGATTACGAACGAAAAAGAATAAAAATCAAAAAAAATGAAATAAAAGAACCAGCATACTAATAAATTGGCGATAAGTAATTATGATCGAGGTAATTATTAGGGCCATAAAGGAAGTACCACGCAACGTGTTATTATATACAATATACTATATTTTTCATCAACTTGAATAACATGTAAAAAAAAAAAAAGAGTTGAAAATATAATACAGAAATACCGTCAAGGGTTTTAAAAAATATTTCGCTTTTAATTTGACGAAGAAACCGTGTAGGTATATAGGTACGCGGTTTCTGTTTGTCGAGGTTGTGTATAATTACACCGCAAAGACCTGGACTTTTTTTTTTTCGTTATACAAAACTCGTTCGCACCGTTTCATAAATTATTAAAAAACTTGACGGTTTTTTTTGAAAAATTGTAGAAAGAAAAAGAATAAAAAATTTAACGAACTAACGAAGGAAAGATATTTTCAATTATTATTTTCCCGTCAATTATAAATCGAAATCTTTCTCCTTCTATGGATTCTAATTAGAGGTAATCGTGAGTATATAGGTAAGTCCTATGAAATAAAGATAACCGAAGAATGCATAAATGAATACGTAATTCGACAACGGCGTGGCATGTTGTTAGCGCGGAGTACAAGAGTACAATATATATACATATGTACATATATATATATATATATATATATATATGTGTGTGTGTATGTATATGTTTATACGTAGGTATGTAGATACGTATGTAGGTATACCTGACTATCTCGTGCCACGGCCAATATCTTGCGGCACACCACTGGCTCGAAATTCGCCACGAAAGCCAGAGTTAAGCGTTAAGGATGGGTTGGGTTATACCTACGTTGTTCGTAGCATGTAGATACATGTAGCCAAAGCAACGATACGTGGGCGGGTTGAGAGTGAAAGAGAAAGAGAAGTAGAAAGATGAAGAGAAGAGAAGAGTGAACAGTATATATTTAGCCAAGACTGTCACCAAGGCGAGTCAACGCCAACTCTAATGCCGTTGGCGACGTCGACCCCTTCTTCTTCGTCTTCTTCGTCTTATTCTTCTTCTTCTTCTTCCGAACCCGTAACTGCAGGATGTATCTCTGTGTGTCGAGAGTGAAGTACATAGTTTTACCCCTGCCCATTTCTTTCCCCCCTCTATCCTCATTGTACGTTCCCTCTTTTTCCCGGCTATTCTACACGCGAGAAAGCGGCTCGCGATATTATTAAACCGTTTTCTGGAGCTGGAAGTTGGAAGCTGAAGACTCGTCTCTGTCGTCCCCACGCCTTCTGGCTACAATCTACAGCTTCTACTTGACGCACACTCTTCTTTCCTTCTTTACTCGTCTTCGGTGACGTGTAACACGGTGAGAATTTGCCAAGTAGAAATAAGAAGGCGGGGATGTGAATAAAAGACAAAAAAAAAAAAAAAGGAAAAGAAAAAAGAAATAGAAAAAAGGAAGAAGAGAGAAGATAGTAACCGAAAGAATGGAACAGATGAAAAAAAGATCAAATATACATATGTATACAAATATCTGGTATACTATTTTCTCTCTTTTATAGTATACCTCATCCTTTTATTCTTATTTTTACTCTGGTTGGTCACCAGATCGCATTTACGAGACGCGGTCGGTTTCTGACGATCCCGCGACAGCTGGACGGGTTTGTTACTATTCCATCTCTCCTCTCCTCTTTCTCTATCTCTTTCTTTCACTCAGATCTGATCTCGTCTCCGCCTACGACTACAGGGACCAGTACCACTAAACGGGATCGTTTATATCGGAGAACTCGTAACTGTCCAAAGTTAGAGATTTACGCACTACCGCGTCGGGGCCATTGGCTACTAGTCGTCGCTACTATACCAGATAGCTCATTCTCATTGTCAGACACGCGAACGTAACTCGTCAACCGTCAATCGGTGGCAGCGCAAAAAAAATCACAAGATCAAAAAAGAAAAAAATGAGATAATCTTTTCCAGGATCTGCGTTTTACCTAAAAAGGAAGAAAATTCAATCGGACACACGCGAGAACCGTCCAAATTTCATAATCGATCTCTTTGCTTATCGGACAGTCGCGTGGGTCAGATATTTCCAGTCCGTCGGAACTTCCAGTCCCGTCAAAGTCCTCTCGTCGTTAAATTGGGGAAAGAAAATTCGAGTTTTTCTCGTTTTATATCGAACACAGATGTGACCGAGTCCTAATTGTCTCTCGAGGACGAATCCGTCCTGTAGGGTATCCGCGCGTAAGTCAACGTTGATTTATGATAAACGTGCGAGAGCCAGAATACAAGGCTTGCCTAATCGCGACAATGGTCTATACCCAGTGCAACTAGCTAGCACTAAGATGGAGTGAGAAGGGTACCACAGGTTTACTGCAAGCTACAGTTCGAAATCCATTAATCCTACTAATTGCCAGACTAAAGTCACGCCGCACTGCCCGCGGCCTGGCCTCTGCAAGCCTTGTTGCTTTCCTTTTCCTCTTTTCTTTATTTCTTCTTCTTCTTACTTCTTTCTTTGTCTTTTTTTTTTTTTTGTTTTTTTTTGTTTTTTGTTTTCTGTTTTTCCTATTTTCTTTTAGCCATACAAACTTGAGCGATCTGGAACCGTCTCGGTGTACAATTCCATAGTATAATATAAAACCAAAAGGAATAACGAGACTAGGTTCTCTCGCTACTCTTCAACGGGACGAGCTACAACCCAGAGAACGGAAGACGAAGGAGAATAAGAAGATGAAGAAGAGTCTCGTTCCTCGAGACAACATTCGGCTCGCAGATGTAACCCAGCTTATTTATCTCATTCCTTTACTCGTTAATCAAGACTCTAGTCATCACTGAGGCTTAAAACTCACGGGGATCATAATCGTCTGTATAATAGTCGGCATTTTAATTACCACTTTTTTCACGATGAAGAAATAGAACCTTTCAAAGCCCCAATTATATCGCGGAGTTCACTCTATAGGATCTTCTAACACAACCGAATAAACCCGAGGCACCATCGGATCAGCCATTCAGGTTTTTTCAATTTGAAAAGAAGAAGAAAGAAAAACAAAAAATAAAAAAAAATCTAAAATCGAAGTACCGTTTGATACGAATTCTTGTCACAGTGAGAGACGATGGCTAAAAAATTGCGGCGATGAAACTGACCATTATAAAAATACTTATCTTCGGATTTGAAAGATGTTTCCTTTTAAGGAGTTAAAGAGGTTTACGTATATGTAGTGAGTTAAATTATATATATATAGGTATATATAGGTATATGTATATAAAGGGAGAAATTTTCTCCTGCAGAGAGATAAACAGGGCGAATTGCTAGGCTGGTGCATAGCTACAGTAAGAGTCTACGTCGGCGAGAGTGAATTATGGGACAATTAGTTCCGGCAGATATATAAGCCTCTGCCTCTGCCTCGGAAGCAGAGTTTGAATCGTCGTCCTCGTCTTACCTCGACAATCCCTGAGCATTTTCATCTCCCTCGCTCTTGCTACGGTCCAGAGGGACTCTGTGCCACAACCTAGGGGACGAAAGCGACTCATTAACTACCACCGTTCTTTGTGTCTGGTCCAGCCAGATCCCCCACGTCCCCCTCATCTCCCTCGACTTCCCTTTACACAATCCTTAATCTCGTACCACGCGAACCAGTTGGCAAACGATCATTTTCATACGTAGCTATATACTCTGACGCAGGCATACTCTGCACTTAGATTTTTCAATTATTGAAAGGATAATCCGATAGCGGGAATCGGAAGAGTAAAGAAAGCTTCAATTTCTTTTTTTTTTTTATTTTTTTATTTTTTTTATTAACGAATAATGGAATCGGCGAGTATAATTGCGGACTTTTTATTCCTAGAATTGTATATTCTAATAAGTAGGGGCTAGACTGAGGGGCTTTTAGCCCGTATATCGGTGGCGCCTTCGCCCACACGCCACACGCCAGGTTGCGTGCGAATTAGTAAGTTTTCCCTGGTAGCTGCGGACAACAAATTGTACCCGGAGGGATTTCGAGACATTTCCTGTCCCGTCGAATTACCTTATCGCGATAAAACGGGTCGAGTAGCTGCTAGCCAGGTAGCCAGGTACAGCTATAGCTATAATTGTTAACTGGAATCGTATAAGAAACGAAACTAAATTCCTAACTTTTATTTTACCCATATATATTTATATATATATATATATAAACATATCGTAACATTCCATGGGTGCGATTAGAGTATCCGCGAGGCTAAAACATACCTCCGAAGACTTTATTTCTGATTTTGTTAGCTTTCTCTTTCACTTTCTCTATTGTGTGGGAGACATGGATAACCCTTAACGAATTTGAAGTTTCGCGCGTAGGGCGGCCGAACCGCCATGTAAGGCGATCTAGCGTTCGATAGGCAGATCGATAATCGCCTAATTACCGAGGGTGCGCAATACCGGCGCCATACCGTCTCGTAAGATCACTCTGTCTCCGGCTAGCGGAGCGTTGAGGTCAGTGATAAGAGTTTTTCGTGAGTGTAGTGAGTGTGTGTGTGAGTTTTATCAGTTTTAAGTGTTGTTGGGACCCTGCGAGGAACTTGTGGAGGAATTTCACCCGCCAGGACCTACTATTTCTGAGGTAGCTGGAGAACGGTGAGCGTTTGCTAATTTTATCTAGGTTTACATTTGTTTAGTATCTTTGGGATTCGAATAAAGACGACCTCCGAGTCGATAGGTCGTCACCATCAGTGTCCCAGTAATAATAGAAAAAATTTCACGTTTCGTTTTTGAGTTGAATTTGCATCGGGTCTAGTCTCGGTATCCCGCAAACTAGTGCGAGTGAGATACCACCAGTACGACACTGTCGTTCTCTCTTACTCCTGCGTGGAAAGTCCGACCGTTAGCACAGGCGCGAGCCTGCTGCGTTCTGTTGTCTTCTACTATTATTATTTCGAATTTCGGTTCGCCTACGAAGGCTGAGTTACGTGGAAGCTATTGTTTTTCTATTGTAATTGTAAAACTCGCAAATCGAGGCGAGGCCGCCTTCACTACACGGCTTACAGCCGACTAGTACCCGAGGGGGAAACTTATTTTAGAAACACATTATTTGTCAGAAAGGTGGTTCTTTGAACTCGAATATCATTTGAATGGTTAAGTTTATCAAAAAAGTGTAGTAGACCTTTTTTGTAGAACGTTCAATTCCCTACAAAAATATGTTTGTAGATTTTCCCTATAACGCATCGTTAGCTAGTTATAAAAATCAGAAGGAGCAAAAACAAATTTTTCCCGTGTTATTTAAATGGGAAATAGAAAAGTGCGATGAGGAACATCTTAATATTAAAATTAAGAGCTCAGCTTTTGAAAGGCTCATTTTCATACGTAAAGGGAATTTTTGAGCCTGTTTGAAAGAAAAAAAATATTCTTGGATCACCCTAATATATGTATATATGTATTTTACTTATATATATACATGTACGTATATATTTATACACGTACGTTTCATTTTTTTTTTTCATATCCTTTTAGTTTTAAGAAAAATTTATCTCTGTCAAAATGTGTGAAAACTTTACGAGGTTTTCTATGCCAGTAACTGAGGGGTTTCTTCCTCAAGAATAAATACCCGGGTTTCTTTGACGTAGAAAACTGCGCTGCAGTATAGAAAAGGAATGATAGAAAGAGAGAGAGAGAGAGAGAGAGAGAAAAAAAAAGAAAAAGAAAACAATAAAACTGTATAAAACCTCGAGAAATATATCTCGGAAGTTAGCTAACTGCAGGGATGGGAAATCCGGCACGACAGACAGCTGTTTGTTACATAATATCTCATACTCTGTATACCAGTACGTGTATATCTATAACTATAACTGCATACTTATAGTAACTGCGGAAATATTTCCTGAAGCGGATTATATATATATATATTTTTGTCAATTATTTTTACCGCGGTGAATGAGATGAGCCAATAAAACACGGGGCTGAGAAGTTTGTCGGTAAAAGAAGTGGTGCGACTAGAGAACTAACGATAAGAAGTTAATAAAATGAAATAGAATGAAATAAAGTGAAATAAGAAAACGAAAGGAAACTTTTCGCTAATCCAAGCCGCGGCGAACAATGAAACTCTTTGTTTTCTGAAATCCGCGGGGATTTCTTGTCGGATGAATTCTTTCAATGGTAAGGGATGTATCGTAGATCTGTAGAATTCGGTGAGTGATTTTTTTTTAAAGAGAGTCTGTAACGCCTCGAAAGAATTTTTCAATAACCCTATATACGCAGTTCTATGAAAATATATCAAAGTCAGAATTTTTGATCCATTGACTATCGTACGGTTGTTGTAATTGAAAAATTCTTCGGGGACGTAACCACCCTTGAAAGCAAGAATGAGAAAAAGGGAGAGACGCAAAAATTTGACTTCTCACTTTCGCTGCACGAAAAATGAATTAAGAACGCAAATCGGTATTCTAATTCTTATCGAAATCGTTACGTAGCTATATTTGCGATTGAGTTTCGGGGTCGTAGGGCTGGGTCAGAGTTCATCGACCCTAAATTTCACCCGTAAGGTTTCCACGGGGTTAGAATAACGTTCAGAAATCCGGAGTAGTGTTGTATAAGTCACTCTGAGAACATGGCACGTTATTATATCCGAACTAGAAACGGAGTTGCGTTATGTTATGTTAGAGTCTGGTATATCGGGGGCTGTAAGAGGCACGAGAATCGAACTGTACATCGACACGTGAATTACGCTTTTGAAAATCTCAGACGATTCAACCCCTACCTTTCATTCCCACACATTCCCGACTTATAGATTTTTAAACCCTTCAATTTCCCAGTGTAAAATAACGATTAAAATACACGTACACATTCGGCGAAACAACTCTGTTACAGATTCGATTCTTTCGCGATACCGGTACGAATTAACTGCGGAAATATATTTAAATATTTCGCGTGACGCTATAATTCCATAGAAAAAATTTCTACCCGAGTAGGTTACTACCTGTAATTACAAAAAATTTACATTCGTAATAACGTGCGATATAAAAATGTCGAGATTGAATTCGATAGATAAGATACAAAAATGATATCGCCGATACACATGAAATTAAATATTCCGTTGAAAAACCCTCTTGGGCATATTATGAACAAGGCGAGTTTTTCTCATCATCCTTCTGTTCATCGTTTGATTTCATTCCTTTTTTCTCATGTATAATTTTTTTTTTCTTCCCCCTTAGTCGAGGCTAAGTAATGGCTGTAAGATGCGGCGAGGTAAGGCAGGGGTAAGACGCGTTGTAGATTGAGATGGAGACCGCAAGAAAGATCTTGAAGATCTCGGAGGGGTTGGTTGTACGAGGACTTACTTCGGTAGCAATAATTCTAACGAGCTCATCTTTTTTTTTTGCCCACGGAGCATTTCAAAGCAGTCAATCTGCTGCCTCGTATGAATATTATGTGTTTCTTTTTTTTTTCTCCCCTTTTTCTTTCATTATTGTCATATTCTTATTGTTGATATATATTTCGCGATATACTAGGATACACGGCTATATTCTTCCTCCATCCCCGGGGTAGGTGGTAGGTAGGTAGGTAGGTAGGTAGGTAGGTAGGCAGAGGTACATCATCATTTCTTCTCTCGCTTCGTGGCTTTCACATTTCTTCGTTATTTTAGCTCGAATAAGAAAAAGAAGGGCGGATTTCTGATCTTGTCATTATTTCCTGGGCCGGGTTCTCGAATACCACCCCCTACCTCGATCCGTGCCTTCGACTTCACGTGTATTATATTCGACTCGTCCTAAAAACTGCGAGGATCAGAGAAAACGATCAGGCGAAAAAGAAGAGAGTATAAATGATTTATGGGAAATCCCGCATCCTCGCGGATTATTAACGTATTAAGAATTGCTATACCGAAGAACGAGACTCAAAATAGATCCCGCTCTCTCTCTTTCGTCTTTCGCGTATGAAAATTCGGCTAAGAATTTTTACTGGAAAATATCTTTTTTCGGGGAAGAAAACCACTTTTTTTTTTTTTTTTTTTCATTCCTTATTCTCTCCTCTCGTTTCCCATTTTTTTTCCGCTCCGTTTGGTATGCCGTTATCCGCAGACTGTTCTAGCGCAGACGTAAGGGAAATATTTCCTAACTTGATACACGAGTATTAAACAGACGCCGTTTGATTACGTTATTGCATTCCTAGTGCTGGAGAATTCCGGGGGGGGGGGGGGGGGGGGGTGGTGGAATTCTTGAAAAATTTTCCCGAGGTTCTTTTTTTTTTTTGTATACACTCGTTTCGACCGATTCTATTCCACATTTTGTAGATCCGTTTTTTTTTTTTTTTTTTTTTTTCTCATAATCCGAGGTAAAAATCGCGACAAAAAAAAAAAGGAAATCAGAAATCTATCTTTCGGCCAATTTTTCTCCTCCATTCGCTCGGATCATCTGGATCATCGCGCGAAACTCAACGATCGCGATATTCGGTGCGTATAGGGTATTAAACGAAGAAACGGTAACAAAATAAAAAGCATTTCGCGGCGTTGCGAGGCGAGACGAACGGCTATTGAAAAAAGCTCAGGATTGAAATATGCTCGGCACCGCACGTTCATATGTACCACTACCCAGGGTTTTCCCTCTGGATCAAACCACCGCACCGTGCTTTTCCCTCGGGCTCGGCTACGTGTAGAGCTCAGGTATATCCCTGCACCGGGAGTTTTATGCCTAAATAAAATATGCCTATATATATGTGTGTGCGTGTGTGTGTGTGTGTGTAGTAGGTATATATGTGTAAGTATCAAAAATGTTGGGACAACTCTGGGTAATCCTACTTCCTGCATTAATCCACCATTTTTGTCGACCATATTATTTCCCATGCGACCCATACCTACGACCGGAATTATTTTATTTGGAATATATTATTCCGGAAATTCGGATTTTTGTTCGATATTACGATTTGAGTTTTTGACGAAACGTAAGAGGTTGGAAATTCTGGACTTATAGATTTTCTCAAATTTTCAAAAGCCTGGGATTCACCGAATCGGAAAATTCGCGGTACGGCTGTGGCTCGACTAATTCATATATACCTATATTCACTCAGAATTATACTTAATTCGAAGTTTCCGCCATGGGTTGAGCTCGCAAATGATAGAAACCGTACTATTTCGATGCACCAACTTCCGCGAGGGTGTTTTCCACCCCGTGGATCGAAGCGGATATTCAATGAAGAGTGAGTCAGGGTTTGGATTTGATTAGTGTCTGACAATGAGTACTGATGATCCCACGTCCTATGCTCACCGACCGCGTTAGTCTTACAATGCTCGACAGTTCGTTCGCATATGGCGTCAATCTACCCCTAGGGGGTCTTCGCCCCCTTTTCTATCTTCAACCCCTGGCTTGTCCACCTGACCTAACCCACTCAAAGCTAGGTGTTATAACACCGTATAATGTATAATGCGTACTTTTATATTCATGACCATTTATAGATACATTTATATACGTACGTACGTATATATATATACAAAGGCTTTTCCCTCCGCTCGCCATATGCCGCAATCACAGATAGTTCTTGGGCGTAATAAAAGATCGTGATTATATATCTGAGATCGGTATTTTACAATTATATTTTTATTTTATATTTTTTTTTACGTCTTTTTTCTGAATCCCTGCACATGTTCGGCATAAGTATGTCTTGTTCGCGAGGTTGAAAAAACGAAGGTATAATCAGAAAAACTCCTTGCGTCAGAAAATTGAATTCTCTGAAAAGCAATTGAAACTCGAGCCAGACTCCCGGTTCTTTATTATTACCTGCAGGGGGTGCACGAGCTCTTCCTAATCAAGTGCTTGAAATGGGGAAACGTGATACACTTTATACGATTAAACGAACGAAACCCGAGCGATTGGGTATATTTATATATATATCCCGAGTTATTCGAGGAGTAAAAAATAATCGTACGAGAAGAAAAACGCGGTTATTTTATTTTCATTTTTTTTAAATTCATTTCAAATACGAGTATACCTACCTACCTCTGAAGTATCTACGATTTACAAATCCGCATAAAACTTGATCTCCTTGAATAGGAGAGAAAAAGATAAAATGAAAATAAAATAAAAAATCTCAAAGATCTTGCAGTGGTTGGATTGGCTTTGAAAATAAGACAGGGTTGTTTCAAACTGTCAACCCAAAACGATAGGATTCTTTGTTCCATTTGAGTTCTAGTACCCGAATCGAAAGAGAGGCGAGACGAAAAAGGGATGAAACTTCATTGCCGAGCTACTTTTCTTTTTTCTTTCTTTTTTTTTTTCTTTTTTTTTTTTATAGCCAACGTAAACTTTCGGACGAATTTACTATCGGTTGATAGAGAGGTAGGCCGGCTACTGCACTTTCCTAACTCGTAAATAGGGGGAAAAGCCATGAATACGATCCCCGGTATAAACGTGTATAATTTCCCCAGTCATATAATTCGTCGATTTTTTTCATCTTGGCATAAAGAAAATGAGGAATTTTTTTTTTTTTTTTTCTTTTTTCTACGCTCGATCGATTCGCCCTCTTTTCTATATCAGAAAAATAAATTCACCGTGACTATGATTTTCGAAGAGTATGTCAACACCACCGTATCGTCAAACACTGGCATACCATGTGTGTGTCGTGCCGTGCGATCAGTAAGCCACAGCGCTACGCCTCCGCACAGAGTTCGTGGCTTATCGCGAGGATGCGTATAGTAGTAGGCGCGACAGATAAACGCTATTGAAAAATGGTACCAGAGAAGCTATCTTATCGGAATTACTTTTGTACAGGGTAAAAAACGCGCGTCTGCATCATATATGTATGTACATACATACATACATACATGCTCTTCGAAGAAGATCGACAATCGAACGATGATCCCTATTTTTCATTTGATCATTTTTGTATTCTTTCCTTTTTCTCCTCTCGTTTTTTTCTCTTCCCTATTCGATCGCACGTGTGTCGTGCTCTTCGCTCGTGCACATGTATCAATCATTGATGAAGAAAAAAAAAAAAAAAAAAAAGGAACAAACAAATCATATGAAACCCACGCGATAAATAAATTCGAACTTTATGACAACGGAACAGGATCATTCCGTACACTAACACATTCGAATTTCTTCTCACGTAGAATAAGGGAGTTTACTCGGTTGTTCACTGTTTGGTTTTGGAAATGGGGATGCATTACCGTGGTTACTTGAGGGCCCATTTTCTCCCCAATAAACAGATCGATGAACGATACTACCGCTAAAGAAAACACCGTATAGAATAACGATAGGTATATATACGTTATGTTACATATTTGTAATCAAGGTGTTAATTATTCGGGGCTGAAAACTTGTTCAATGATCCGTAAAAGTCAGTTTTACGATTTTACACCCTTACTTGGTTCCTCTCTCTCTCTCTCTCTCTCTTCATCACCTCTTTGATCAATTCTGCAACACGAGAGAGAGAGAGAGAGTTGGCTTGAATCGATGCTGCGGTTTCCTTTGATTGGAAGCTTTTAGCCCGAAGAGGGTAAGCTATGTGGGAAATAGTTACCCTCAGCTACGTGACAATTAATGAAAATAATTATTTCTACGAATTAAATCGCATGGGCCCGTACTCCGACGATTTCTAAACACGCGAGATTTTCTGGGTTTAGTTAGATGAGAGGACGAATTCTACCGGTTCTCTTTACCCTATCATACTCTCTAGCTCCAGGGCTTAATGGCCTCAAAGTATTTTTGCGCTCAACGTCAAACGACCCGAGGCCAATTTACGTGACTTCTCGCCACAGTATTCCATGCCCTTACTTTTCTAGTTGAACTTTAACAAATGCCAGACAAAGTTCGTATCAACTCGCGTGTCTAATGAGCCGGATGTCTACGAGCGAATATTTCATAGGCCGTATCGGTCCTTCATTACCATTTAATTACGTGATGGAATAAGTTTTAAAAATAGGAAAGCTCGAGTAAAGATATTCGACAAATTTTCTTTGCTTTTTTCATTCTACCATTTTTATACGCTTTCCAGATACCGACGAGAAAAGAAAGGAGAAATAAAAAATCTCTCTAGGTATACCTGCCTAATGCCAAACCTCTGTATTTCCATTTTCCGTTATAATTGGAAAGCTTGTCATTTCATCGAACGTTTTACACCGCAGAGCAACAGCTCGGTTAACACGATGCTGGTTCGAACGTGACTAAATATATGTACTACGCTATGGGTGATATAAATGTGTCATCGAATTAATTGCCCGATCTGCGAAAGGGGGCTTATCGATTTTCAACCCCCTACCCCCAGTTTTATCTCTTATCGTGTCAATATCCGCGTTAAATCACCACGAATCTATATCGTATATATATATATTTACATCTACATGATAATCGAGTAAACTTTTGATTTTTTGATTTCTTTTTTCTGTTTTTTTTTCATACAAAAACTGAAAAACCAGGGCTCGATCGTTTTCTTTTTTCTTTATTCATTTTTTATTCGTTTTTCATTTCGTCCCTGATATATTGATCAAGCTTACATCCGCATCAGCAAAGCTCGCTTTTTGGGGCGACGCTGGCTTACGATTAGGCAGCACGACTTACGGGACTAACGAGTGTTTGACCATTCTCATCCGCAAATTCGTACCCCAGGTAGGTAGGTATGTAGGTACTACGTATACATCGGCTCTCGAAAAATACCTACCCCCTTACCCTTTGTAAAATAAACCAAGTAATAAAACGTCAATATTTGGTCGTTAGGTCCAATTAATAATCCTTCGGAGTTAAAGCCAGTTAAAAATTTCTATCTTCTGTGATCGCCCGCGAGCGAGATATAGGTATGGTCAAATTTTCGCGCACGAGATAACAGAGCTAACAAAATCTTTCGTCCTTTTTTTTTTTTTTCTTATTTTTTTTTTTATTCTTTACCGTCGAATCGATTTTCTCTCCTAGCGCAAATTTAACCTCGATTTTGATAACAAATCATTTGATTTTTATGGTCTTCTGGTTTTCCGATTTTTTTTTTTTACTTACAATTATCTATAAGGTCGAGACCGTGGACGGTAAACCACGACATGCCCCTAGTTCTTATTGGTTCTCTTGGTAAAGCACGAGTCCTGGCGCACGCTGTCCTTATTAGGAAATATTCCTGCCTGGAATCGAGGACTCTCGGCTTGTTCGAAGATTTCTACCTACTACCCGTAGCTTAGAACTCGCTGTCTCAGCACTGCTTACCTACCTCACCCCAATTTGCCGCTTCTCTCCTCTTCTCTTCTCTCCTCTCCTCTCCTCTTCTCTTCCCTTCTTCTATTTTCTCTTCTCTTTCTCTCCTCTCGCTCTTTTGGATCTTCCGCTGCTTTTCCCATCCCTTTTATCTTCCCTTACCTCATTTCCTATCACATAAGCGAATTTACAACCTCCTGCAGGATAGAACGAGGTGTAGTATCAAACCTCTCTTCGACGAAGACGTATAAGATTGCGAAACAATGCGGGTATCGATTTTCTCACAGGCGTTGCTTTCAGGCGAATCTACCTATCCGCACGTACATCTATTTCACAGTTTTCTTACTCTCGTTTTTTTTCTACCATTTTCCGTTTCGAAGCAAAGAGAAAACAAGAAAAAACGAAAAGAAAAAAAAAAAAACGTACGAAATTTCGAAAGATTTTCATCGAATATTCATTTTTTATTTTCCCTTCTCTTCAAACTTTGGACTAACGGAAATTTTTTTTTTACCGATAAATAAATGGCGAATACCTGCGGGGGGTGTGAGATGTGTAGAAAAAAATGAAAAAAAAAGGTATAAAAGATTCAACGCCTGGTCTCGCGTTGGGTGAAACTCTTCGAGCGTCTGTCTTCGGCCTGGGGATTCCCTCGGGATTCTAGGAAGGACTTTGGATAATCCCCCTTTCGCTCCGCCTAAGCGCATCTCACTTATCGGACTTGTATCTCAACTCCTTCTCCGAGGATATAGGCGGTGAGTCTGGTGTAGCGAACGGGGAATCCCCCTCGACTTCCAGACTCACACCTCGATTCGGAAGTTACGTGGTTTCAAAAACGAACGTATCAGGAAATGATAAAAGAATAAGAAATCTCCGTGAGGATCTGATACGAGTATCATTTTTTCATTTACATGTATATAGTATATATATAATATATTATATCTGCGAGGTATAATAAATATTCCATTAGCATCGATTCCGCGGACTCTGGTTGAACGCGGACAATGATTTACCGGATTACAAGTCGAGTGGTTCGCCGGTATTGTAGAATTAAACGTATTCAGATTGCGAGAAAAGGAAATGTACTTGACCGAAATTCCATTTTGACCTTCCAAAGTACAAATCCAATTAAATATAATCTGCTTACCTCTTACCGAGGTGGTTTATTATACACCAGATGCTCGAAATTTAATTTCGCCGACATTCTCGACGTCTCTTTTTTATTTTTTCATTTTTTTATTTTTATTTTTTTTTCATTTCATTCTTTTTCAAAATCCTCATCATTTCACAATATGTAATATTATAATTCCGCTTCCAATAATTACAAATATCAATTTATAGATCGGCTCGAAAGTTCATTTAACAGTCTGCAGTTGTTTGAAGGGATAAGAGATAAAAAAGAAAAAGAAATAATCTTGAAGGATGTTAATCCTCCCAGAGTCTTTTTTTTTTTCTTTTTTTTTTTTTCTCTGGATGCTGTTTTCGGTCGGGTCAGTATTCCTGGAACAACGTACGAAGAGACGGGGCCGATTCGATTGATTATCTCGATTCAATTGAATCAATTAGCGTCGAAGAAGCCGGGCCAAGTCTCTCTTACTCTTTCTGTCCTTATTTCTCTCTCTCTCTCTCAATTCCCGATTCGATTTTGGTCTTCTCTTTTCTCCTCGAATACTCTCTCCTCTCCTCGTCTCTTTCCATCGGTGTCTTGCCCCCCCCTGGGGGGGGGGGGGGGGGGGAAACTGAGCACGGAATTTCCCTCGTTACTTTAATTCGGGTTCCGTTTCAATCCTCGGTTGTTTGTGGGTAACGACAAACTCTCTCCGGAATCTAGGTATCGTCTCAAACGGAAACACGTATGTACATATACCTACCTACTTCGCGTACTTCTAGGTACGGAACATGAGGCGGATTTCTACCGCGAATGAAAAAAAAAAAAAAAAAAAAAGAAAAAATAATTCAGGGGGTTGATCTACTTCGTCCGGACGTGCGTATGCAAGAAATTTTCAAATTTCATTAAATATAAAGAAAAAAATAGAACAAAATATTAATGAATAAATAACATTTGAATGCATGGATGTATATTGTATACAGAAGGTTAAAGTAAAGCCTGATTAATTTTACTTTCATAATAAATCTGGGCTGTAGGTACGGAAGGCCTTGGATTTAATAAGGTTAATTAATTTTAATAACGGTATTTACCTGTGGTATAAGAAAGGGAAAAAGTAATTTGGTGAATATATAATAACCCCGCGGAGGCAGCGCCGAGTGTATTTCTGTATTCTGTCGAGCCAGCTGACGGATAAGGTCTCCAGGACTCCGATTAATAAATCCATAACATCTTCTTTCGTTAGTTCGCGACGAAACCGAGGCCTCCTCAGTCGTAACAGCTAATGAGAAAAACTCGTCGCGCTAGCTGGTTATTATCCGTATAAACCGCACAACCGACACATTTCCCTTACTAATTTCCGCGCGCCGTTTGCCCCGAATTAAGGGGGGTGTGTTTTCAACTTTTATCACCCCAATGAACGCAAGGTGTTATCCTCCTAGACCCTCGCCTTTTTCAAACGGGGCTAAATTTTTAATCGAATAAATACTTTGTTTCTTTTTTTTTTACTTTTTTTTTTTCCATACTACATTAAATATTATATATACCGAGTATCTTTTCGAATTGTCAAAAAGAAAAAAAAAAAAAGAACAAGAACGAAAAAAAAAAAAAAAATAATACGATACGGTAATAACGGGGGTTGGGTATGGGCACGGCAGCATCCTTTTTCTCTCGTATACAGCGACTATCGCATCGGACCGGGACTCTCGACGCGATATCTTTGCTTTCGGTGAATCCCCCGCGTTCCCGTTACTACTGTAATTTAGGTAAACGACGCGCGTGGCGAGAGAGTTCTTGCCCGGTGGAATTCAATTAAGCCTTAAACGTATCTAGGGACTATCGCAGGCACGAGGGTGCCGTCCAACTGTTCCTCGAAACCACGCAGTTCGTGCCCGCAGCCGGAAACCCTACGGCTCTCATCGCGCCGCAGTAAACATTTACACATATGATTTTTAAACCTAATATCTATACATACGAGCCTGAGGGGTGTTAAATAAAATGTAAAAAAAAAAAAAAGATGAAAAAAAAAAAATTAAATGGGGCGAAAATTTTAGCACTGAAAGAAGAAGAAAAAAAAAAAAAGAAAAAAATTTACAGATTCGATTCGAAATTATTTAGATTTTTTTTTTCTTTTTTTCAATAAAGTTGAGTGCTCGCGAAATGATTCTATACCGGAATATTTGAGGACAAAGTCAAAGTTTTTTCGCGGCAAATTTTTTTACCCACAAAATGTAACCCCTTTGATTATGACAGCACTTTGAATCATGAAAAATTTAAAATTGCGAGCCTTTTTTTCATACCCTTTCAATATACATAAATATCGCATGCTTTTCTGACAGAACTTGTATGAAAGTTCCTTTTCGTTTTTTTTTTTTTTTTTTTCCCCTCTCAGACACCCTGATACAGGGATAAATTTTATATTCACGCGTCTACGGTCTTCAGCTTCGATATAATATGTATTATACAACGCGAAATGCCCGTTGGTCTGTGAAAAATTAAACTTCCGGTTACCAGCTAGCTTATATCATGCGATACTATATGCGGATATAATTATCACTCCGGAAGTATTTTCCACCTTGATTAACAACCGGTTGAAAAACTCCGAGTCACAACAAACTATGGATATAACGTTACGGTGTTTATACAGACAGAGGCTTCGGTAATCGAGTGTGAGGTATCAGGTGTAGGTATAATCTTTGAATACGAGAAGCTCGTCTTTTTCTCATTTTTTTTTTTTTATTCCGTCGTCTAACGAAGGCCTCATGAGGTGTAATATCTTCGCCTCATATCCTGTCTCTGTATCAATCGGGCTGGGAGTTGCCAAAGATAAGTTCCTCCGGAGCGAAACTCATGTCAGAGCGCGAGCGTAAACGTTTGAATCAAGTTGCCCTCGCAAGACCGGTAGAATCTCTTACGAGGGTATAGAGAGTAGTATGACCCTCATGGGAGGAGCGGAGCGACTCGCTCAAAGTTTACAGTCCCAACGTTGTAATTGCTCTTTCTAAAGTACGCTCTGAGAGCGGTGACCATCGTCCAAAGTACTACTCTATCCCAGTGCCGTTCGAGACCAAAGTGAAGAGGGCAGGTAGCTATAGCTATTCCCGTTGTTGAGTCAGTTTCCGGTGTAGCTTCAACCCGATTGGCCAAAGTGGTCGTGTTCCGGCGATTCGATGCGTGATTCGATTCCTATCCAGGTTACAGGGTATCTATTCCCTGAGTGGGACCAAGGGGCGACAGGTAATTGGGAAACTTGACCGGTCACTTGGAGCGTAAGCCGAAGAGCCGATGAGCCGAAGAGCTGGAGGACCCTCTTCGTTTCTCCCGACTCTTTATTTCTCCCTTTGCGTCCTCTTCCCTCTTCCCTCTTTCCTCTTCGCTCTTCCCTTTTCCCTGGCTTCTCTCGACGCTCGGGCTTCGTTAGTCTCGTAATCGGCCCGTTACCCCGTATCAATCGAATTAGCTCGGATATAACCCCGGGTATTTACTGCCTTTCCATCAACTTCTAACAATGCGAGTTACTCACAGATTTTCACTCGAGATACTTTTCTTTATTAAATACTATATAATAACGGTTCGGAAAATATACACAATATTAATAATTTCGGACGTTTATCGAAGCGCGATAACGAGGCTTTGAATAGGATTCGGGAGATAAATTTCCTTAGTTTTTTTTTTTTGTTTTTTTTTTGTTTTTTTTCTTCACACCCCAGAATACAATTCCGACAATACTTTCATCGATCAAACGTACATATATAGACCAAAGATAAAGGTGTAACAATATATTATAATTATACGAATTAGAGCAGCCTAATATCCATCTCTTCCTTGAACTATAGGTGGAGTTAGCTAGCTGCTATATATCTTCGAAGTGAAGAGTGAAATAAATTGTTACTCCATCTGCCCCGTTGACTTCTTAGAAATTTTTACAAAGCGTTATTTCTATCGGCAACCCGCGCGTTTCAATTTCTCTAAAATGATTCCGGGTACTACTGTGGGGCCTGCAGGGTTATGCTAGATATACGGTATACCGATCGTCCAATCTCGAGATCCAGGCTGCTGGTTGTTGGATGAAAACAATAGGATAGTCGAATCGTGCCCCAGGCAATCACGAACCTATATACATGGACAGTTCACCGACCGATCAACTCCGAGGATTGTGTTGAAAAGTGGTTTGGATTTTTGTTTTTTTTTTTCAAATCGTGTATCTAATTAAAATCGCTTATGTTAATCGGTGACGCGTACTGCGAGTTATTTCACTGAGAATAGACCGTTTCTTCATTTTTTTTTTATACCTACACCGACAGTTTCGGAGCGTCGAATTGCAGAGGTAATGGATTTTCTAGAAAGAGGAAAATACCGAAGGAGAGAAAGGGAGGAGAAGGGAAAAGAGTAAATTCACCAATCACTCGACGCTTTCATTTTTCCAAAGGCTTTGCAATTTCCCGAGCTTTGCCACGGACAGAAGCTGGGCGAGATGGACCGGAAATAACGCGGCCAATCATAGATAAAAGTCTCTCCTTCGGGCCTCTTTGCCTCGTACGTCTCTCCCGCTGTTTCATCTCCCCGATTCTATCATCCATTCTTTTACCTTTAAGGTATGAGAGAAACCACCCCCAAGCATCGACATCACGCTCTTTGACCACGCGATACTGATCGGTACACCGGTATTCAAGAATTCCATCAAAGGCCTCAGAAAAGTTACGAGGAAATTATCAACAGCATATTATAGCAAGGGGGTAGAAATCGGAACGATTCTTTTTCCTATTTTCTCAATCTTTGATTCCCTAAAAAAAAAGTTTTTCCATTCTGATCGTTCACAGAAAACAGAAAAAAAAAAAAATTAAAAAAAATCAAGGAGCAAATTTGATTCTCGATCTTCTTTCCCCTCGTCAAATATTTTCGTTGCACCGATTTTGTCCCCCGAGAAGTAGAACTTTCCCACCCCGATTCTTCGATTATTATAGTCTACCGAATTTAAAAAATGAAATTTATTGAATCGATTCTGAATGATTTTCGACGTTTCACCTCGTCGTTAATTCGATACGTATGCTTAACTACAGCAAGTGAGCGCGAAGACAACGAGACGTGTACGACGACGTCCTTTGAAAGCTCGAAAGCTCGTCTCGTAGTCGTTCGTCGAATGATATCTAGTTTATATAACGTTAATTGCACCCGTCACAGTCGATCCATGGAACACGTATACCTGAACGAACGTGTAGTTATAACGTGAGTGTAGCGTCTACATAGAAATCTACTAACGCTAGGAGGGTGTGGGAGAACAGATTCGAGGTGATTCAAGGCACACGCCCGACTTGTGACAACACATTAGCCGCGACAGACAGACGTCAGTGTCTCCGGTCTCCGGTCTCTCCGGTTCTTGGCACAAGCGAACGACTTGCGACTTGTGACTTAGAACATGGAACATGGAACATGGAACATGGGACATGGGACACGAGACTTTCTCGACTCGTGACTCGTGACTCGGGACCCTCCTCGCTCTGCGTGTCACTGTCAACTCAACTCGAGACGATATTATATTTAGAACAGTTCTAAAACGGCTTGGTGAGAACCTGTCAATGCAGCCGAGGACCAGATTTCTCATAGTACGGAGGGGAAAGGCTTCGGAGTGTTTTGTCGACTCGAAAGAGACAACGATTGTGAATGACGATATTTTTCTTATTTCACGTTATCTACGTCTGTGTAGGTATACCCACTTCTGGGCGGTCCAACGAAACCAGGAAATTTTCACTCCTCGCTTTGATCTACATTTTTCAAACTTAATACACTCGGGATTGACAGACCCGCGAGCTTTCAGACTGACATAACGGTTCAGCAATAACTCCCGAATATCACTGCGACGAATGATACGCGTATAAAAATTCACAGCTAACTTTTCCACTACCCTACATAAGGCGTGGGACAGTTATTTGACACAGAATTTAAAAAATATTGAAACAACAACACGTCTGTACCTTTCGGTTATACTAAAAAACATAAACGATTCGAACATTTCTCTGTATAATATATAAAGTATCGACTGATGGCTTTTTCAGCATCGAGTATCCATCGCGAACTAAGAATAAGATCTATTTGGAGTTAAGGGAGTAAAAAAAAAAAGGTGGTAAATTCGTGGCGCTAACCTTTACGGATCTTGTATAGGTTCAACCATCTCGAATAGAATTCCGGATGCGCTGACAGACCGACACGTAGATTAGGGATCTTGTCCAAACACACGAGTTACTAGTAAACCCGGTTCCGCGTCCCTGTACCTTCTAGGAAGACATACCTTAGCGTATACATTACACGTATGTGTAGCTTTATCTTAGCGAGAAAAAACGAGTTGAAAAATTGTTGCGTTAACGTTAGATTAAATCGTTGAGAGAAGCAGATTTTCTGAAACTCGTGATAGGTAAGCCCTTTCATGGTTAAAATCCTGTAATAAGCTAACCGAACTAACTATGCAGAGGAAGAACTGGGTTAATATAATAAATTAGTTGCATAAGATGACCTGCACTTCTAGTTTTCTAGCTCTGGAGACCCTCGAGGTTTCCTCTCAACGGAAATAACTTTTCACGTTAATATTTTCCGCATAATATTCTTTTTTTTTTTTTTTTTTTTTAGTACCCTTTCGGGATTACTTAAGGTTAATTTAAAAGGAGTGATAGAATTTTCATCCAAACTACGTCGTAGGATTAAAGAATGATTTTGTTTCACCGGAGTACGTGTAAGTATGTATTACATATAGATTTAATGAGTTTTTTACCTTGCCACAGATCATTTTGCGAAAAACAAAGAAACAGGTAAAAGATGAAAGGAGGAAAGGGAAGTCACCCCATTTTGGAAGAGGGTATGTTTGGGATGTCGAAAGAGGGTACAGCGAGATATTAAATAAAGTCAGACAAATATGAAATGGGGGTAGGGAATTTGGGAAGAGCGTCAAATTTCTTTCTGTGAAGTTATATCGGAACGTAGGACAGAAAAAAGATATTCCGATTGAACGAGCACCTGCAAGAGAGTCGTTCAATCGTTGATTTCCCAACTTTCCATATTTCTGATTTCTTCGAGGGTATATACCACGGTATATACGATATTTCTTGGTAGGTACGGCTACCTTATACTACTATACGTTACGTCGAGCCATTCGGGCGTTCATGTCTTCTTCTCTCTACACTCGTTCGAGATCTTGAACATTTTAAACGATCCGAGTCGTAACTGTACCAAAGAAATTGCAGAAAGAGAGTATAAATTCGTTTGGAAAGGATCCATACATTTCTGTAAACCAAAAAAATAAAAAAAAATAAAAAAAAAATAAAAAAAAATAAAGGAACGAAGAAAATGACAAATATTTCATTTCCACACGCGTTAGTCTTTTTCCACGACGAGTAAAAGTCGTCCGTAGGATGTATAATTTCGTTGTTAAAACCAGGGCGCACCTGGTTTCCATGAAAACACGTATAGCACGTAGTAGATGGTGGTTGTTACCCCGACGGTTATTATTTTCGTACGAGGCAACGGCCACGCTGTTACTTCCGTCGTGGTTGGAGCTGGAAAGCTCGTCGGCCCTCTCGCACCCCTATACGCTTGGCTAAGCCGGGTTTTCGCTGGCCGAAGAGTCACGCGCCCTTCTTGTACCGGTACTCCGCGTCTGCTGACCTTTGATAATTCAAGAGACGAAGAGCCCTCGCGTGTTTCCGAACAAAAAAAAAAAAAAAGAAAAAAGCAAAAAGAAAAAAAGAAAAAAGAAAATAAAAAAAAACGAACAAGACCTTACTCATATTCACATGACCGACAACAGGTGCGGTCAGGCTTAAGATCATTTTATAAAAAGGAGAAGACCCGAAGAAGAAAGTAAATGAAAAAAGAGGACGAGATTTTTCGGGGTAGTTTTCATCAACCATGGAAATACCTTAGTTCGTATAAGATATTCTCTATTAATTTCTCATTCGTAGTCACAGGAAGTCGGAAATGTTTCGAGTTCGTTGACTGACGAAGAGACTAACTGGCTGCAGCTGCGATTAGGAGTATAATGAATAAATCGTGTAACTTATGCGTGGTCACGTTGGTTTTTGGTTATACATTTACAATGCGGAAGATAGGTACTATACGTGCCGATGTAAGTTATCAGTAATGGATCTATACGCCGGGGGTGGGATATATCTGTCTATCTTTATACAGCGTGATAAATCTGCCCCATGACCCATGGCTCATGGCCCATGGCCCATGGTCGTGAGGTGTAGCACTGTGCGTCCTATCGACATTGTATTTTAATATTTTAAAGTTTCTCCCTAAACGGGAACGGTATATCAAAACTTGGGTAATAAATAACGAGCGGCGTGCGCCAGCTCACACACACGTTCGCACTTGCCCTTTCACCCTGTTTCACCCCGTTTCGCCCCGTTTCGAACCCGACGTAACGCAACGTCACCTATACCCATATCTGAAAGAGCGGATAATGTTTTGACCGAAATTTCCTACGGTGGAGTTTATGCAATAAAGTGACAACTAATTTTCAACCTTATTCTCAAAAGGGTGACACACGCCATTGTTGAACCTGGCTGGGTTCTCAATTAATACGAGGGCACGGTGAATGGCGTTGGCCTTGTCAAGCCGTGTCCCATTATACAATAACCTCTGGATGCGATGCGGCCTTTAGAGCTTCGCCCACCAACCCCTAGCTCCGTCGTTTTCCCAAATTGTAAATCGAATAAAAACAACAAAAAATTCATACAAATTAAAATACATTTTTCCATTAATTAGAAAAGAGAAGATCGATTTTTCATCGATACTTTTCTTTCCTTAATCAATAATCAATAATCAACGATCGTAAAGATTTTCCACCGTATATATATATTATCTGACGGAGTAATGAACAACCCTCGAATATGAACGCGGCATGTGTGTCCGCATATGGTATATGGTTACATCATCTACCCTCCTATTGTCATTCGAAATATGTCGGTTGGGTAACCGACTTTGGGTGGTGGATAGAGCGACATGTGCACAAGGTATCCCGCCGAGAAACCACCAGCTACAATAACCATCGTCAATATAACTGTTGCTACTACAAACCGTCAGCTCTAGGGTTGAATTCGTGTGGTTTAACTATCGTCTACCGGTTACCTAGACTAGACCTGTGGAATTGAAACATCACATCGAGGTATGTATACCTGTACCATATTCGACTAACGTGAAACATAGGTACCTTGAGTAATTATTCTCAAACGAATAGTCATCTGATTTATTTAAAGAAACAACGAATCTTTCATTTTATACATATTTATGATCAAAGCATTGGGAATTGTAGCCATTGAATCCCACGTATTCCGATCTATCAGTCTCTCCATCTTGTTGAGGAGATGATCGTTGTATAAACGCGTATAGCGTTAGGTGGATATAGGTGGTACGTAGTGTAACTGGTGGAGTATTGAAATTCCTGTTCATCTCAAGAGTTTGATAGCACCTATCTACCAGCCCACGTATTCTCGATTAGCAGGAATGGTATTTGCATAACTCGCGTGTGTAAGGTACCTAGAGGAGAAATTAAGAGCGACGGGTAAGTGAGTCTTGCCGTTTAGGGTTTGCCAATCGGTACTAAATACCAATCATCGACTAATCTCGTTACCTTCTATTCCCCCTTATCCCACCCCGAACCTCCAGATTAACGGATCAATGGATTACGCCCACGGTAATCCGGGTTACCCACGGTTACCTAGTCCCACGCTATTCCACATGTATACTATGTATATTATTCCTAGATATCTGATCAGATCGTGATTATTGAAAGGGAGATACAACACCGTTTGACAAAGTTCGAGAAACGAGGTATAATTCGACAGTTTTTTACTTCAATTCTTTTTTTCTCATCAGCCGAATAACCTATGCCAGGATCGAGCGTATCGAGCATATCACCTTTAGAAGCTTAACTAATTCAAGGGAATTAGGATACTGGATATAGGACGGTAACGTACGGTTAGCAATCAACTGTGAAGGGAAATCTGGGACACGACACTTAAATTATGCATCCAGGTAGAGGTAGGCGGTACAGCAGAGTAGAGCAGAGTAGAGTAGAGTAGAGTAGAGTAGAGGAGAGGAGAGGATCGCGAGCTGGCGGTGAATATCAGGTCTGCATAAGCAAAAGCTTCGTCAACAAATCGATATTACCTCTATACCATCTACCACCTCCTTATCAAGGTTCGACAACGAGATGAGCGCCGTTTGGCTTGAATTTGATCCGATCCGATTTACTAGATTGTGTTGTATTATCGAAGTTGTCATAAACCGAATGACGATAACAATAACAATAATTGTTGTTGTTATTCGGATTATCCGGTTAGCTATTATTATAGAGGCAAAGGCTGATAATACCACGTACTGTGGAAGTTTCGCTCTATACCAAAGGCTCTGAACACGGCTCTAGCTCGTGCCGCGGTTCGCGAGACTGTATTTTATCAGCTAATGCGTTTAGCTTCCGGATAATCAAACAAACGCTGTTTGCCCAGTCAGCCAACACGGGCGACTAAATGGAGTTAGAAACGGGAATTTCGGTGGGCAGCTTGTTCGCTTCACAACTAGGGTAGATAGGTAGATCTACCTATACCTATACCTATACCTATATCCACCTACCTACTCGGGACTAGAAAGGCTGATGGCACAATGCTGCAGACTTTGGCAGAGCTTGCAGAAGCCTCGGGGGGTTGAAAGCGACGTATTTGTACTAGCATTTGTATTTATAGAATAGTACCTTAACCCGAGTTCAAGGATCGTGGAGAATTTTGGAAATTCTTCCGCTCTTTTTTTTTTTTTTTTTTTTTTTTCGGATTTCTTTATCTCAGATTTTCAACCGCGATAAAGTTACCATACCTATACCTATATTTCATTCGGTCTTATGGATTGATAGAGTCGAGATTGGACTCTGAAATCTAACTCTAGGACGAAAAAAGGGCAATGTGTCATGGGACACTGTTATATATCAAGAAAATATACCGTGAAGAAATTGACAGCCGGATGAACCTGCATAATTCAGCACCGCGGCTCGGTAAATCCTGCATATAGTGTTTGCCTCGCGCTTTTCTACAATGGGAATGGAGTTTGCAGGCTGCAGGAAAAGTGCGGAGGGGTTTCGCAGACAGACACCCTCTGAAACTCCGTCACTCTTCTCATTCCACTCTCTGTCTTTTTCTTCTTTTTTTTTTCTTTTTTTTGGCTTCTACCGTGTATTTCTCTCCCTGGACCGCGATATACATATATCGCAAATGTTGGAAGTCGAAAAGTTTTTCGAAAATCCATCCTTCTTGTTACACATTCATACGAATGATGAAAGTTGTAATCAATCCGTTCGCGGGAAAATCACCTCTGTCCAAGGACTGGAAAACTCGATTTTAGGTAAAGCTTGGCAAACTTTTTCACTGCAAGATCGCCTTAGGGGGTATGATAGGTTGATAACCCTGGGCACGAAAGTTGTGTTTGTATTTCGGCCAGTGTTTGCAAGAATTCTTTTTTAATCAGCAGTCGAAAGTACGAATTCTTACAGTTATGAGAAAGCAATGAAAAAAGGAAAGAAGAAAAAAACGAAAAAATTTAAACAACTTTGGTCAAGAGAACACAATACGTGTCTAAATTGAATAAATTACGAGCTTTATAGGTATAATATGAGAATGAGAAAATCCACGATAGAAATTGGATAAACGGAGATACGCCAGACTCAATTTGGAGTCAAGTTTAGTTTGCCGATAAGTTTTCGGCTCGGTATTACCTGTCAAGAATGTCACCGAACCGACTGCCCCCTACGGAGGCGCCGTTTTGTCCGAATCCCGAGTGCGATCGATCTATTGATGGCTCAGATACGGAACTCGAATATCCGGAGAGCGAAGTGTCTATAGAATATTTCATTGATAAGATTCAACCATGATCGTACGATTTTTTATCCCTGAGATTAATTTTCGTTTTCAAAGGTTTTCATTTTCTTTATTAATTTGTATAATTGCGAGTTAATTATCGGATCTTAATCCGATTTTTGAGGGTGAAGTAAACCACTCAGTTCTCAGCCGCTGTAGGGATAAAGCGATCCGTTAAAAGAGGATAAATAAGAGTCATAGAATAAGACGTCTTCGCGGAGCATTCGGCCACTTGGCGCTTGACGGCGCGGAACTGCAATTCCTGGCTTTAAAACGACGCGTACGTAAAGTATACGCGTGCACAAAGTCCGGGGTGAATAGAAGTCGGTGGGTGACGATGAGACGCGTCTATTCCAAGCGTCGCGACGCAACGCCGCGAGTCCGCGGGTGCCGAGGCGCGTCACTCGTCTTAATTCCGCCTCTTCCTCCGCCTCTTTTTATTCTTATTTTTATTTTAAAAATTTCTTTTCATTTTTCTTATTATTCCTCTTCTGGTGGCTGCCAGATGCCAAATTTTACGAGCTAGTTCCACACGTACCAGATACATCATATACGCGGTGGTATCTATTTTCTCTTTTCCGTAACACGTTTTACGTCTTGCAGCGTTTTGCATTTTTCATTTTCTCTCATACAGCGATCCTGCCCTACCCCTGCATCCCGGATAAGGCTAAATCATAAATCCCGTCGTAGTTCGCTCTCTACGAGTCTCTAATCCCCGTCGAGTCTCGTGGAAGCTCTTGGCAGCTGGTCAAAAGCTAGAAGATCATTTTCCGCGTTTTTTTTCCTTTTTTTTTTTTTCGTTATAACAAAATTCGCAACTATACCTTTATTTTCCATCTTCTCTTTATTTTTATTCGCTAAAATATCTACCCAACGCCTTATGTTTACGCTCATATACCTATACAGTAAATCGAATTGCTCCGAGAAGAAATGAGAATTTTCTCATACCGCCAAAAATATATTTCGCCAATGTGAAATAAGAGAGTTTATTCTTCTTCACAACCGCACCCTCCTGTTTTCTGATATCAAAAAAGCCTGCAAGACCTGGCGCAACCAAATGCAATTTAGTTTCGAATCAGCCCCGTTGAGAAATCGTCGCGCGTAGGGTAGCTACATGTATATATATATATACCTCTTGACGTATACGTATATAGGTATATATATATATATATATATATATACACACATACATACGTATGTACAATATGTACAGCCTGGGCGACGCGACGCTTGGCATCCTTGAATCCTGGGGGAACGTAGAAGCCGGTAGATACAACCGTAAAAAGCACCGCGATATGGGGCGCAAGCTTCTGTCAACTGTTTCGTATACCAAGCACGCTGCTTCTCTTCAACCACTCTACGATTTTCCGCGATTAACTTTTCGCTTGTATACCTATACCTCTACCTCTACCTCCACCTCCACCCCCACTCGGCAGCTTTTCGAAGGACGTAAAAAGCTCTAAGATAAATCTATAGAGCCCGTTTGCGAAACGAGTTTAAAAACATTTTTTCAATGGGGCTGGGGAAAGAAAGAAAAGAAAAACGGTCTTCGATGATATGTATACCTATAGGTATATGTATACGCCTCGAACGTGTATTGGAAGGATCGAAAACTAACTGATTCCCGCGGAAATAATTATTCCGCAAAATTCGAGCCGCCGACTATTGTTCGGCGAAATGTGTATCCCTTGTTTTTAGATTTTTTTTTACAGTTTTCAAACTCCGTGTATCCAGCGGGGTTATTACATTATCAGACGAAATGGAGCTGCTCGTTATACTGCAGTCAAAATTTCGCAAAATTTTTTCGGTAACAAAAACTTCGTTACGTATGAATGTACGAACTTTTTCATCGCGAATTTTCCCTCGGTGTTTTCTCATCATTAATTGAAAAAAAAAAAAACAGCAAATATATTCCACGCGATAATCTATTCGCCACTTGAGTCGACGTCCGCATTAAATTAACCTAAACCATTGGTTTTCAACGGTAGAAATTTTCCCATCGTTTCATGCTACACACCGGGCTAGGATAGCCGTTCGTACTGCAGATACGGCGAATATGCAAATATGCGAAAAATTTTCGATTGGCAATAAAATATAAGCCATCCAGAAAGAGCTTGCTGCTTCGAACTTCGAGTATATCAATCGGCGGAGTGCAGCAGCGATATTCAATCGCTGCGGCTCGAGGTTATTCGATATTGTGCTTCCACAGGCTCCACAGTCTCGTATAGGTAACTCAAAACGAAAAAAAAAAGCCTTTTTCAAAATTTATACACGAAATTGGTATTAGAAAATTATTTTTCAATCATTCGATAAATTCAACACAGACATTCTCTACAATCAAATTTCAAAGCCCAGAGACTCGTTCATCTCTGAATTGAATATACATATATGTATGCATGCATGCATGTATGTATGTATGTATGTATGAGATACAAGAAATACGGGATTGACAATGAGCTAGGGAGCAGACGTTGCTCCGAAATCGAGCAGAATGAATTCGTCCTCGAATTCGAGTCGTTGGTTTATTACACTATATAGGTATAGGTATAGGTATACTTAGGTAGGTATAAGGGCTTGCCAAGTCCAGCAGCAAATTCTGATATGCAAATCGTACGTCAGGAAGACTTCGGGGCCGAGTAGTAGTACGTTGGTTGAACTTTAATAATGCTGGAGAAAATTCTGTTCACTCGAGAGGAGAAGAAGAAGAAGAATAAGAATAAGAATAAGAATAAGAATAGGAAGAAGAAAGGAATCGTCCTTTCTAGATGGTAAGAAACGAAACTGGCGGTCGCTACTCTTTGGATCGAATAATACCAGTCACTTATCATACTCAGAAGCCAAAACGGAGTCTGTTCCAGTCAGTCAACAAAATTTTTGACCCAAAATTCGACCAGACATTTTGAAAATACCAAATTGCGAAAGAAAATTGCGATTCTCAAACCGGCTTTCACGTTTAATATTAATTTCTTACCGGGGGAAGTCTTTCACCTTTTGAGGGGTAAAACAAAACGGGATTCTGCCGATGATCACGTTTCGAGTACGCGATATACGAGTACATAGGTATGTATATAAGCAGAAAAGAAGAGTGGATGGGGTGGAGAAGGCATACTGCCGGGGTTTTCCTCCTGGGGGAAATCACATGCCCCCAGTTTTACGAGGGCCCCTCTTTTCCCCTCGTTTTCCAGGGTGACCCACGGGATCATCTCGTTTCCCCTTTCGCTCTCCATCCCTTAGTGTTTTTTCTTCTTCTCTTTCTTCTCTTTCTGTACTTTTGTCCGTGTCTCTGTTTTTACTGTTTATCTATTTCTCTCTTTTTCTCTCTCTCTTTCTCTTTCTCTTACTCTTTCTTTATTTTCGGCGTTCCTCGCCACGGGACGTTTCCAATCACCCTGGGAATTACACGCGTCACTTTTCACCGATCCCTTATTTTCCCTCTTCTTATTTTCCTTATTTTATTTATCTTTCCATTTTTCCCTCCTATATTCTTCAGCAAAGATCACTACCAGTCGGTGGCTCAAAATCTCCAAGGTTTTTTCTTCCGCTCGCGTTTCATCAAACGTTCGACTCTTGACCCTGCGGGCCAATTTGCTTACCACCCGCATTATTTATGGAATTCTCAGAGACCGTGACGAGCCGAATGTTAGAAAAAGGCTAATTTCATTGCCTCAATATAACCAAGGATCGTTTCAAACAATTGAAACAGATACGAGACTCGCCGATTCTACAAGGCTTTACCATCTCGGAACCCGCGGAATAACAATTAGGCGTAATGACCTGAAACAAAAGTGAGCATCCAGTTCTTCGCTCGATGGCCCAAACCAGCACGAGTCCTAAGGTTACGACCGAGAATGGTTCGGAATTATCAAAACCCTCGTCAAAAGAGACGGTCACACGTCAGACTATCAAATACCGAGAAAAAAAAACAAAAAAAAAATAAAAAAAAAAAGAACGAAGAAGGGAAAGAAAAAGTATTATATGAAAAATGAAACTTCTTCCAAAAGAAATGACGCGACGATTGATTCGCTGAAGAATTCTTACCCCCACACTATCTCCGTCGCATTTATCGATAATTTCACTATTCCATTCCACTAGTCGTTATTCTACGAAATGGAAATTGCACAATCCCACTGTTCGAGGGGGTGGAAAGAATTAAACCAAATGCCAGAATAGAAGAGGTAGAGGCTGCACCGAGTTCCAGTCGGTCGGGAGGTCACGAACCGTGGTACAGCCGTGCCGCGAATCGCTTATGATATTTTCTTCTCCCCCTCGGTCTTCATCTCCGATCACAATTCTTCGGGATTATCTTACGGAACGGGGAACCATCCTCTTCTTCTTCTTTTTACTTTTCGTTTTTTTTTTTTTTTTTCTTCTCTTCATTTTTTATCTCTTCTTTTTACCATCATCGAATAATCAATGCTTTGAACACTGCGCTCTAAAAACATGCGTCGGGGGAAAAGGAGGATGACTGAGAAAATCTGCGACTCATCAAAGCATGTTTAACGATAAGTTGTTTTCGACTAGGACGGGCTTTTCGCTTTGAAAATAAGCTCGTTGTTGTTCACCCTCGATAAACCCTCCCGGTGCCGGTAGTGCAGCAGTGGCATATATACTTTCATCAGTTTCCTACCAGGATCAAGAAAATACCGTTTAAAGTTCCTCTCTTCATCCCTATACAAGAACCGACGCAGGGGTATGACGTTAGGAATTATTTATAAACACTTGCGGAATTAACCCTCGTGATTTTCCCGTGAGGCGACTACGAGCGATGCAACTTTGTCGTTTTAATGCATGCTTAACTTCTTCAAGGCGAACATTTAGCCACCCCCTTACTACCCCTGAGTCGCCCCGGGGCTCGAGATACCGAACACGATGCATAGTAATGCGGAATAAAACTTTTGATGAAACAAAATAAAAAGAGAAACGGTAAAATCTCGATACTTATAAAAGGGATGTTAATAATGTCACCCATTACACTAAAAATGACATTAAAAAATACCACCCTTAAAGACACCCAGCTACAAATTCATTACATGCATTATATGCAGGATGAAAATTGGCGTTAAGCTTTTCGAGCTTGCGGGGAGAATTTCTGCACGGTATGGTATGGTGTGGGTTTTGGGAAACGGCACGTAAACAATATCCGTGCCCCCTGCAGCCTCGCCACCTTGCTGCTTCTAGTGTGACTGTATGTTGGGCACGTACAGGTTTGATGTCCCCAATATGGCGGCCCGTACGCCCTGACACGCACGCCCTAAGTGATATCCCTTAGTTCTGACCCTGTAGGGAAGAAGAGGTACCCCGTACCCGTAGTGTTATCACTAAGCGCTCCGGGATTAGAGATCGTTAGCACCTTGGTCAACGATTAGTTTAATCGTAAGCAAAATTAAGGGATGATTTGAATCCCGTTTTTTTTTCTCCCCTGTTTCTTTTCGTTCATTTGAACTCCTCTTCATCGCGATCTACAACAAACTTTCGCTCTTAATTCAACTCTTCTCTTATACTTTCTGATATTAATCTCGAATGAAATTAATTCAGGGGTTGATGAACTCTCGGATTAATTTCGTGCTCTAATAATCAACCCCTTGATCCTACGCCAGCCATTTTTATTATATCTCACAATCATATCCTTCCTCGTTCAGTTTTTATCCGTTACCAATATCGATGCACAACTTTTTCGAACCAATTTTTGCGAAAGATGATCGACCAGAACAACATCTGGTCTCAATTAATGATAATCGTGAAACTGTACCACCGGGATGAGGCCAGGCGTCAATAAACACAAAAGATCGTTCACCCTAATTCTCGGGTATCGTTGTTCTATTCCTTTTCAAACTATAAAGGCACTTCAAAAAAATGAGTGGTGGTAATTGGTATACCTATCTACTTCCACGAGCAGATGCTAGCTGCATCTCCTCTTCTAACGTCTAATAAAAGTCTAGGTGGATAGCGGTATAGCCGGTAGAAGCATTCTTCCGTATCTTGCGGTAAAGCGTGGCTTTATAACAGCTAACAGATGTCAGAGTGGTTCGAATGATGAGTGTCTTTAGATTAATCGGTCATTTTCGTTTCCTGAAATTTGTCAAATAAATTTCCCTCGTTTTGTTGTTTTATTAAAGAAATTTTTCAACATACGGTTTCGTACGGAGTCAAGGATTTTCTGTAGTAACTGGAATAGCTGTTCTAAATTCATCTCTTAAGCCGTCGATATAAATATTGCATCTCGGAGCTTTCCCCCCATTTCCTTAATTTTACTACCAAGTCTTTATTACGAGGCGACAGTTGTCTGCACAACACCCGGAGAGTGCACTCTAACATTTTTTATTCCTTTCTTCATTTCTTACCTAATTTCTTTATTCCTGTTAGTTTCTAAGCGCTTAGCTCGAGCCCCGAGCCATGAGAAGAGTTTGAGCTATGCAAGAAACACAAAGAAGCCGACGTAGCTGGGGCTATTTTTTCCTCCAGGGTTATTAAGACAATTAATACAAGACGGGTCGGTAGGTCTCACGTTATATATGTCATTAACAAACTCGTGGCTAATTAGTAATTAAGATCGGAGTCGAAGCACGTGAACCGATTTAGAACCTCTGTTTTCCATTAAATTCGTTTCCTCCCTTAGGTAAAAACTATTCTTCCAATAAATTTCGATGAAATAAAATAAACGTATAAACGAATACTAATGAATAAATAATTAGATAAATAATATCAAGCATTTATTCAATCCTCACCCCCCAAACTTTGGGGAAACAAAGTGCGGAGTTACGGATAGGTAGATAAATTGAGTAGAGTAAAAAAGAGAAATAAAGAGGGAGAAAAGGGATGCGAGATAAGGGATAGAGGAGAGTAAAATAAAATAAAAGACAAGGAACAGGTTTTAATTCCCGAATAAAACGTGTATATTTTATCCAGGGTGTTGTCGCTATCAGGAACTGTCACTCTCGAACAGAGCTCTCTGCCCCATCCCGGAGTTATCCAGCTATCCCATAGCCAGGGCAAGATCTTTACAGACACCCCGCGTTCCCGTAATCATCCCTTATCTCTCACTCCTTCATCTCCCTCCGGTTTGCCTCGACCGACACCCACCCGCCTACACTCTATTTAATTTAAATAAGTTTTAAAAGTTCTTCAGCTCGGTGGGGGGGTGGTGGCTCGCTTTCGCCGGCAGATATCAGATCTCAGTTGCGTCTCTCTCGTTTATGTGTCTCTCACACCATCCTCGTTCTTCTCACCCGGCCCGGTCCAGGGAACAGAGTAAAAGACACTTTAAACAGGACTCGAGATTCTCTTGCTCTTGGTTTTCTCCAAGCACTCGCCAAAGTCGACGCTTTTATTCCCTGATTTAATTCCGAAATAATTCTACGGATAATGACTTTACCCAGACCACCCCTGTACTCTCCTCTTCTCTTCTATTCCCTTCCCTTCCCTTCCCTTCCCTTCCCTTCTATTCTCTTCTGTACTCTCGACAGAGTGAAAAGTCAGTGTCACACTGTCTGGCGGTTACCACCCTCTTTCCCTCTCGTCGTATTTCAGAATCAAAGACTAAAAATTATAAGGTCGTAGTCGTGTATACAGGCTTTTTCCTTCATCGAGATAACTTTACAGACAGGAATATGTTAAGTAAATTTTTTTCCTTCTCCTCTTCTCGTTCTCGAATCAGAAAAAAAAAAAAAAAAATTAAAAAATAAACGGAGAGTCTCTTGCAATCAGAATTTCAAACGTATACGTCAAGATTTTTTTTTCAAATTAGTTTTTCTTAACGATTAATCTATTACATTCATCAGACTATCTAAGCGTTAGGTACTTTTAATTACCACGTTCTTCTCTTTTTCATTCAAAGTCTTATATGCTATCGTTGATCTGAAACGGTCGTATCTTTTACTCGGTATATAAACTTTCAAAGTTTCGTATATCTGGTGAAATTTAAATAAATTATAACGTCGCCGTTCTAGATTGTTAAAGCCCAGATATATATATATCTACGAAGTATGTATACCTATATATATAAAACATGTATAAAATTAGTTTTATCAACCCTTATTTCATAACGGAGAAATATCTATATCTGTTACCTGACGTGTACCAAGTTCCAGCCTCTTCCTCTTCCTCTCTCTCTCTCTCTCTCTCTCTCTCTCTCTCTCTCTCTCCTCTTTCTTTCTCTCTTTTCCTTTGCCTACCGATTTTCAAGTGGGAATTTAACCAGCACGAGTGTGCTAAGGATTGGGGCGGTTAATGTCGACAGAATGGGCGAGCGGGGATTCTCCTGGTCGCACCCTTGGCCGCCCCTGTGTGAATAACAAAGTGGCTATCTTTCCGCGTAACAAAAGCACAAATGACACGAGGGACGAGCCGCGTCGTGCTGATTTTAATGTTTAATGGTCTCGTGCTTCAGATAACGGATGACTTGTCCGTCGAGAGAGTAAAGTGAACTAGTATACCTCCTCTTCGGTAATAACGATAATAATAACAACGGCGAGGTTGAGAACAAAAATAAAAAAACAAAAAAGAAAATCACAAAATGAAAAATAAAATATAAAAAGAAAACGAAAGACAAAAAAATTCTAGAAACTTTTCCAGTTCATTTTTAATTATGTTTGAGCATTTTTCAGGTGTATATAATAGTTTATCTATACCTATAGACGGTAGCTGGATTCCCAACGGGGTTGATAAACCGCTACGAGTAAAATGGTTTACCGCGAATGCGGTATCGATTCTGTTTTACTATAAAGACCTGTATGCCAGTCAATTTTTACAAACTATCGATGGCAAATCCGTTTACGTTCAGACAGACCCTCCAGGCAAGGGGTTGAACTTGAAAAAGGCGGAAGAGCAACTTTATCGCCGAAGTAATAAAAAGAATAAATAAAATCCCCATCCGGTATAGAAATTCTTTCCAAGTCCACGAATGAAATCGATCACCGAGTCGATTTTTTCGCAGACTTTAGATTTTTCCGCTGTAATTAGAATTCGAAAATTTAACAGGCTGTAAAGACGCCGATCAGAATTTCAAGTGCAAGCTATGCTTCAGACTTACGCTTTCGGATCTTAACGTATAGGAAATAATTCTACCAGGAGAGGATTATATATTCGGGTACATGGAGGGTGAACTTCGTTCTCCAAAAATTCATCGATTAGAAAATAAACTTCAAATCAATACTCGATAAACGAAACTCTCCGTAGTTATCTGTCCGTTCTAATCTTAGCCCAGGATCTGGATTTGCACAATATAGAAGTTGTTCCTAGCCAATGGGCGTACCTATATATTCTCTGTCAGTTCAGGTTTGCGGCAACTTGTGACCTGCCATGATTTGACGGGTAGGTAGAGAGGTACAGTTGAATTACCGAACGGCTAATGTAAGGATGTACATACCTTGGGTATACCCGACTATGTCTGGCAGGTTTCTGAGCGGTTAAATATACCTATATATATATATATATATATATCCTCATCCACGGACAGTCGAGACTCGGCCCTCTGTGTTCCTATCTGTATTGTTTGTTCATGGAAATTTCGGACGGTCGGTCGCTGCTTTGGCCCCCTGTATACCCAAACAGCGCATGCATACGCATAAGTTTACTCCGGTATGAGACCAACGTTAGTAGATGCTGCAGATCCCCCCGTTCGCTTTTTGGATGTGTCGGTCTCCCAGTATCGGGGAAAAGTTTTGTCAAAGAAAAAAAGAAAAAGACCAAAAAAAAACAACAAAACAAAAGGCAAAAACCAAAAAGATGAAAGAGCGTTCTTCTAGAAAATCCGCGGGTGAAATTTTTTTTTTTTCAAATTTCCGAAAACTAATTTCTTTCACTTTTCGGAGTCGTCATTGCAGTCACGTTACACGAAGTGGTAGCTGCTATCTCTCAGTTTTCGGTTCGTCGGAGTATAAATGCGACGTGACGTGTTTCGCCCCCTTTTTTTTTTTTTGCGTAGGGAGGTGGAAAGGGATGAGGACGAGGACGAGCAGGAGGGTGATTTTTATTCGATTTTTATCGGGAGTTTAACGACGCGTAATTTCTCAAATGGACAAGCGATTGTTCCGCGGGTTATACTCGCTCGCTCTCTCGTTGGATATGATTTATTTCACGCATTGATTAGGGGATTTTTCGGGTGTCTGATGCACGGATTTCTATTATTTTCATATTTAATATATACGAAAGACTGACTGGCATTCAAATATTTCGAGACACTAGGTTTTGGATGAAATTTGTAAAATGAAAAAAAGAAAAGAGTCTGCGAAAATCGATGCGATTTCAAATTTAAACCCTATATTCTGTTTCTATTTTATTCAGAGCTTGAATCGTCCCGATTTCAACCCTTCTTCGGAACTAATTTGACCGGAATTAGTCTTCCGTTAACAAATACTCGAACGAAGTAAAATCTCGGTCTATAGGCGTTAGAAATATAGTATTTAATCGTGACGTTAAGAGCAAGAGGCAAAATGCAAAGCCGATAATCTGATTATTTGAAAGCTCGCGGCCCCAACAACCCCCAACTATGGGTTGTACCGTCTACCATAGGTAGCGACGGCGGTGGCGGCACCACTCCGTCAATTATACATTATAAACAGTCATAAGTATGCAAATTTCAGAGTCGCGCACGCCCGAGACTCCCACGGGATTAGGAGGCCAGGGTGCCTCGGGGCGCCAGCCCCTAGAGTTCGTCGGTTTGGCTTTTATATGTGTATATATATTATATATATATATTTATATATAGCTATTCAAAAGCCATGTATATGTATTTTGTATAAATATATATAGTTAATTCGTGGCAAAAATCCTTCCTCTGAATATCTCAGCCGCGCGGAATACGACGTACGACCCTTTACGGGGTGAATTTTTTTTGCAACCCACATAAAAAGACCCTGTGGTGGACGATTCGTGCCTGACTAAAACCTCGTCGAGGTGAGGGTGGTTTCAAGCTATAAAATTCTTGAATCAGGAAGCAGAAGGGCCAGGAGGCAGTTACATTTCCCAAATACGAATTGCCATATTCGCAGGTCAACCCCCGCCGTCACGCTACACTATTTTATTATTAGTCAGAACCCCCAATCAACCGATCCGAAAAAAGATAGTTAACAAACATCTGGCTCATACACAGTGTCGAAGAAAAAATTCGTTTCTTTACGCGTTTCAATTTTTTTCGCATAATTTTTGGAATCTTTTCCCAACATTAAAAAAAAAAAAAAAAAAAATAATATAAAATCACAAATCTCTCTTCACTTCAATTTCCGCGTCGAAAAACTCCTTCAATGTTTTACAAACTACCGGAAATCCCCTGTGGTACAGAATTACCGAACACCCAATGAACACACCCTGCACCTACGTCAACGCGTGCGTGCACGATGATATGGTTCCGTTAACAGAGGGGTATTTATGTATATTGGCGATGAGGGAGACAGCTGTCCGTAATTGAGACATTTGAGATAGCTGTTTCATGTGTATAAATGCCCATCGGGTATACGTATCTCGTATCTTCGATCGTTAGATATGTACATTGTACATACATACCTACGTGAAAATCGTGGAGGGAGTTTCGAGTTTTTAGCGATGGAATTTTTTTTGGATCATAGAATTTTTTTCCACCCCATTATAAATGACGAAAAAAAAGTTTCCAACTGTTTGTGCAGTCTTCGTTTGTAGTGAAAATTGTTTTTCTCAAGATGAAATAGGTATGCTTGACCAAAGGAGAGATCGAAATAATAAGCCATCCAACGAATTGATTATTGTCCGATAGACTGCTCGGGTCGAACAAGCGGGTGTTCGGTTCGACGGACATGGTACGGTAGACCGGTACCAGCGGTTCATATCCGGCAACCAGAAGGATACCCCGATGTCCTAGACTCCGAGTCTCTCAGGATATGAGTATTCGTTAATATCCTAGCGTGTAAGTGGGCTAGGTAATCGATATACGGATATATAGATATGTAATGAACAAGAATCACGATTAATTTTCGATTTTATGATTCTGGTTTGTTTCAATTCCCCCATGATAATCAACATCGGTTTTTATGACGTGTATAGATGTATGAGTAATTCGAAAAAGAAGAAGAAAAATAATTTTCCAGGGTGCGTGTCCGAAGTTCTAATCGTAAGCCGATTATCGACTGTCCACGAAATCGTGGGAAACTGTACTCGACGGATTACTTGCCTCCGTATAATACATAGAAATACACTTACTTGGTTCACAGAGCTAACACGGTGAACTTAAATACATCTATATACCTACCCTGTGAAGTTTCTGAATGCTTGGATGAAAATTTAGCATAAGGAATTCGCGAGGGTGCAAACTAGTTGGCTGACATTAATTCTCCCTTACTTCACGATTTCGAAGATAGAGAATACATGTGTATATATATATATATAATACATATTTATTTGTTTCTATACATATATGGTATATATATATACGTGCAGTTTGAATATACTCGTATATATACATATATGTATTATGTATACACGTATTTAGTATTTGCGTAGCTTCGCCCCCGCACGTTTGGCGAGACGTTGCCTTAATTAAAGCCATCAATTCACCGGTTGATTAGGTTCCAGGGCTTGTAAATACTCTTTTAACCCTCTGCTCTAGATAGTGTATCTATATATTTCCATCTCGTTGTATACGCTCGAGATTCTGATAAAATTTTATCAAAGTAGGTGTGGAGGTATGGGTATACGGGTATATAGGTATAGTGTAAAGTATAGAGGCTGATTTAACACTCCCTTCTCAGATCTGCTTAGACTTTAGTTAGAGAGACACTGTAGTGAGAAACATACCCTTATTCCTTTTACATTCTATAGAACGAAGAGCCCCTACCCTTTCCCACCTTCCAGGCTGAAATACGATTCCGTTTAAACGGTGTAAATGAAATGCCGTAAATTAGAATTGAGAACGAGGGAAGTAAGACAGGCGAAAATTCTTATCCTCGGAAAAAAAGCTTCCACTGCACACCTTCGAAACGACGAAAAGAAAATTAAGAAAAAAAAATTTATAAACCACAATTTCGAATAATTTCTTTCTTCTGTTACACAAAAATTCGAGATAACTTCTTTGAGATCGTAATCATTCAATTTCTTTGATTCTTATTTGTGAAATGAGTCGATGCTAATTGCAAGAGCGGTATCGACAAGGTACCCCCCAATTTTCTTCCATCAGAAACATATGTAAAATGAAAGAGAAGCAAAGTACCTCGGAGAGAAAGTCTCACAAACTTTGCCTCTCGAACATTTTTCGTCTCGCATTTTATGATGTTACGGTGAGAAAAAAAAAATGAATAAAAATCTCGTTGTTTCGCGCGTTATTCGTACACAACAAAAAAAAAAAACAAAAAAAAATAAAAACGATAAGTCGATTTAAAAGGCTCTTCTTACAGAAACGTATCGCGTTCTTCTCTCTTTTTTTTTTTTTTGTTCCATTTTTCGTTTTCTTTAGAAATTTATCGTCCCTCCCCGATGTATCGTCGAGTGAAATTCTTCACATGAAATAAGAAGAGCATTAACATACCCGAAGCGTTGAAAGTTTAAGGGAAAAAATGATATCAACCCCTTTTGAAACACTCTAATATTCGGATATCTACCTATACTTACTTCGTCCCTAAACTTACCCCTTCTAAAACTCGTCACCGCGTCGCTTCAAAGTCTATGGTGAGAGTCGGCGGGGGTGGGTTTGCAAATTAATACCGAAAACTGTAATAAGCACGCCTTGAGCCACCCCGCAGCGCTACCTACCTCGCTGTAATGAATCCCCAGAGGTAGAGAAGAGGTACAGCTCGGTTCTTAGTATGCGGGACGAGTCTGGCCCACCGCAAAGTTACACGTACATACATATACATACGTACATACACATATACGTTTAGAAATCCACACATAGAAACCTGTATTAAGGTGGTATAAGGTGAGTGCCTACTCTAGCTGGTCTGAACTTATCCGAATTGCCGTTTTCACCGCGGAAATATCGCGATATCGTTCCTAGCTCTCTAGTTCTAGCTTCGTAGCTGGAGGCGAAACCAAACCCTTACTCGGTAGCAAAAGCAATTCTAATCGAATTACAACGAACAAATCTTGGTAATGGATCCGGTATGCCTAGAGAGAGGGGAGGGAATCACACCGTGATTAGAAAAGAGGAAAAGGACGGTTCTGGAATGAGACCTCAGGTCTTATCCCTTCTTTTTTTTCCATCCTAGTTTCATTTTATGTTATTTTATTTTTACCTTGTAACAATGTGGCGTGTATTAACGCATATGTGTATATTTATATAGAAACTATGTAACGTGCGCACGTGCGTATAATAAGCGGTAATTTCGAGGTAGGGGCAGGGGGTTTGAGTATATTGTATCATCGTTGCGGTGCAACGATGCGTGTGGTTATTACAAAGCCAGACTTTATTAATGTTTGGATAATAACCGGACGAGTGTTTGATTTCCTGAGCAAGCTAAAAGTGTTCCGTACGTGGAAGTTGACGGGTATCGTGTAACATAGGATCTAGAATGCCCCACGAGCGAGAAAAATCCACGTATATGTGTACACGCGTGCTTGTGCGCTTCGCGTATCACATGCTGCGATATAAGGGTGGGTTTAGAATCAGGAAACAGGAATAACCCAAAGAGAGATTCTACGTTATTATTAATTAGCGATTTTTTTCTTTTATCTCTACAACGAAACGAAATGAGAAAAAAATAAAGCAAAAAAAAATTTGCAACTACTTCCAATATCCTGACATATAATACACACGTGTACACAGAGATGCATATATGTACACGTGAATGGATTATTATACTTGTGTACATCGCAGGAGCAATATCGAGTATGTTATACCACACATAGGAGGGGTAGGAATTCCCTTATCCCTCCAGCTTCGACCTTGTTTCATCTTTCCTATTTGCCTTCGAAGTAGAAAATTATGCTGGCATATTATTGAATGGCCTCGTAACGGAGGTTTACAACGACCCAACCCGCCGCCATTATTCCATCCTCAATGTCTTTCGGCTATACATATACCTAGGTATATATGTATATACCTATATACGAAGGCGAAACTTCGTATCAAACTTATTTCATCGGTCCTGGTGTTATTTTTCGATTATATATATATATATTTGGTCAGTTACGAAACATCCCTTATTATGTTATCTCGTTCTAGAAGGACGATTAATTAGACAAGGGTGTAGATCCAAGGCTGGATCATAAGAGGCACGTATACCTACCTAGATATATATATATATATATATATATACGAACGTTAGTTGAGGGGTGGTTTTGATACGTGTAGTCAAGGAAGAGCGGAAAGTGTCTTGTTCCATGCCTACCCCTCGCCGTTAAAACCGCACCCTCAAGGCTTTCAGAGATTTGAGACGCCCCCATATCCACAGAGGGATTTGCGGGCTCTTGAAAACGGCGCCCCACTGCACCCCGACAAAGTCCGGAAGTCGCGATCCGCGAACCTCTTATTCAGGGCTAACTATTCCTACCCCTGAGGCACCGGCATAACTCGATACTAGCTTCTTCCTTATACTCTATACGTCGCCTTTCCGTACATATATGTCGTCGCGTACTTGTCTGCAACCCCCCTGCAGATAATACGCCGAGATACGCCTCTGGCTTAAACTCTAAACTATCTTCCCTTTCGACGTCCGCGAAAGAGATAGGAATTGAAGACGACAGGATTTCGCACCCTGAGGAGTTTGATTTTTGCGTGGGGTCAGATAGCCGATGAGCGCAGTGCCTCGGGGAGTGATTTTCTGTTTTTTTTTCCCCGTTCTTTTTCCTACACAGTGATCACCATCACTTCTTTTCCTTTTCATCCTCTTTTTTTTTTTTGTTTCTTCTTTTTCTGCTACCTTTCTTTTCATCTGGGGATGAAATTTCTTTTCTTGTTTTTTTTTTTTTTTTTTTTTCACTTCTCAGGATCACGGGGTGTGATTTCCGCCGGTAAAATACACGCGACGTCATGTAATATGTGGTAAAATAAATATACATGTAGGGTTTATGGTTTATACTATACATATGTATCGAGGATCGGATCGTGTTCCGAAATGCACGGCCAGAGAATCTTATATATATATATATCTGTATATATAGATACATACATATATATGTGGCACAACGGCTTACCGGACGCCTGAGTTACTCACCCCGCAGGGATAAAAGGGTGAACAAAGTACCGTACTGGCTACGATTCGCGCCAACCTCTACCTCCCTTATTTTCTCATCCCTCTGTTTCGCGAGCCAAATTGTTTCCGAAGATCCGGCCCGCCCCAGCTAATCAAAGTAAACGAAATACGACTATTGGATGGCAAACCGACTCGACCCGTAGCCTCGATTAAGGGATGCTCGAGGTTACCTATATTCTATCTATAGGTGTGGATAAAAATTCGCGTCCAATGTCTCCGTCGTTTAAAAAAAAAAAAAAGAAAAGAAAAGAAAAGAAAAGAAAAGAAAATGTATTTCTATGTCGCAGAAAATTTACGCAAGTTTCTTCTATTACTCACCGAGTAGTGATCGAAGTCATTCAGTTTCACCATTACAGGGAAGAAAATACCCCGTCTATTCCAGCTTCTATATATACTTCAATTATCGCTAGCTGGCCCCGTGATAAATTGCTCGAATTTCCTACATACGTCGATTATTGTCGCCTGCAGTAGCAGCTCACTGCCTAGCCTGACCATTTCGCTGTCCGGTCCATTACTTTCGAATGTGGCCTTCCAATATGTACCTCTACCGATATATATACACACAATAAACACACGCGCACACGTATATGCCTACATACATCGTCGAAGCCGTTGCCTATAATTCAATCTTGTCAAATCCATTAGCGCTGTGGCCTCCACCTCCACCTCCACCTCCACCTCCACCTCCAACTCCAACTCCACCTCCGCCTCGGTCTATGCCGATGGGTGACTCAGGCACGTGGTGTTCCCGGTTAACAACGAGGCCGAACTACGTATAATTACCGGTTCAGCGTGCCTCGGACACGCGGGTTGTCTCGTCTAGTATGGGGTTATTTCGGTGACGCGACAACCCTTCCCTTCTATTCCGTTCCATGCTTCTCGAAATGCGCTTAATGAAACTGGATACAGGAGCGAGCACACCGTGTCAGTCATATGTATATGGGTATGGGGTTTTGGTCTGTGCCCGGGGTGCAACCCCATCTCCGATAATCTCTGTATCGGTAAACCCTATACAGGGTACAGTCTACTGGAGTGTGTAGCTAGCTAGGTACGGGGGTGTCTACCGAAAAATTAAGCCCATATAGTAGAGAATGGGATATAGTTTTCCTGGGGGTGGTAAAATCGGTGAAGGGATGATGAACAATATACGGTTGTTAAGACAACCCCCTGTATTGGTTATAATTGGGGGAAGGGACGAGGCGCCGAATGGCTTTCAAGAATCTGGGCTACTTTTGCTAGGGGTGATTTTTCAAAGTTATACATAGATGCATGGGATATATACGAAAAATTGCTTTTCTTCTTCTCCTATTTATATATGAGAGATAGAAAAAAAAAAATAAAAAAACAAGAAAAAAATCAAATTTACATCCCCAAGAGCAACGATATTCGATAGTCGAGTAGAGGCATAGCTGGGGTTGCATTATTCAAAGGGTTGCGCCTCGTGGTTATGAAAGAAGATAAAAAAAAAAAAAAATTCAAACTGCTTGCGGACAATCGTTTCGCATTTTTCACACCCCCTCAAGGCATGCGGGCTAAAGTGTGCGAGGTGTCCTAAAAATCGTAAAAGTCAAGTGAATTACCTGTGGAGAAGAAAAGAAGAAAAAAAAAAAAGAAAAAAAAAAAAAATTGCAAAGAATGGAATGAATAAGTGCTGCTCATGCGTGGAGGGGAAAGAACGAGAGTATAAGGAAAGTTGAAAACTGACTTTGTCTAAAGTGTCCCAGCGAGACGTGTCCGACGTTCTATACCAGCTTATACTGGCGTGTAAAATAAAAATAATTACATAAGGGTAGTGAGCGTAAGAACCCCCAACCCTTATCTCTTCTTCTCTTCTCTTCTCTCGTCTTCTCTGTTTCTCATCGTCCCGTGGCGACACTCGGTTGGCCCATTCCCTTTAATAATCGTCTAGACTCGGTGCTCTGCAAGCTTTGGTGCTTTCCTCTGTGGTGTAGTATACGCTTCGTCCTTTTTGCATATATTAGAACGCGCGTTTAAATTTAATCGCTCAAGCCCTAAAGGTTATTCTCGGAGATCAAAGCGAGTCGTCGCGAAAGATTGATACTGTTTAGAGCCCTCGTTCAGTCAGTTTCCCTTCGTAGCGACAACTCGCAAGTATAAATCGCTATACGGTCTCGCAGACAACGGGTGATCAGATAAATAACTCGAGCGCAAACGGGGGGCCTTCTCATGTTGAATTCTTTCCCTCGTTCTTTCTTTCATTTTTCATTCCATTCATTTTCACTTGTTTTTTTTTTTTTTTTTTTTTTTTTTAAACAAATTTATTTTCATCCTTTCACTTTTACACATTTATTTATATATTTTTCATTCCTTTTCTATTTCCCTCTCGCGTTAACGAGCGTTCCCGCATATATTTTCTCCCCTTACCCCCATACCCTTTTTTTTTTATTTCCATTATCTTTTTTCACCACCCCTTTTTTTTTCTCATCCCCCCCTCCCCCCCCCGTTCGAAACGTGTTTGCAGTCGCAGACAAATTACTCCGAGTTTCAACCTTCTCCAACTCTATACGTATATATATATATATAGAATAGAGTTGGAGAAGGGAAAGCGAATAGATTCATGGTCTCTACTCGTCAGAACATCGATCCATTCGTGGTCTCTTCTTACTTTAGTTCCGCAAGCGGAACCACCGCAACGCAACTCTCGGCTCTGCTGTTTGAACACACAAATCTGTCGTGCTTCAAGGCATGGCGAGTGGGCCGAGCCCCGGTTCGGGATGCTTAATTTTAGCAAGACGACGAATGGGGGCCTCTGATCTTACGGGACATATATTCCCAGCCGTGGAACGCGTCGACTAAGATTCGATGAACCGAAACCTCGGAGCTTTGCTATATGTAACACTCATGCTTGTACTAACACACAAACCATTCGAAATCATTCGCTGCGTATCTCGCATGCCTTTTAGACATTCGCATCCATCTAACACCGACTGACGTCTCTCGCGTGCCTCTTCCTTCAACTGGTTCAAAGGTCCACTCATCAACCTACACTCGGATTTAGTCTTTATCTTTCTTTCTCTTTATCTTTTACTTTTTCTCTTTGTGCTCTTTGGCCTGAAGCCAGTTTATGGCCCACTGCCCTTGTCCTTAAATCGTGCTTTAGGGACTAGCACACATTGTGGCGAAAAGTTTAATTAGTGGAGCCTGTCCTCTCCTTTTCTTTCTTTTTTTTTCCGTTTTATCCTGAGTCTGGTATCCGTTGAAAGTGACCAGGCAGCGAGCCACGCGATGAAAGATGTTGAATAAGATAGTGAAAATAGTGAATAACGCAGTTTGTGGATTTGGCGGGTAATGGTATAGCGGCATTAACCAACCCTTGAGGAATCGGGGATTTCGGGGAGTATTCGCACCGGGTTAATCTAGCTCGCTCTGAAGAATCTGGAAGTAGTATAGTCGTGGTAGAAGATACGAGATAGAGTTCAGCCGGGTAAGAGATCCAGGTTTTATTTGGTTCCTAATGAAACATTGGTGGCCGACACGAGATCGTAAAGATCTCTTTTCTCAACCTGAAAGCTGAACCGACCTATGTGGTCCAGCAGAAACTTCGAGTCTATATTTCTGCCATTCGCCGGTACCTTCTGAGAGAAAGACGAATAGCACAGTGCGAGTTAAGTCTGATCTACGATCCTAGTTATTCTCCCTTGAACCATCGTGTGGGCCGACGCCCGCAGGTCCGGTTGTCCGGTCCCGGTCCCGGTCCCGGTGGCGGTGGCGGTGGCGGTGGCAGTGGCTGGTAGTGGTCAGGCTCAACCTTTCCTGTACAACTTACTCTTACTTCCTGTTTAATATATTTCCGCCTCTGCAGACTTCGACCTATAGTATAGTATGGCTATGTTTCGGCATGGCATGGCATCGCATAGCATCGCGGGGGTAGTAGAACTCTCCAAGTTCTTCGCTATTGGAAAAATCCTTAACCCCACCGACAATTCGTTTCTCTTGAGCTGCAGGGAAAAGAAAGAAGAAGCGAGAAACAAGGGAAAAATAAAAAAGAAACGAAAAACGAAAAAAAAAAAAGTAAAAAACAGGGAGAAAGAGAGAGAGAGAGATGGTGACTATTCGCTCTATATATCTATCTCTGTATTCTACTCAGTTTCAAGTGTTTAACCGTGCGTTCGTGAACGGAATTCCTTCTGCTTTATTTTCAGCTCAACTCTGGCTGCAGTAACACAGCGAGAAATAACCGCGATTGACACTCTGTGTCTTCTTTCTTTGATTTTTGGTCAAATCTGACTATTCTATAAAATCGTGTCTCGAAATAATAATTTTCATCTTTTTTCTTCTTTCTTTCTTTTTGCGAGAACCCACAGTTTCCGGCTTTAAAAGTATCGGTTCACTTCTTTCATATCCATATAGTATATTTCATGACGCTGACAATGAGTCAATCGGTGGTGATAATTTCTAGCTGAAAGTACGAAGATACCGTTTTTTTTTTTCTCTTTTTTTTTTCTCTCAAACAGAATCTTATCGCTCTGGTCGCGGAGCGGCTTTACAAGGGTAGTAGTTTGAAATGGCGTTAGTGGTGACCACGCGCAGGGGTTGATTGCGATAGTAAGCGGTAGACCGCAACCAACGTATAGAAAAGCAAACATAAACAATGCTTGTAGAATATAGTTAGAGAGGGAGGGAGTCGGGGTAGTCGGTACTACGTTTCGTGTAGCGTTTGATAATTACGTCCATAGTTACCGTGGTGTTCAAGGGATGAAAGCGGGTTCTGTTCCCGGTGGAGTGATTTCATTCAACGAGTTACGAAAATGTATTATTTTACTTTTTACAATTTTTTTTTTTTTTTTTTTTTTCACGCTGCGTTAGAACGGGCGCCCGTCTTTTGATTCATAGGGTGATAAAAAGTCCCGATATACGCGCGTATTCGTGGAGAAAGAAAGAAAGAAAAACAAAAATATACACACATATACATTATACATATAGTATATGTATATATAAAATAAAATATAATAAAACAACATAAAAATTGGTGATAAAAGCGCGAAACAAAATTTTAGGAATTTGTCGACGATTTCGAGCAATGGAAACTAACTCTCGCCTGGTTTTTTTTTTTTTTTTTTTCTCATTCTTTTGTTATTTTCATTTTTGCGTTTTTTTTTTTGGTACTCTTTTGTTTTTTTTTTTCGCATTTCATTATTGAATTTTGTTTTCATCGTTGTGATATTTTGAAAAGAACCGAACCGCGTACGCGTTTCTATATATCCGTTGCGTAGCGCACATCCATTTCTCCCCAGCGTTTGCTAGCCCATGGCTCGTAGAATGAAGCAATCAGCGCTGGTAATGTTTGCACTGTTAGGTTTTAAACGGGCCTCTCTATACGCGAAACCCCAACTCCGAACCTCCAACCCTCAAACCAAAAACCCTCGGTCGTTTCAACGGGTACAGGGGTACAGAGTTACATAGTTCCGTCCCTTTTCAACCCTCGCCCATAGCTGTACTCACAGCTTTTCCCTCCTCCTTTGTCTCTCCGATACGATATAGGCGGATTGTTGCTTCCTATTTCGCAAAAATCAATCTCGACACGTATAGTATACACATGTATACGTATTATAATTCATTCATATATGTATGTACCTAAAAAATGTCAAAAAAACAAAAAAAAAATGGAAAGAAAAAAATAAAATAATCAAAAAAGTCAACGTATACGTAAACGCGATTGGTTCGGATCCCTCGGTATCCCGTAGAATCGATTGTCCGTCAACGACAACAAGCGAATTCAATTTAGAAAACTAAACGCATCCTGTAGCCACAATTGTACATCCGTTAGTACTGGAGTACCTTCCACCTACTTCGACATCTTTAATTGAAAAATCTTAGCGACAATGCAGGTACGGAAGCCGGGTAGTGGTTCGATTCAATTGAACGGGACTCAATCTTCTTTGGCGAAAGAGATTAGCCGAAGAAAATTCTCGTTACGTTACCTCGCGTTTTTCGAATCCTTATATATATATATATCTCGTCGTGGTTATGGTGGTAGTGGTTCTTATTCGCGTGTCTGTATCTCTATATGTGTTAGAAGTTAATCTCTAATCCTAAAATCCAACTCGAAAAGGCCTCTGCCAAAAGGCACCTATATTGGATTGATCAGAACGGGCAACATTGTACTCTCGTCTTGTCCACTCGGACTCGACTCCTCCACTCCACTCTTCCGCAAGCTCAAGCTCAAGCTCAAGCTCAAGCTCACGGTCGATCTATCAATGATTGAGGGTGAACGGGTCCGAGGACCAGAAGGACCTTCGTTCTTGTCCCTTCTTCGTAGAGGCACCAAAGAACCAAAGGAGACGTCCAATTATCGGCTGTCACTAGGACCTGGGTTCGAGTAATGGCGCGAATCATTTCCTCCCTTTTTTTTTTTTCCTCCTTCTTTCTTTCGTTTTACTTTTTTCATTTCTTTTATGCTTAAAGGTGTTGCTTGGATCACTCATTCACTACGTATACGAATTCTAATTACATTCTCGATACTCGCATACGCCGTAAGCCACCGTTCTCACTTTACCCCTAATTTCATAGTTTAAATTAATCCTAAATTCAGCCACCCCATAGCCGGTTCTAATTATTATAATATCCGTACCGCTCTTAGAATGACCCTAGAATAAAGGACCGGACATTTTCGACATCGGAGAGGTACCTAACCCGACGAGAAGATGATCCTCAAGGTTTATCTTCTCATTTTTCATTTTTTTATCAGGTACTAATTTCCACATTTGTTTTTCAAATTTAATAAATTGGGGTTGTATTTATTCGTCGGTTTATAAGCAGCTGTTGAGTTATTGAAAATTATTTATAAAACAGTATATGGCATGTAGTACGTATTGCATACGTATACACACGCACGACACATATACGTACTCTGAATAATTAGCAGAGTTTATATTTCACACAGAGATCATCAAACAAATTTATTTATTTATTCAACAAATTTTACCGGGTTTTGGTGTAGGTGGATATCCAGCAGGTACGAATCGTTATGTATATTTACACCACGCACGTTTAATATATTAATAAACTCACCGCTTGTTCATTTATTTTTATGCTATCTATTTTATTATTATTATTATTTTTTTCTACTGCCTTTTACCTTGTTTTTCAGGTTTCATTTTTAATTTTCTGTCTCGTTACAAAGCTTTGAAATTGTTTTTCATCGAAAATATTTATCGCATGTATGTATATGGATGGAAACTTTCTACGGTATGAGAGAATTTTACAATTTTGTCTACGAACCCCCCTGTAGCTGGCTTTGCCATTATGGTATACGAAAATTGCAAAAAAGTGGATTTCATTACGCAAACTTCGACCCGCAAAAAAAAATAATAATAAAAAAATAAAAAATAACGAAATTTCCTGCCATTTTCACGCAAATGTTGATTGGCTAAAACACTACTCGGCTGTTATCGTCGTTTTCAATACCAATTCATCCCCTAAACGATTTTACCGAAAATTGAAAGTCGTTTGCATAATTTTACCCAGTTGAATTCCCCGTATTTTGACACGGGGAAATTCAAGACAACGAATTATCTAAGCACCGAAATTCTAACCGTTTGCAATAAATCAATATTCACAGAAAAAAAGAAAGAACGAAATTAGAAAAAAAAAAAAGAACTTTTCCAGAGATTCAAGTCCGTTTTTATTATCCATTGAATTAGTTACGACGGAGCTAGAGGGAGGAAAAAATAACGCTGTCGATCGCGCGGCAGGGATTTAAAATCGATCGATTCTTCTAGTGGGCGTAAAATTTTCTGGCATAGATTGCAGTAGCGAAATCATCCCTTAGAAATGAAACGTGCAGCCTAGCCGGGCTGGTCGATGGCTTGGGGTAGTTGCCTCGTATAAACGGCTGCTTTATGCTGCGATTTTAATATTTTATTATGCGCCAAGGCACGGAGGTAGAAACCCGAGAGGGTAAGGTAAGGGCTGGTTAAGAAATAGGAGAAATAGGAGAAATGTTAGTCTGAATAATTAATTGATACGTGGCAGGGAAAGAAAGAAACTATCGGACAGGGTGGATAAATATAAGTATTGAATTTTACGGGGAATTCTTTACATTTCATTCCCCACCTTTTAATCATCGGACTTTGAAGTTTCAACTTGACGTTGATTGCAGTGTCGATAAATAAACGAAATTAATGATTCAGGCGAGGAGCACGAACAACCCCTGGGGCTTAAAAACTGCACTTGATCGTCCTTTGGCTTGATTTTAATCTTCAAAGTGAGAAATAAAAATTTAATTGACGCGTTGTTCTATTGGTTAAACTTTTCTGGCTAGTGAATGATAGAGATTAAACGAATGAAAAGATAGTGTATGAATTTGACGAGGGTTTAAAAGAAGCTCGGTCAACGGTGAACAAAAAAAAAAAAAAAATCACGATGAAAAACTTTCGGATAAAAAGTTTGAATCGAAATCTAGAAATCTATAAACGAGAAATAATTTATTACACATTTTTCGAAACGTTATCTTTCACTTTTGGTAATTGAGTCTCGGGATTCGCACGCTTATCGTGTTTCACCGATCGCTTACATTTATTTAGGATTTGGTAGTGACGGAGGGTGGGGTTTGCGAAGGTTTGATAAAATCGGGGTAAATATTGAATTTCATCTATAATATAATATTTTATGATATATTATAATATAGGTCTAGATTGGATGAGAAAAAAAAAAAAAAAAAAAAGTAATTGCGTTACAACCGAGCGAATAATATTCTTTATACTGTTTCGAGCGGATGTGCGTGGCCGGTATAACCGCTCGGACAAAGGAAGCAGGGAGTTATTCTTCCGTGAATAATTATACCTCGCGTGAAAATTTTCAACATGAAAATATATCACGTATTATACTATACGTAGCTACGCAAAAAGCAAGCGAAAAAAAAATATATAGAAAGAGAGAGAGTGAGGGAGAGAGACAGAAGGAAAGAGTGGGAACTAGCGTCAGATCGATAAACACGTGAAAGTGATAATAGGATTAGCTTCTTTATCAAAGTTTTTCCTATGTTGTAGCAGACAAAGACTTTTCGAAATTGATGAGTAGATTTTTCTTCTTTTTTCTTAGATCAAAAGAAAGCTGTCTTCAAGCATTTAGTCTACACGAAAGTAGGTATTTCGTTTTTAGTTTCAAAGTTCGCGGAATATATATATATATATAAAGCGAGCAAAGTGCACGAGGGAGAAATGGAAGAAAGGAAAGCGGCTTTACGCATTTCTAAAAGCCAGGAAAAGGTTCCGAAATGCATCACAGTTTTCCTCTTGATTCCTCACAGTAACGTTAGAAAATCCTTTTCCTCGCTCTCTGCGAACCACTCTGAAACTCAACCATATTCTATTTCTTTAAAAATATATTTACATTTCTTAACGGGGTGTGGGAAGCGAGTCACCATTCTTTTCCTCAACTTTGGTTAATAGTTACCCACTTTCACACGGAAAAGTTCACGATATCGACAACAGTCTAAAGTACAAACAAGCATCTCTCACTTTGGAGATTTTCACCCTTAAAAAGTCACTTTCTTGTTTCACCGAAGCACATCGAAGCTATTTCTCATTGGTCACTTTTCGAAGGATTCTAGGAGTGTCGTTGGACCGATTCCATTTTCTAATGGCCAGTTTTTTCTTTCTCAAGACGATACTGCACGCGATGACCGTAGGAATTTTCGATAAAATAAAAACCAAAAGAGATATGCCGCGTTTCGTGGAAAAATTCCTTACGAAAAAGAAGGAAATATACATTCCGAATCACAAAAAAAAAAAAAACAAAAAGAATTCGTAGCTTATAAAATTTTACGAATAAAAGAAATTCCATAAGATATGCCATAGGACATGGTTCAAGGAAAATAACCAGCCCTTAAACCTTCGAATTGATCCAACGGCGCTGTTTGTACCCCGCGAAAAGTAACCAAAGAGAAAATTCTCCGCTGTGATTTGTGGAATTAAAAAATGGACTTCTTAAGGGCGAGAAGCCGGAGATCAAAATTTCAGCTGTCGATATCAGAGCTTTTCAAAGATGAAAGTAATTAGTAAGAAAAGATGAGAAAAGGCATAAAACGAGTCGAAAATCAATGTTCTTTGTCCGACTTCCTTTCGGGTAAAATCTAGCTTTAAAGCTAAATACTATTAAAGTAGTCGGGGGTGCAAAAGGGGATGCGAAAACGTGAAGTTTTGGCTCCGGCTCCGGCTCCGGCGCTAGCACGAAGTTGGTGTTCGTGGGTATGCGTGGTTCCAGTAGTAGAGTGCGAAGTTTGGTGGTACTCGGGGGTTCGTTGGGGCAAGCAGTAGCTTTGTCCGGTCCGGACCCTCACTTTCGAGGGCATTGTTTTCCGCGGTAATAAATTGTCGAGGGCCCAAGAGCCCCGTGCCTAGGCCTGTGCTTTCATCCCCCTTACGTAGACCAACAGCCGCAGTGTCCTTACAACTTGACCGTACAGACATATACACACACTCTCTTCCTATATAATCTAACTCCTAGTACATATATACATTGGTATATACATATCTGTCTCAAACCCTAACAACCGGCGCCGTTCTGTGTGCCCGAAGCCATTTTCCCGCGTTCTGCCTTCCATAACAGAATTAGAAGGCGTCGCGACGCAACGCGTTCTCCGCCCTTAGTCCTAGGCACGACTTGTCAACTTTTGGAACGATATTTCCTTCCCAAAGTGCAAACTGCAACTTCTCTTTCCCTCTTTTCATTTCATCCCCTTAAACACCCACCTAATATAATAAATAAAAGTAGACGTATGTGTGAGGCTATGTTTACACCCTTACAGCTGGGAAGGGTGCAGAAGAGGATTTTTACTTATACAGTTCGTTTTTTTTTCTCTTTCTTTTTCTTTTTTTTGCTTTTTCTTTTGGTATTACGAGCGGGGGTGGATCGGAGAGATAACATCTCTCCTGCCAGCTGCGGGAAGGGTTCCTAACTCCCATGAATAGATACAGGGGCAAAGATACCGCGCTATTAATTCGAATATCTACCCGATCTATTCGGACTACGGGGGATAGTTGACCGTTTTAAAAGCGTGAAGGCGATCGAATTCGGGGTAAAAAATCACGTTAATCATTCCCGTTAACTGATTTTCGTTTTACGGTAACAGTATAAAGAATCATGGCTTTATTTAAGACTATCACCATTCCTCGTTCGAGCCATATCTCTGTCATATTCATATACCGATTCTTGAGGACTGGAGTAGCCGGAGTTTAAACCTTCCGACTATTATCCCCTGTAATCGTCCTTGCCAGTTCATATCTACGTTTTAACTCTGTGAGGGATGCCGCGTGCCTAAAGGACGCGACTCGACGCGACCCCCTTCGAGAGGGTTAGTCTAGTCCGTTGGATTACTACCAGGGTAGCGTACTGTAGTATGCAGGGGTGGAGAGGGGGTTTTGCTGAATATACAAAGATAATGTCACGGCAACTGCGGAGGGGTCAGAATTTGGAAATGCCACGTAAAGGGCGGAGAAGAGAAGGGAAAGAGAACTGAACTGAACTGAACTGAACTGAGCTGAGCTGAACTGCTTCCCTGTCTTCGGGCTTCTGTAGGGGTGACATTAGTTTTGAGCAAAAAGCAACTCGATGAAAAGCTTAATGACGTCTATATATACGTACTAACTACACCAGACTCTACTTTATACAAAATTTTGCGCCATAGCAGCACCAGCAGCAGCAGCAGCAGCAAGCAGCCAGCAGGAGAAGCACAGCAAAAGCTCGTCTTCGTTCTTGGGTTAAGAAATCTTTGCTTTTGCTCCGTTAATTAAAAGTTACCATCGCTTGCTTTGTTCGTCAGCTGGTTGGCTGGTTTCACGGATCTTATAATTGTGCCGTTAGACATCTGGGAATATTTAATCTCAAGGATATCGTCAGTATGCTATGCCGTGTTCAACGATGAAAGTTAAATCCGAGGAATTATACCGGAAATAAAGCAACTCGCGAGTGAAACTAAACTAAACAGAGATAAGAGGGGCTACTTCTCTCTCTCTCTCTCTTTATTTCTCTCTTATTTTATTCGTCGAATGAGGATTTCGACCCCCGAGTAAACGGAACCCGAGCTTTTATCTCTGCGGATAGTTAAAGCGGTGTAGGGTTCATCAAAAACTATAGGATCCAACGTTTCTTATGTAAGTGGGTAAATGCTCGTTTCTCCTTTACGTTAACGTCGGTTTTTACATCTTCCTTGGTTCACTGAGTTCGGATACGAATTCTCTCGAGGCTTTACAGAACTAGGTCGAGCGTCCTCCTCAATGACGCTCTTCGGAAAACGGGAGCCAAAGAGAACCGAAGAGAACCGAGGCACTAGCCTCGCTTCCCTCTAGCCGGTTGCTCTGCCTTATATATTCATCGTCCTTTTACTCTGTTACCAACAAACCCCGGCCACGTCATTCAGTAAAGTCGAGAGTTGCACCAGGTACTTGGCTACGATTCCACAAGGCATCAAGGTAGTGCCTGGCGAAACGGTAATGTACCAAAAAGCTCCGTAGATACGCGACATGGAATTTAAAGTTTCTTCGTACCAGGAAAAGATTTTCACAAATTAAAAAACGATCAATGTATGCACTGGCGATTGGCTCTCTCTTCTCTTGAAATGAGTTTCTATCGAGTTCTGTAGACTCTATTCTATTTTTTATTATTAATCAAGGAAAGGAATCGATTCTTACGAAGAGATACAGAGAGAAAATCTAAAGGATATAAATTCAGACGACTCCCAGTCCTGGGCTCGTACAATTTCCTGATAAATTGCAGTAGGAGAGCTTCGATCTAGGAATCCCCTTTTGTAAAGTACTGAACTTTCCCTCCACCATACAATCCAGTAATTATTTTACGGATACTCCGTTCGTTAGGAGCTATCGGAAGGGTGGTTATACTTTGGTCAAGAAATACCGAGCCACCATTCTCGTTACATAAATTCTCACGAGTCCTTTGGTTAATTTTATCAATTAGGAAGATCTTTTTTCTTTCACTCGATTTTATCGCCGAAAGCATAAGTTCCTGCGATTATCACGGTATAATATATTCACCGTTGAGTTTGATATACTTTTTCCCAAATTACCGAGACGAATTGAGGACAAAATTAGGAAAAAACGAGCCTCGATTAATATCTGAATCGGGATTCACCCCTGAACTAATAATCGAACGAAAATTATATCCCCTAAGTTGATTCTTCGAGTATGGAAACTAGTCTCGCATTTATTAACGCCCGCGAAAATATATACCCTATCAATTTCAATGTGGGGGGTTGGTTCGGACGTATATATATATATATATATATATATATATATATCTATACGGACACTTTTGTGAAGATATCGAATCCTCAACCCCCCCTGGAGAACTTTCGACAAGAGCCACTCACCACGCATCGTTCCTTCCCGACGATCCGTGATCAAATAAAATGAAACGCAAAACCGGAACGAATGCCCCTCATGCAGGTGTTCGTTTTATACCTCAATTCGTATATTTTCAATTATATGGGTTCAGTTTCATCCCTGAGTACCCGCCCACACCCATATCCACGGTTTTATTTTATCGGGCTCGGATATTCGTGCCTGGTTTCACCCCGGATTTTTTATTTATAAAAAAAATTACCCTCTCTATCACAGAACCCCCTCTTTCTCTCTTTCTCTTTTTGTTCCCCCTATCACATATTTGTTTGTTCGTTTATAATTTTTATAACGTTTAAGTGGTTTTATTCAAAGGTGTGAAATATATTCCACAAAGAAAATAAAGTAAAACAAGAATGTATTTCCTTTTTTTACTTTTTATCGCAATCTGATCAAAGTCTAAACATCCACCCTAAAGTCAATTTCACTTCCGAGATCAGTTCCTTTGCCCACGTTTTCCAATCGCGGATCTGCAAGTGAAAATTTTCTACTTCCTTTTACCATACCTATACGTTTTTCCCCATATATTATACTCTCACGCGTGTCTCTCTGAATAACTGACGCGTGGGGGTAAGCTAAGTGTACCCCGCACAGTCACTCTCTCTCAGCTTCGACAATGGGGTGTTTAGGAGCTTTCGTTCACCCCGGTTCAAATTGGATTCCCGTTTCTTCAAATCGAGGGCGTCTTCTTCTTCCTCTTCCTCTTCCTCTTCCTCTTCTTCTTCCTCTTCTTCGTCTCCTTTCTCTCTTTACCCTCGACTTCTCATCCCCTTTTCTTGAAAAGGGCGAGGGGAAAACCCAGCGCAAAGTACCCGTACAGACCAATTCCTGTTCTCTAATTTGCAAGCGAGAATATCCGGGCCTAGAAGTGAAAGAGGAAAGGAGCTTTCTTGAGCTTTTGATGCCCAAGGACTATAGTACAACCTCGGAGAAAGTCCTCGAGGGTGGTATATCCTAGTTAATTTAGTTGTTGTGTTTCCTACCGGTCTTGTCACGACTCAAGTTTCACCCCTTTTCCACCCTCGTTAATATTTTTGAGGGCCTTAAATGAACCGAGTATCTAGGATAATCGTTAAATCGTAATTCTTGATTAAATCTCCTGGCTACTTCCGATCAGGCAGATAGTATATACGTTGGTGTATACCTATGTATGTACGTGTGTGAGTGATGTGGTAGCCATAGCTAAAGCCACACGAGGACCGGAAAACCCCGAATTTCTCTGTGCTTGAAGAAAATTGAGTTTGCCACGTCAATCCAATGCACTCTTTGGAAGCCTATAAATGCCACGGAGTGAGTATCTTAATGCGATCTACCCTCGTGACCCGTCGAGCTTTTAGACTCCCCGCGGACGCGCACCCCTCTTATACCTACTCCCCACGTGTCAGCCACCCTAAGAGTTGAAAGGGGATTGCACACCGCGTACGAGAGTTTCGTGTTACTAAAATGGACTCTGAGGTAGCGTAGGTCATACAGGATGATTCATTATTGCCAAAAATTAAAGTAGGAGGGTGAAAACGAAAAGAGAAAACAAGAAGGCTTCGTTTTAGGATTCAATAACCTTTTAGTTTATTTTATCTTTTGAATTTCTTAAAACATCGATCTGGTTGCTGGTTCTTTCCCCCGTTGCGAATACTTGTGATCCCCATATACACTCCCTTGGTTTATATGTTCTCTCGTTTTCTTTTTTTTTTTTTCTTTCTTTTTTTACGAGTAGGTATCATCCCTTTTTCGGGTCTTACATACCGTGCCGTGAATAATCCCGTGTATATTTCTTCACTTACCTACATTCGGTTTTATATAGTAGCTACCGCTGGCTCGAAAGCTCTGAAGCAGAATCAGAGCAGGTTTCCTCCCGCTTAAAATGCCGGAGTCGTTGCCAGCCTCAGGGCAAGCAAGAGAACCAGCGAGCTTTACTTTTTATCATCCAAAAAGTCCGAGCTGGGATTGGGTTAGGGGGTATATGTATATGTACACGTATTACACACGTATGTACATACACGTAGTACCTATCTTCCTATACTTTAGTATGTTGCTACGTCCGACTTACTCTTACCAAGCCAAAACTCGGGGGCGGAAGCTGCACGCGCGCTTTTGACTGCACGGTAAATTCTCTCTTTCCCTCTCTCTCCTTCTCTCTCTTTCTCTATCCTTTTCTCTTTTTTTTCCCTGATATTTCACGGCTTCTTGACACTTATTTTACACTTGACGGAGCTTTCCTCCAACCACCCCCCGAGAAGATTCGAAGTGATGGACAGCGGACGCTACAATCTTACCCCAATTCGAGTAGAATGAGATAACTGATCTGCGAGATCGTTCCTAACCAGAATTATCAACGGAATATGTATACTTTGAGAAAAAGAATGAAAAAAAGAACCAAACAAATTCAAGAGCTTCTCAATTTTCCTTTTAGTTCGAAGCTTTTTAAAAAATTAAAAAAAAAAAAACGATCAATTCTCTCTCTCTCTCTTTCTCTCTCTTTTTTTTTTTTAATCACTGTTCAACGAACTGATTTTCATCCCTCGACAATGCGTTATCAGTTTTCATTCTCTTTCCAAGCTGAGGGTAGATAGCTGTTTTAATTAATTGATTACCTTTGTTTTCCGGCGTTGATGGTAAAGAATTGATACTACCCCTTGTGTAAAGGTATAGGTATGTATACGTATAGCAGACCGAGTTTTTGGTGGAATGTAATTATTCAAATTATAATTGGAAATTGGAAAATGTCTCGCTTTGTATTATTAGAACGTTAAAAATGACACCCCCGTATCTACGCATATATCTATATCTATGTATACGTATTTATCTATATCTATATAGGCAGTACGTACTAGAAATCGGGTGCAAGCATTGCACGGTGTATTTTAGTTCTACTAGGTAGTCAACCGAGTCAGAATTTCTCAAGTCCTGTTAATACACGTATGTGTTAGCACGTAATATATACAGTGGCTTAAAGTATTTATAGAATGTCTCTGTCTTACTCGAAATACGGATCTCTCTGGCTTAAACATATTCTCCCGGTAGCTATAAGCCAGTGTATACGATAATTTACGCAAAACGAGCCAAAGAGTATCGAGATATTTTTTTTCTCTTTTTTTTCCCTCTCTTTTTCATTTTCAAACAAATTTTCTAATTTCAAAATTCAAGAGCGAAAAAGGGTGACGCTGGATAATCTAGGAATGACATAGATCTCTGTATATGTCTATAGCTCACAGTGACTGGTCGTGCTTTAGTATGGCGCGCACAATTCTCGCGTGACAGAAGACCCTGGGGGGTAAATCGATATCGTGTATAAATAAAACAAAAGAGAAACGATGACGAATGCGATTCCGTCGAACGCGGTCGCGACTTTTCGACACGCGAAATTGTTTCAGCTGTTTTCGTCAACGAACCTGAAACGGGTTTCGATCGAGCGAACCGCGAATTGGTGTAGGTGGTATGTACATAAATATATATATATATATATATGTATGTATATAGAGTTAGACATATTCACGCGACGCAAAAGTCCGCTGACGTCAATCCTAGGCATTGATTTGTTTAGACACTTTTTTTACTTCCTCTTCTTTTTCTTCACATTAAACAGAGATTTGTTTTACCTTTTTTACTCGAATCGTGATAATATAAGCGATTTCATCCACCTACATGAAATCCGATGCGCGGCGGTTCCGGCGATTGCTAATTCGCATCTGATTCGATTTTTCCCTCTCTCTCTCTCTCTATCGGTGATCTATTTTTTTCGTTTTTTTTTTTTTGTCTTTTTCTTCTCATTTATTCTATCTTCGCCTGCGGGTCTTCTAACGATAAATTTACAATCTGTCGTCGCAAAGACGGCGTATAATTATCGGGCGCAAACTAATTAGCGTAAAAATTGAAGAATAGAATCGACTACGCTTGTCCGCCTGCTTGCCAAGAGGGAAAAATATCCTTGTCAACTTTACGACTACCGGAGGGGAGAGAAAGTTGCAATTAAAATGTAGAAAAAAAAAAAACAAAAAGAAAGAAAGAGAAAAAAAAAACGAACAAATTGGGTCCACGGTATCGCTTCTCACGCCGGAAATATATAACATCAAAGAAATAACCCCCTTTAACTTGCTCCAGAAGGTGGAGGTAGAGATAGAGGTAGAGGTACTACGTACGGAAAGGTAGATTCGAGGCAGTGAGATATCGCTCAGACCTCGTGCCAGAGAAGAAACATGATTATTTTCATTTAGAGCTATTCTTGCGAAGAAACACGGTCATGAAGAGAACGGAAATTCTTAACAATGCAAAACTCTGACGAGCCAATTACGAGTTATCGGTTCTCAGAGAAGAGGTTCTCCAGTTTGTCGAGCTTATCTGTCGATTCCAGATCCGATTTAACGATAATAATAAATTACTACACTAGTAGGTATATTTCATCGGGAATACTATATTTTCCAAAACTTAATTGCGGTTCGATTCAATTGTATTTTTTCTACAAGTCAGGTACGAAAGTATATACCTATATATATTATATACATATATATCTGAATTATTTTAGCACAGTTCAATCCCATAGGAATTCAAGCTGTTTTAGTTTTAGCCACTGAATTCATACATTAAACTCTGAGATACGGTTTCCTCTTTCACATCTTATTTCCAGCTGCCAAGGAATTGCTGATTAACTCGTTCTCTCCAGTGTCTATATAAATTGTCACTCGAAGCTTGTTTTCAAACGTTGAGAATGGCTTGTTACGAGATATTTAACTACTAGCTCAACGTCCGCGCTATTTCGATTCGCGATGTAGATACTGGTACTATGGTACCGGTACCACGGTACCACATTTACCCACCACTAGAGATTTAGCAGAACACTCGACGGAATTGTTTGCTCAAACCAAATCCAAACATATACCAACGTCGACGGCGCAGACGGCTAGGCTGTTCGTTATTTCGATAATATGCGTTTCCAAAAACGACTATAAACCTCATGCCGACTGGAATGAAATTCTTTTTCCCTACGTTTGTTTGTTTTACGATGAAAAGATGAAAAAAGAAAGAAAAACCTATGCAGCGAGCAGATTTTTCCTTACAATTTCTTCCATCACGTGTATACTCGACACGCGTCTAACAACGAGACTTAAAAATGACCTAAAATCGTTGAAATTTAATAATAAAAAAGAAACAAAACAAATTCCCATCGCTTATGACATTCATAATCAGATCAAAAAATAAAGAGTCCAGAGCTTGAACCCGCGCCATTGAACACTAGGTCCTTCAGTTTCGTGTCGAGTGGTTGCAGAGTCGGAGCCATCAGGGTTTCACCGGAGAAGTGGAAAGGGTAGGTACTCGACACCCGTGTATAACGAACAGAGAGGAGAATTAGAGAGAGTACTTGAAGAGGCAGTTGTGAGTTCTCACACGAATTAACGGAAGGGCCAGTACATAAAGTACTACAGCTAGCTGGCCACGGCCCTCGAACTCGACCCTCGCATTTTGCCTCTTAAGGGTCGACATTATCGTATTAAGAATAGGAGCCGAGGCAATGAAGATAAGTGTCACCTTTAGAAGAGTTAATTTCGTCCTATTTCCTTTTTTTTCCGCGTGTACTTTTCCCCGTTAAAGCTATCCGGTTAAAGGCACCAGGCACGGGTGACCTAGGCCAGGTTTCGGGTTCGTTAACGTCTATAACGGCGCAGTGAATCGGTTTCGGGCTTTACCATGGTCTACTTATCTTTATCGCCCGTAAATCACCGCGGTTAGTATTGATAAACAAATAATAATATTGTTCCCCCATAACTCAGGGGTGTACGAGCGTTTAACGGCAGTTTACTAACTTTGTTGTTTAATGTCAACTTGATATACGGAAGGTCGTGGAACCTCGACACGATCCTCAAGTCCACATCCAGGTTTCACTACGATCCTCCGAGCTCTCTATACGCGAAGATAAACGACGAACGAACAGTGATTTTATTTACCGAAACATTAATTTTCGTCACAGATTGGTCATCAATGTCCGTTCGGTCTGATACGCGTAACAAATTTCAACGCCTGTCTCAGGCTTCACTTACTATGTGAGTTTCGAATTCTCTCTCGCCTCCGTGTTGACAGGGTGACTTATGTTTAACAAACACCAGCTGATACGTCTGAGCGTTACTTCGCCGAGGTGGTTGTAGTACATGGAAAACTCACACCAACCAAAGCTTACACATACAATATACGATATACAACATACAACATACAACAGAGAGAACATAGAACACGTCGGAGTTTAGTCGAGTCATTGAAACGCTTAGAACAGTCTCTCGGAGTGTACGACTGTATTATGTTTCGTACGTGTCGTACGTATTTGTTTGGTCGGCTAGGGCTTCTACCTACTAGATTATTTGTTCGTATTCATGTACACTTTGTACTTCTATATACTGTGACAGCAGCAGCAGCAGCAGCAGCAGCAGCAGTAGCAGTAGGTAGTACTCAGAGTTAAAGCCTGGCGGACTGAGAGGCGGCAGGCTTCTCTGAATGAACTTGATTAACTACTAGGTAGGCCCTGAGTTTCCTTGAGATTATGAGTCAGTCTAGAATTAGTCAAAGCTGTGCTAGTCATAATACAACAAGTTGAGAAAGGGTTCGAGCGTCTTCTTCCATTAGGTTTTTTCCTCATTTACCACTAAAACTGCAATGACCTATCCATCTGACTCTGAGAAACGTTAACCTTTTAACAAAGTCTGGTCTTCCTTCCGTTTCCGCGACGGTTTTACTTCGAGGAAAGAGAAAAAAAAAAACAAAAAAAAAACCAAGTTTTCACGTAAACAGGACGCGGTTCTGTAACCTTAACACACATGTAATGGGTGTCTGCGATGCAAAGCCAAGCAATATCTTATATTAACGGATGGGGATGCGAGATAGGGAAGAAAGAAAAAAATGGAAAACTTTTCGCGAGACCCGCTAAGTTACGCAAGGCTTACTTATACTCCCTTTTATATCCTATACTCAGGTTATTATCAACGGCTTTGTTTTATTTTTCCCTTTTTCTTCTTATTCTTCTTCTTCTTCTTCTTCTTCTACTTATTATTTCTCGTTCTGTTTTCCCCCTCCGCGATAGGTCATGCACGTAGAATTTCAACACCGTAAGGAGAGAGGTTCTCCCTTGAAACATCTCGCAGCCCATTCTACCGTTGATTAGTTCCTCGCCGATATCTCTCACCCTAGCAGGTCCCTCGGTCTCAAGAGACCACCGAATGCATTGCGATCCTTGTTCTGACTCACGAACCTGGTAAATAACCCTACGTAGGAAGTGGACCGAGTACACGTTGACTCAAAATACACTTCTTCTCATATCTTCAGCGAGAAGAAAATTTAAAGAATTCTAGTTCAATTTCCTAGTTTAAACAACGACGAAATCTCTTTCCAATCGTTTATCGATATCAGTAAAACGGTAAAAGGTTACAGATTCGAGTTTGGCTATATTTTATTCTCAATACGTGTCTCTAATTACTCGAATCTTTTAATTACAGCGAGACGTTTAAACGCAGAGATATATTTTACCCTTAACCTCTGTAGATGTTTTTTTTTTAGTTATTTTGGAACGACTGCTAGAGAGAGTTCGAGTCCCGTTACCGGGACAGTATAACGTAGGAAAGTAACAGTGACAGATAACTAGGGGGTGGTTCTGCCCTAGGCAGAGAGAACGCGCTCTCCGAAGGGTATAGGGGGGACGAGTTCAGTGTTCACCCCCCCATAAATTATTCGACGCGGTGTTTTCCGGCAAAGATTGTTTTCCGTTGTTGCGGAATAAGGGAGGAGGACGGAGGAGGAAGCCGGAAGAATGAGAAGAACAAGAAGAAGAAGAAGAAGAAGAAGGGTATATAATCTAATGTTATTACGCGTCAGCGTCACCCCCTGGAACGGGTCTAACGCTAACTAAATTTACGTTTATACAATAGAAACAAAAAAAAAAAAAAGAAAGGGAAGAAATAACACCGCTGCACTATAAGGACAATTTCGAGCCCTCATTCAATGGCCGCAACTACGTCCTGTATGGTTTTTTTTTTTTTCAAGTAGGGGTTGTTCCTCCGTTTATACATATAAGAGTGTCCTTCTCCGTTCATACGAGATTTCTACATCACAGAGGGGGGTTACCAGAACCATTTAGTAGCCAGATGCGCATACGTCAGATCCAATCAGGCGTATTTATTCAAGCTGTTTGTACCCTGGTGTTAAAAAAAGAAGAAAAAAAAAAGGGAGAAAAACACTCAAACGTGATCACTGGGGGTAGTCAACCCCTCTCGCCGAAGAGGGAAAAGGTGAGAAACGAGAGGGACGAGAGTAAGAGTGAGAGAGAGTCAAAAGAGGTCAACGTTGTGTCGTCGTTCACTACAACCTCCATTGTGATGGCCTCTTCGCGAAAGGGTGCCAATTATCGAGTACAAGTATAGTCTGTATGCACACACACGAGTTGCCTACAGTATACGAATTCGCGGATCCTTTGTGTTCGGTAATTTTTGTTTGGAGGGGAAAAAGAGAAACAAAAGCAAACAGAATATAATTTTTTTTTTTTTCAACCCGCAGCGAGTCGTCAACCCCTTTTTCTCAATCGTTAGGTACTACTATCACTTCGCTAAGTATGGACGATAAAAGTAAACCTATTTACCCAGTCTGCATGTTAGAGGATGTGGCTTCGAACTTCGAACAACACCGAGATATCGGATTTATGTTATCTCTGCTTATGTTATCTTGTGTCCTTATGTACTTATCCACGGATTTTTATCTAGCATATACATATATGTGTATTATATGCGTATACATATACCTATGAGTATAATCGTCGCTCTGCGGACTGTTTTCCACGTTTATAACAACGAAGATCGTCCCTCTACATGTTTGTCTCCTAAGAATCTTTCCGCGTTATTTTTCTATTCAGTCCCTCTCCTTAAATTTACGGTCAAAATCTGATCCGTAGCTCTTTCTCCCTAGATTTTTCATCTCCATAATGTAAAACCGTGAGAAATTTGTAAAAAAAGATTCGAATATCTTCATACGCGGATTCGTGTACAAATAAGTTTTGCTTCCTCGGGTTCGAACGCCCGTAAAAATGAATTGGATATTTTTTTCTTCTTCTTCTTCTTCTTCTTCTTCTTTTTTCTCTTCCCTCTCGTTTGTCCGGAGTCGACAATTTACACCCGGGATCTAAGTGCACGCTTCAATGACCACGGTACACCCTTGTTTGATCTGCGTCATCGTCTGTTTGCACTATGATAGGAAAGGTGCATTTCTTGCGATAAGATAATGGGGACATTCAGAGGCAGCCGGGTCTAGAGGCAAAGTACAGATAACGAACCACGTCTTGCATGCAATAGGCATAAGCTAATATGTCATAAAATAAAATAAAAGATAAAATGTAATAAAATGATACGAAATAGAACGTGTCTAACATGCAATATCCTACATCGATGTGTGCATGAATCAATAGGATATGGATCCTCCCCGAATGTGCAAGCTACATTCCTTCGGGATGACGTTTCGAGTAACAGGCTTCGACGGGCTGAGGTATTTCAGACTGTGACCTATGAACTTAATATCGCAAATGCTGACGCTACGACTCTCATATCGCATGATGATCCGAAGTCGACGGCTGGGGGTCTTTCTCTGGTAGAATTCAACCGCTCTCTCGCAAACTCGCAGATAATAATTTAGAGCGTTTTGGGTCCTAAAAGCTTGAAGTTAGAGTATACGACGAGGAAATATCCTGTACACAAAGCTTTTTGTTCAGATTTCGGTTGAAACGAACAATGGCTGAAAAATAGAGCTTAGGAATTTTTTCAGCACCTCTGGAATCGTTGAAATCGTTTTTACGATAGTCGAAAGCTTGAGGGATTGCAAAAGCCTCGATGAATCGCTGGATAGGATTGTTTTTTGTGCAGAATGAAATGACTGAGTTATTAGAAATGATTATAATCTGATACAGAATAAAATTGCCTGACTCAGACCTGATGCATTTTAAAATTCCTATATTGAAATCCGGTTTCATTGTGTAACTCGAAGGTGGCGAGTGCCACTGTTTCGGTTCGTGTCACGTCTGTTAGTCTATACGAACTGAACCTGAATTTTGACGGAAAATTATAACGATTGTAATTTTGAATCAACCATTCCTCGTTGTCAGGTAGATACCGCAGACGTGTGAGTTGGTTAGTAAATTCTCGGATTTTGTGACGATGGTATACGCGGACGTAATGTGCATACATACGCACCCATAGATACATATATAAATATATCTATATGTACAAAGCTACATATACCAGCCACTCGAAACGTAAATTTATTTACAAGGCGTAGTAGCTGAATGTACTCGCATACAGGCAGATATATACGGTAGGAGCGACTCGCACAAGCTAGCGACCGATGTACACGAAAGCGTATACCTCGGTGATTTACATACATATCAGTTTCATTTCGTCGCACCGAAACGCGCTGGCGAGCTTGCGAGCTTGCGAGCATGCGAGCATGCGAGGAACGGGAAACCCCGTAGCGCGACAGATGCCCCCAACTCACAATATTCATAATTATACTTATGTAGAGGCGTATTCATATATGTATATAACATCGGTACGAGGGAGTGTATCTCCCTCGGCGATCTCGCATCTCAATTTTTGATTCCCGATCTCAGATTGATATTCAATTCAATTTCGAAACGAGCCTTTGCTCTTCTTCTTCTTCTTCTTCTTCTTCTTTCTCTCTCTCTCTCCCTTTCTATCGCCGTCGAATTAATTATCTAAGATATTTTTCTCCTCGTTCCGCTTAATTATTACTTATAGAAAATTGACAAGGTGCGAGGGCGTCAAGCTGAGCGAAGCGTTGCCCACTACGGGGTGTAGTATATAATATAAGGTAATTATTCAAAATTAGTCAATTTTAAGCCCCCTTCTTCATCTCGGAATTAAACTTATTAATTCCTCCGTAATCTCGACGACGATTTCGAGGGATTTTACCCCTCACCGTGGCATGGCACACCGCGTCACAGCTCCCTCTCGTATTCGTACCTACCTCGACGCGCATTTGGCTCAATCATGCAAATTTCACTCGGGGAATGTGTATATAGGTTGTAATTATAATATGTTGTGGAGGGGTGAGAACGGCGGCTGAAGCTTTACAAGGGGGTGTCAGTCCCAGCTGTTTCTCCTGCTGATAGTACCTACCCTGCTGCAGTCAGTCGGTCATTACGGGCGTGATCGGTGTTTGATTGCCAACCGCTCTCCTCTATTCCATCCCCCCGTAGTTTCAGAATTCTGCACCCTCTCTCATATCAGATTTACAATAAGACCCTTGCCTCTCTCTACTCGTTCGCGATCAAACTTTAGAGAGAACTGTACTCGGTGTTTCGACAAAAATAAGCCTTCTTTTCTTTCTTCTCTCTATCTGTCTGAGCCAGAAAGAAACGGGGGTAGTTTCCAACGAGTTTCTGACTAAACTCACTGTTCCTCGCTTACTTATTTAGCAGTAAGCGTCGACTACGTCGCGACGTCTACACTCAGACTTACAGGGTGAGACTCAGTCGAGTCAAGTGCCCTGTACAGTGTCGGGGATTTTTCTGTTTGGAAAACAATTGAGCCAGGGTTTTCCCTGGCTCAAGATTCCCATCCACCCGCCCGTCTAATCGACGCCTCTTTCAGAAAATCCTACGAGGCTTCGGTTCTTTCGCTTCGGGATTTGAGGAGGTTTTTTTGCGTCTCGAATTTCGTTTTCGCCTATCGAGTTCCGATCCATTTCTCCGGTTTTGTATCGAGAATAAACAAAAAGGAAGAAAGAAAAAGAAAAAAAATCTGGGAACGTAATTTTCCGCGGAAAACAGACGTTCGTTTATATCCCGATGATATTTCGGGGGTCCTTATAACGACTCGAAGTTATTACCGGGGATATAAAACGGTAATATTATACCGGAGCTAGTGATCCCTCGGAAACATATCGTTGACTAGAATTGGATCGTCTCCAGAGTAGTCGCGCGGCCGACAGTCTATAAAATATTTGAAATGTCCGTAAGACACGTGCCCCGGAGATATTTAGCGAAATGATACGTGCGAAGATGTGGGGTATGGTGTATACAGAGCTAGCATATAAGATCGTGCTGTTATTTCTAGACTAAACCTAACGCGGTATAAGGGGTTGTAAATCGACTCCGCTGTCTCATCTAAATAATACCTACTTGAGCTGGATTAGCGCCGGGGTTTCAATATAGTGTCGAAGTATTCTCGTTTCCGTTAAATATATTATAGTTAAGCTAGTGGATACGTTAATAGATGTTAAAGTTGTCTAGAATTTTCTATCGAGGATTAGGATTAAAGTAATCGTTGATTAGGGCGTCGAGCCGGGGTCTTTATCGCGTCGTTTTAGTGAGTCTAGACTCCGAACGTTAGATATTCCGTCCATGAAAGTTTGAGAAATCGATTTCCTCCCAAGATTTAAAAGTTCTAACAAATCGTTGGCCATTAGGTCGAGTTACGTAACGATTAAACCCATCAACTTGATTTAGGAAGTGAACTGACGAGCGACGGGCTTTCTGCAGTTAGTAGGAGTAGAAACAGCAGCAGTACCAGCCAGGAGTGAGGTCGTTAATTATTAATTAAATCTTATCACCCCGATCCGCATCCAACGTACGGAAACTCGCAGGCGCGGCGTTATACGTTCCGTCCGCGCAATTTGCACATCGTCAGAGTTTGATATACAACAACAACAACAACAACAACAACAACAACAACAAAAAGAGAAAAGAGATAAACTAATGATGAAATATATTTGTTTCTATCGAATTAAATGTCGTCCAATTTTCAAGGAAGCAATTAACCTATCCGAGGAAAAATGACGTGAATTGTTAACGGAAAAACCCCCGCCTCGAAGACATTTCCTTAATTAACTTTCGCAAAAACGGCGCGTGTCAGTTTATTCTACACGATTCAGAGGCGAGTATTGGTACTTACGGTGTGCCTTGAGTTTCGCGATTCGACTGACCGAAGGAATTGTCTCGAAATGTGTTTTTTTTTTTTTTTTTTGTTTTTTTTTGAGAAGACAAAGACTCGAGGATATTTTCCGGGCATCTAATATCCAGTCGGCTGTTATCTCCGTCTCAAGTTAACCGCGCGATATTGTCCTCAGAGCTAAAAGACGACACGCGGTTTTCCCAGGTGGCTAAACAAGCGTAACACGCGTAATAACGCAACCAGGTTGGACCCAGGTGGTTTTAGTCTGCCCTTAGAGGAAAATCTCGGGTTTTCGGGGCTTCGTAATGAGTTTATACCCTAAGGGAACGACTCCGGGCTGTCGCATGTCTCGTGAGAATATCTCGCTACGAAACGCCTACGTATCTCGTCGATATTGACAATTGAAACTTCAATATAATATAACGCGAAGATTTCGCGACACGTCCTTAGATTTTATTTATCTAATTATATTCACCACAATTTTTTTTTCTCCAAAAATCGTGTAAATAAATAAATAAATAAATAAATAAAATTTTCTTAAACTAATAACTTGATGATCAAGACTCAGACTCACCACAGACTTGGAAAGGTCTCCACGTGTCACGTGCAGTTATTTGACATCACTGATCGTTCTGTGGTTCGTTTAGACGTCACGATGTTCGTTGGTCTATCTAGAAAGGGAGCTGCGAGCACTGGATTTCGTCTTCTTTTTTAATATCTCGGAATCACTTATATATCGTTCATAAAGTGGCTTGATAATCGGAGATCGTTTCTGTTTCTACAACGTATCAATCCTCGTCCTTCCGTTAGTTATTTATTCGATTAGCTTTATCCCTTTGAACTTTTAATTGACCAGAATTATTTTTGAATATTAATTCATTTCTATTTATAATTATTCTATGAAACTACTATACATATATCACGTTATATCTAATGAGAAAATCAGTGATAACAGTCTTGATTAAACACAGAAACCGCCTATTGTTCATAGACTAATGTTAATTGGCTCGCTAGTGATAAGTGCTGACGTGCTAATTGGTATGCGAGACCTCCGAACCGAGGGAAAAATATATATATATATTATATATATACGTATGTACTACATACATACATATATGAATATGAATATATACATCTATATACGTATATATATAGAACACTGCACCGAGTTACGCGTTAATTATATTTAATTACTTTTCATTAATTATATATTTAATTGGGGTATAACCTGCAGGATGTTTCGTCCAAAGTTAGAACAGTCTTAATAGTCATATAATATCAGATGAATAAAAATGATATTTGTTATAAATTTATCTGTGAATAACGGAGGTGATTAATGGCCTCAATCATCATAATTATCATTGCCTTCATCCTACGTGAGGATGTATATATATATATTTTTTTTTATTATCAAATTAGTGAGCGAGTACAATAAACGACGAACTCTTATCGTTGAGTAATTTTATTTATTATAACGACACGCGCCACCAAAGATATACATATATATATATACATATATACGCATGTACATATATGTATGTGTATATATATATATATATATTTTTCTTGTCTTTTTTTTCTCCGTTATTCGAAGTCCTTTTTCTCGAGATAAATCTTATACTCTTTCACTTGTGAGGAATGAGTAGAAACCCTATTCAAAGGCGACGGGCATATATGTATGTATAAACGGTCGAATTAGGACCTCGTGGGTGAAGCTATTCGCGGCGGTCTCACGGCTGAACTGAGGGTGAACCCTCGCTCCGCAGACAACCCTTACCTCCGTATAACCCTCCTCCGACTATCACCGATTTTCCCCGACGCCTAGGGGTTCTATACGCGCAGTCGCGGGGTATAACTCGCGGAATTCAACTACGTGATAACAGATACATATATACAAAACTCTCTTTTCACTAGTAGAAATAATTCCAATACTATCGGGGGTAAGGGATCTCATTGTTGTACGAATCGACGTTTTCGGGGGTGCGAAGAAAGATATACGAGGTAAAAATTCGAGAAATCAATTTTGGGATCAAAGAATACAGTCGAAATACTCCTTCGGTATATCCTTTTTTTTTTTTATTTTCAGGAAATCCACGAATTTCCGAAAATCATTTACACTCAGTTCGAAGAGTAATTTTGAGGGGGTAGTCGAGATGGTCTATGAAAAACCGTTTATCAAGATGATCTTCGTCGGTTCAAAAACCACCGACTTAAAATCGGAATTCTGGAATTATACATAGAATAGAATCGAAGATGAAATTTTGTGCGATGAAAACGAAAGTACGAAGTAGAAATAACAGTATGTAGCTTTTAACGCTCACATCTGTTGAAATTATCCCGTTAAGAGGAATGGTAAGTATTACAAATATGTATAGAAAGTTATACGCTAATTAAACTAATTCGTGCAGGGTAAGGGTACGGCTGCTAATGGTCTCGTAACCAAATGGTGTTTGCTACCATATTGCTACTTCTCTCTGGTACACGAGACCTGGGGGCGAGGGGTACGAATAATTAAGGAAGGAAGGTAGCTAGCTAGAGGTAGGTAGGTAGGTAGGTAAGGTCGAGGTCCGGCGGACCCCAGTCGAGATAATTAAGTAGTCCCTTTCGTTTCCTAATTTCTTAATTTCTCAATTAGTCTACAGACGACTATTAATCTCATCTGTTGGCGTCGATCTCGAGTTCCGAGGAAAGTACCAACACAGATGTAAGGTAAAGGGCCTATTTTTTTTTTTTTGGTATGGTGGACTCTATATTATATAACTTTTAAGTAAATTGATAAATCAGGTGTATCCCGTATATATGCCGAATTAATAAACAGAATTGAAATGAGACTCTCTTCCGTAACCAGTAACCAATTTCTTTAAAGAGTATAGCTGCGCGTATTATATCTTCGCTTTCTCTTCCTCCAGTATAGAGAGAACTCGCGTTCTCGCTTAACCTCGATACGTATCTTTTCCCATCTTCGATAACCGGGCGCGATAAGAATCCCCGGCTATTATCTCCGGCGCCGGGACGCGCTCTCATCCCAGCCTATACCTTGAGCAAAGAGACCGATTGAAATAAGGCTCGATCTCTCCCTGCAGCTGTTAGAGTCAACTAGTGATATAAGACCAGTGCGTACACCGCCAAGTAAGGAACCTGAAAGTCTTCGTTATTTAAACACAGCCACGTGGCCTTAGTACCAATGTCATAAGTTCGGTTCCATTTTCGGTTATACATATATAAAATTTGGACTTTGGGTTAAACGAGGTAGCAGGTCCGGCGCAATTAGAAGTGTAGCAGCGGTACCAAACCGCGGCCGCGCCTATCCCATAAACATTCGGCCCACACGCTTCCTGGGGGACCACGACGCTGAGGAATTCGATACGAAGGTTTGACCGACGTGGTTAGGAGTTGGAAACTTTTTTCTTCCCGTTCTTCTTTTACCTCTTCTCGTTTTTCTCGTTTTTTTTTCTTTCTTTTTTTCTTTTTTGTCAAATTGAAAAACTAGTTTTTAGAATCTTTTGCGGGTGGCTTTATCTCGAGGATGTGTTTGAGGGTGGCGTGGGTCTTGCTATACTGGAATAGGAAGATCGTTTTTCCCATTCTATAGAAAAGCCACTTTCTCACCTTTTCCTTTTTTCTTCTCTTCCTCCTCCTCCTCCTCCTCCTACTTCTTCTTCTTCTTCTTCTTCATCTTCGAGTATTTTATACCGAGGAAGTATTTCAGCTGCGTGTTCGAGCCAAGGAATTTTGACGATTTTAGGACGAGAATGCGAAACCCTTTAAAACGCATTGTTGGACTTAAGTTAGGTGAGGAAAAGAAATGTCCTCACTTCTCCCCTCCGGGGGCTTCCAACTCTTTATACAGTTCCCAAACAATTTTGATACTTCATTTCGACTTTATAGAAACGAAAGGAAAAAAAAAGACAACTAAAAACTGAAAAAAGACTTTCCAAACACTTTTGTTTCATCCTCTTTTTCCTCCCTCATTTCATTTCTATTCGTAAAATAAATTTTCCCTCAATAAGATGAAATTAGTCCGACAAACTTTACCGGATTTCCTTTTTCTATATTACCCTTACTTTTTCCTTATACATCTAGCTGCTGCACCGCTGCTGCACCTCTTTATTTCCTTAGCCCAACCTTCGCCTGCTCAAATAAATTAGTCCTCGTTGTCCCACTCTGGAATATCAACTTCTAGAAACACTATGAGAGCATAGAGACGCGATAGCCAGCTTAGATGCAGCTGGTTCTCTACTCTAAAATTACAATTGCAACGTAAGTTGAATTCCAGGTTACTATATACGTATAGATACGTATGTATACATGTGTGTGCTACATTTACAATGTACTACATAGTACATACGTGAAAGTATTTACTGGAAACTCCGATGACCCTCGTCCGCGATGCCGAGATGTCGTGATGGTGTGGGATTTGACGCCATACTCGCATTAGTCGACGTCGTCCTGCAGACCCAGGGCGAGTTTTGCCTCCAGCCCCCAGCCCCTAGCCCTCAAACCCAAGCCCCCAGCCTTCAGGTGCCCTCGGGTCTCGGGGTAGCGGGTGGAGGGTGAAGAGTGAAGAGCTGCTCCTGGGTTGAGCGGTTATTTCGCTATTTTCGCCGACACAAATGGAGGCAGCCCCTGAGGCACTTTGCTCGGCCGCGACATCGTGTTACACAGGACGCTATTGTATCGCGAGGAAATTCTCTCCCAAAATGTTCACAGAACTAGGAGAGGCCGAAGGATCTTCCTCGCTCCTCTTACATATTCTTATCACTATAAAAAAAAAAAAAAAACTACGAGGACTACTTCGAGGATTTTTCTTTGTCCTACTAGCGGCTAGTTTCTATACGATTTTTTTCATCCCCTATTCAGGAAGATGAATAAATTGACTGATCGCTAAGAAATAAACGAAGACGGAAAAATAAAAAGTAAAAATGAAGAAAAACGAGAAGAGAGAAAGAAAAAGTAGAACAAAAATGGGTCGAAGAGTCTGAGAGGGTGATAATTCTGAGAGAGACTTGATTCCGGCGACCCACGGGAACCGGTAAACCTTTGCGGGATTGGAATCCGGGAACGAACGCATTCGAGCCAACGAAATCAGCATAGGGCTGACATTAATATCCATTATATTCCGTCCTCTCCCACGCTGCTATACCAACCAGCCGCACAATTCTCTCGGCTGCCTCCTCTCTTTTACGGTAGTCGTTTTCCCCGCGCGTTTCTCTTACCGTCAACCCACGGGCCCCGATCCATTTCGTGATTTATTGTCAAAGTTTAGCCTCCCGATTACCCGCAAGCTTCTCCACGACAGTTGGCATCCCTTTCCTCCGTCGTTCGTCGTCGTGTCCGGCGTTTCGATTCTGGGCGATGGGTGATGGGCGATGGGACGTTTTCCTTCCTCCCGCGGTTTTCGCGGACCGTTCTTTTTTTTTTTTCTTCTCTCTTCTCGTTTTTTGATACGGAAAATCGGTCTGTCGAAAAGGCGAGTAAATAAAATGAATAAATCCGGAGTGCAGTTCGGAATCGATAATTTCCATCGTTTCTTTGACACTTGAGGGCTGGTCGAGGGATTCAACCTTTCGAAAATTGCCACCATCTGGAGCGAGGGAATTTGATTACCAATTTGTTTGACAATTTTCGAGAATAACCGTTCCCCGGTTTCTTATAGGAGTCGTGTACTTTATACCACCCCGAGACTTTCAGGGCCTATAATAATAAAATTTACTCACATCTTAATCCGTTTCTAAAATATTTATATTCCAAGTGCCTCGCTTAGGACCTATCTCGCCCGTTCTCTATAACGATACGTCGATTTTTCCAGACTAAGATAATGCCTTTCTATAAAAATCCACAAACTCGGTATACACACCCTACCGATCGTTACTTACTTCGACGAAGGCTCGAGTCGTAATACTTTTCTCTTGAGGGGCTAGTTACGAGGCGAGTGATAGATTCGACAGACCGTAAGTGAAAAAGATAAAGATAGTTTCCCTGATCATGACAAAAAAATAAATAAAAATAAAAAATACTATTTGACAGCCATAATCACACCTAAACGTGTCGATCTCATGCCGAGATAGGAAATTCAATGTCTACGTGCAGGGGATGTAAGAAAGTTACGTCTCTTTTGGTCCGTATTAGTTGAACATAGATCAAATTTTTTTTCTATCCAACGATGGCCGATGTAGTACCTGGGTAAACGTAGTCTGGAGCTTTCAACCCCTATAGTCTCTAGCCAGGAGATTCGCTTCGTCTTCTTGCTGGGTTGCTGCTCCTAAACCACTCTTGGGTCTCGTGTAGACAGACCGACCAAAAACCTGCCCTCGGTTTTCGTAGAGCTCATGCTCCTTTGCGCCCCGCCTTCCTCGTTCCAAACAGATGTCGCGTTATGACTCTTGTGCAACCAACTACTCCTGTTCGAACTCGATCCCCATCCCCAACTACCCCAACACCATTATACGATCAAACGTAGGTATTTTCTGCGCCAGAACCTCGTCATATAAAAAGTCTATAGAGTACAGCCGTTCGTTTGGTAAAGGTTAGAAAAAATGATAAGAAAATTTCCTCCTGATCGAAGAATATTTCGATTATCATGTGAAAAATGTTTTCGGATCGAAGACTCGAAGCTCTCTCTATCCCGGAATGTAATTAAAATGAAATTTCTTTATCTCATTGTGTTCGGTGGAGGTATATATAAGAAGTTCTTTGGCGGTGGAATATCCTCCCTCTTGCACGTGACTGGGATATCGTCAATTGATCCTTACGTCTCGATGTACGGGGCTGATAACGTTGTGGTTCAGGGATTTCGGGGTGGTGAAGGTCGCCAGCCTTTGTCCTGAATTTCATTGATATCCTGGCCGAGTATCGCGGGCATATTGCTATGCTTTGTACGTTCACTTATATAGCACAGTAAACCGTGGTCGCGTGCCAGTCTCATTCTCTCTCTTTTGGTGCAGCGGCATCGCAGTAGCATATAACAGGGAACTAACGGTATTAAGTATTTGATATAGTATCGCAAATACATTTGTCGCGTGTAACAAGGGGCTAGGGATATTAAAATTTCGAGGATTACCAGGGACGACGAGGGATCGGGGGACATTAATCACCAGCCCGTTAATACCGGCTGGCAGAACGGGCCGAATTTAGGGCTGCCGACCGCTGAACACGCCGCTAATTTCACGCAACTAACAATAAGCTTGCGTTAGCCGTTTCCCCAGCTTTTGGATATTCGCTTTTTGGCCTCAGTATCAGGTCTTAGGAGTTTAGAACCTCTTTTAATCTTCTGGCGATAACTTTTCGTCCAGATTCTACCTCGCCCCTTCTCCATTTCTTTCCGTCTCTCTTTCTCTCTCTCTCTCCAAAGTCACCTGTAATTAGAAGTATAACCAGGAGAGTTAAGTCGGCGACAGCCATGACTCTAATTAAACCGATCCCCGCCTACCGCTTCTCTCCCTCTTTCAGCTATACGGTTATTGTTCTAATTATTGCTTACGCCGTGCTCTGGCACAGTTGTTGTTTCGGTAACTTGGGACCCGATCTTCCAGCTAGCCCAGAGTTTCGCGAAACAGCGGAATACACGTTCGAGAATTTCGCTAAACACAAGACGAGCCGGCGGGAACCTATACCTACACCACGTTCCCTGCTACACTCTCTATACCGTACTCGGTGTTTCTCTTCAACTAGGTTTAGTGCTTTGCCAAGACTAATATCCGCCACCGTTCTCAGAGACGACGATACCGCGATACGTCGGGACGTCGGGACGTCGGGACGTTGAGACGTTGGTACAGTTTACTAATCCGAACCTTTACTCATTATTTTATACATAAATATATATATTTATGCGCGTATATGATGCAGATGCAAATATGTATAGGTATATGCATATAGATGTATGTATGATGATCAGTGGGTCCAGAAGCTCGGGTCTTAGCGAGTAAAGCTTAGGCCTTTCGTCCCGCAGTCTACAGGGACGTTATTTGTCACGAATTCCCATGGGACTAGTGACGGGACCATCAGCCACCCCTCGAAGCTCAAAGTCCCGCGTGTTACTCGCTCGAAATCCGGATTCTCGACGTCGCTAAGGTCGGCCCCCAAACCCCCGCACTTCCCTCGTCGGTGGGTAATATTTAATTTCTTGCCCGAATGATTCCTACCCTAGCTACACGACTATCCCGAAGGACCCGCGCTTCGGAGCGGTCCACGGTACGATGATAAAATACCGAATAAATGGACTTTGAAGCGATACCATTTTTTATACGATGCCCAATTTTGTGGTCATTGCTCCAACTCCCTTTGCCTTCGACGAAACTCGATCAGCCGTTATGCCTTTTGTACTTTATATTACTCGATTTCACGATATTTATATATATATATATATATATATATATACCTATATCTGTAAACGACGATTCGCATGTTTTCCGTTATTCCGTACTTTGGATTTTGTGTAAATTGCACGTTATTGCACGTTACGTGACATGTAACTTGTTTCAGTAGTCGTATGGTAGGAAACGAGTAAGAATGATGGTGTTTGTTCCGTTTCTACTAGGTATACCTAGATGGGTATATCGCTGTAAGTTGTTAATTTAAAATTCATCGTCGTATACCACCACACACCACGAGGCTGTAACTCCGCAGGTGATAAAATGATATTAATTTTCCTGACTTTAGCGTAGTTCAAAAGCACTTCTATTTAACGTTCGTTCAAAATGGTCTTGTGTAGGTGAAATAACCTCGCGAGCCTCGAGGTGGGTTTACATATTTAACAGACTTCATATTCCGAAACCTTAAGGCACAAACTTTGCCTATAATCCTGACTCTTTCATGCTTTCATTTACCAGCCTGCATATATTTCCCCTGGTTATGGAAAACTTGTGTATGTTTACCTTTTATGAGACTCTTTCGGGCGCCCGGGTACGACCGATTTCCGAATATCTAAAAGATGGATATGCCTATACTTCTACCTCGTTGTGGCCGAGCTTTAGGGCTTTGGGGGTTCAGGGGTTGAGGGGTTGAGGGGTTCAGGGGTTCAGGGTTAAGGGTTGGGGATTGGGTTTCTCTTTACTTCCGAGATGACGTTGAATACCAATTTCCTGGTTGACGGACTTCGGCTGGCTATATGGCTAATTTCGATCTTTGGCCAGACGCGATCATATTTGTAGAAAAATCTCGCGGGGTTCATTCCTCTGGTTCCTCGGGATTTCACTTCCCCTGGATTTTCTCTTTACGATTATATCTTCGCCCAGCTCCGAGCTCGAGCGCGGATATTCACTCCTCACCTATCGCTCGGTGGTAATTGATTCCTGATCCTTCGAACACTCTTTTGCAACCAGCCAACTTTTTCAAACTCCAACGACCCAGAAGCAATGAGGGGTTGACAGATTGGGTATATCAGTTACGTCCACACCTTCCACTTTTCTTTTCATTCACGATCCTATAACACATATAACTTTTTACCAATCCCTTGACTCTCATCATATACCTACACCCTAACTCCGAACCCGCCGAGATTCCTCAAGGCGTAAAAGACAAAATCCCCTTCCCCCCCCCCCCCCCCCCCCCCCCAAAAAAAAATGACGAAGAAAAAAAGAGACAACGTGTTTTTTTCTTCTTCTTTTTTCACTCATTTCTTCAAAATCCATGAATTTTTTTTTCATATATCCATATGTACGTAATTCAGGAGATGCAACGCTCTCTACCAGAAAATAACCTCCACCCCGTATCTCCTCGTACTTTCGGACACATATTACCAAGGGTTACAAGAAACGGAGTTGGGGCATATGTGACAGTAGAGAAAATTGTCTGAAGGGCGTGCGCCCCCTTCGCTTGCACGTATGGTCGCACATGCTTCGCATAATAGCTGCTGGAGGGGTTGCGCGCATTATTCTGAAACATATATCTGAGGTAAGGGCATTTATTGCGACGCCTTAAATTTCTTATACCATCTTTGAAATATACCCAAAGCTATACGTGTGTTTATACGAAATAAGGAAGAATTCGGTAGGACCGCGAATTGAATTATCCTGTATAGGAGGGATACGTGTTAGAATGGTGAATTACAGTTCTGGCAAAAAAACAAAAATAAATTACCGGTCTCACATCGCGGTGGGAAATAAATTCGAATCAAATGTGAAGAACGGCGTGGCACGAGAGCCCCATTAACCGTTATTCGTGATAATAGAAAACGGTGCTCGTTTCGTAAGCGAGTATAGCAGCAGTAGCCTCGGTATTTTTCCCGAGGTGAATCCTTCTGGCACGAAACAGTCGCGAGCTTTTTTGCGAGTACAATAAGCGACGAGTCATTAGTGAGCTTGCAATTTGGTGTTACGGTTCCTCGTGTTTATTAATATGTAAATGTGTTTGCTGGTCGTGAATAATTTCTTTGTTTTTCACATCGTCGAGAAAGGAAGAGAAAAGAAAAGAGAGGAAAAAAGAAAAAGAAGGAAATAAAAATATGACCTACTACTACATACTTCTCGTTCGTCGTCCTTTTGGTTTTTATTTTTCGATCTTGTTCGATGCAGAGTTTAAACAAGATACTATAGGGGGTAAAAAAAATGGCTCGTAACAAAGCGCGTTAGGAAAACTTTGAGAAACAATCGTCGAAGTATCATTCTTGAAAGTTTGTCAACTACAACAACGCCGATGATACGATTCGGAGATCCCCGAGTCTCGTTTGGTCTTCCGGCGTCGGGTGGTCCTTGGGCCGAAATCGAGGAAAACCAGGCCAGAGAGGCTTCGAAGTGGAGACAATAAGCTGGGATACAGTGAATGAGTATAGGTCTGAAATGCACGGGCTCAATTGAAAGCCTGTGCCAAATGGGACGCAAATACAATGAGAGTCGAGTTCTTGGTTCTTGGTTCTTGGTTCTTGGTTCTTGGTTCTTGGCTTGCGCCAACCTCTGATAAAAGCCAATAATCCTTGGAGCAATAGAAATCTCTGATTCCCCTTCCTATACTTCCATCGTACGTTATATCACTCGCCTTTGAATCTATAGGGTGGTCCGGAACCATATTCATAAACGATTCAAAAGATTTCTCGTAAATAGTAGGTACAGCAAAGTAGACAATCAATAATATGCTTTTCAGAAGCCCACAAATCGTTTGCGAACAATAAACCGCCTGTTCTCTTACAAAAAAGCTTTCACCTGATTTCGTACAACTATTTTTGCCTCTTGGGTGACAAGATTTCCGCGCACACTGTACGCTTTGAACTTTTATCTACGCACATATCATTACGTATGAATGAATGTAACTTGAAATTTGTAAGGGAGAATTTGAGAAAGAGAAGCGAGCTTATTCTGCTCACGGTACCTACTCCAAGGATCATGCGATGTACCATGTCCATAGTTTTGCTACTCGTGTGATTGTAACGCGACCCGTATCCATTATACGGTTGAAGTTACGAGGTAGAAATTTACTGGCCAACTTGTGACTCCTCGTATCCGGTATAAATGATATCGTTGTTCTTTATTCAAATTTTCTTCAACGGAAGGAATACTCGCTGTAGAAGTGAAAATTTCGGATTTGGTAAAGTGTTTGCTTTATTTGACCGAATATCTCGACGACTATGAACCTCGGTCTTGTTTTATTCCCCTGGTTTATCGATGAGAAATGAAACTGAGACGAGCTTAGGTATTTGATAAATCCATATCCATTATGTATCGAGGTATCAAAGGAGCTTTCATGTTAGTATCGCTCTTCAAATATCTCGGAGAGATTTTGAACCGACGTGCAATTTGGTTTAGACTGTCAAGTTGACAAATTATCCGTATATTTTATTCCCATTTCGATGTTCCTTTGAAATATTTCGTTCAATAATGGTCGTAGTGCAAGCAGATCATTATAAAGAGATATTTTAACCGTCCGTCAATGTTAATGAAAAGAAATTTCCCAACCAGGCGATGCGATATCGCGTTGTGTTATGATATTGCGAAATTTCATCAAGCTCGTTATTTAGGAGGGTCGGTTTCACCTGGGGCTCCGCGTTTCCTAGAATACGACGAATTTCACATTGCCTCATTTAAAATTCGAACATTTAGCACGGCACGTGGTTATCGGGGCTTCCAGGCCACTGGCTTTCGCACACTGCACCAAGCCGCCAGGACTGCCACGATTCGTAGGGGAGCTTTCCTCGTTTATAGCATATACATATACATATACATATACATATATACATATACATATATGCCAGGGTGTAGATGTAGGTATAGGTGTTCCGCTATACTCTTCGCTCGGTACTCCACCGTTTTGTCCACGAGCCAAACTACCCTGACACGACGGAGTGCCTGCAGACCGGGGTCGCATTCATACCTAGGACTCCGGTACTAGTAGTCTACAAAACCAGCAGCTACCAACGTGCAATGCTTGCAGCTAGCTAGACTATTATAAACGTACGAAACGCCCGGCAATCACCAGCCTGGCTTAGCTAGCGTGGTCTGGTAAATGGTAAACTGTTGAAGTGGTAAGCTCCCGGTGAAATAGATGAAACTATGAAACGGTTACGTAGGACAAACCGCGATTTGGGTCACTGGTGTCATGTCTGCTACAGGTAGCAACTTTATATTTTACTGCAATTGCTTTGGGAACCGATTTCCAGACCTCGTTACCTCTTCTCTTTCTCTTTCTCTTTCCCTTTATCTCTATTCAGCGCTGACATAGCCCCGAGGATAGAGGAAACAAACGGACGTGTAATCAGAGAGCCTCCCTCGTTCGTTTCTGCACCAGGATTGCCGGACCGCACTGAGTTTTCATAAAAAAATAACTTCACTTCCACGGACATATCCATAAAATAAAATTTCTTCTTTTTTTTTCTATTTTTTTTTCTTTCACCACACGTATGTCACTGCGGACGAAAGCAAAAGAAAAAAAGAAAAAAAGAAAAAAGAAATTTTACCATTTATTCGGAAAAATCAACTCCCATTCAGCACCGTCTATGCAAAGCATGAACTCGCCGAGTGTAATTTCTCGATTCCGTTCATCTCTGTAAAATTATCTCTTCGACGAAAACCAAAGGACCTTTTACCCCGTCGCTGTAACAAAGGCAAACACAGAGGTCTGATTTTGACTGTCAAACATCGGCTGATTGTACTGATTGTATCCTGCTGAGTTCTATTTACTCCCTGAAGCCTAACGCAATAATTATATCAGCACTGGGTGTAGACTGCTCTATTGAAGCTGGACCGTCTCATTAGCGATACCTGAACACACAACCGATTGCCTCCTGCAGACTTTAGACCACTGCAGACGACATAGAAGCCTCCGGTTATAGTAGCTCGTATAGCTTTGCTCTGGGTAGTTCCGACCGATAACGCTATCGATATTCTATTTACAAATGAACAATAGTGGATGATCACCGCGTCTAATAGACTTCGCCATGGCCAATCTAGCTACGGGTTATGGGGATTCAGCTTTCGTGATATCCTATTCACGAACAAGGATGAGGACGGTCAAGTTATGCTAGGTCAGGGTTAGTCGGAAGAGCTGACTGAACCACGGAAGGCATGTTATTACGTGCACTTGGTCCATCCTATCTCTCGTCCCCATCCAAGGGCTGCTGTATAGCTCGAGACAAAACTTTAGCCAGTGGAATATCAGGGGCTTGGTTATACAACCAAAGTCTTATTTCGTTCTTTAAATTTTTATTCTCTCTCCACATTCAGACTTTGGAATAGTTCAGGCGAGCACGTATGTACATACATTCGTTAATCCCGGTAATCCATAGTCCGGTTAATATTGTCGCGTGCGGAATTAGTTTTGAACTTTTTGATCGGAGGGAATGAGACACTTCCATCCCTTGAATTTTGCGATCGTTCCAAATTCTCATTAAAGCTCTGGCTCTCGTGGATCCTCTTACATTTACGACGACTAGGATGACCCGAGGCTCTCGATACGTTGATTTTAAAGTCGAGTGAAATTTTCCGCCGATTATTTTCCCGATTTTATTACACTTCAAACCACCCACTCGGGTTTAGCTGAAGTAAGCTTTCGGCGACACTTACTTATGTACTTGGACACGGAATGAGGGAACAAAGTACAGCTGGTGTCTTTGACAGACGGGGTGTTTTGTCCCTTGAGTGTTTCACAGGCCATGTAGTAATTGTAAAACCGGTAGCCTCTATACCCTGGCTCTGTAGATCTGAATCCACACTCTGTGTAACTCAACCTTTAGCGACACTCGTAAACTTCTTAAGCACTCGATGTTAAACCGAAACCACAGTTACGAGCTTTGCAACTCAGCTCGAAAATCTTCAAGGACACTTGACCGGATCGTAAGACTAGAGGGAAAAAAACTTTCGCGGGAAAATTTATAACGGAAATTTCCGAACCCTAGGTGTAGGGTAGGTAGGTACTTGGTTTTCAACATCCATCGATCTTTACTTGAAAAAAAAAAAAAAAATAACATAAAAAATTAATAAAAAATGATGATTCGGTCTCGGTTCGAGTTCAACGAGGTCTAAAGTTGAATTGATTTAGCCATAAACCTGAGGGAGCGCAATTGAAACGATCCGGTGAGTTAGTCTGTACCAGATTTTCGCTCGTTTAAAGAAAAAAAAAAAAAAAAAAGAAAAATTTTCTTCCTTTTTTGTCACAGAGTGAGATATGAGGAGGTAATGAGATGCGGGAATTGTATAAAAGGAGTAAAAAGTATGAAAAGGAATTAAAATGGGTGATTGCTTCATAGCGAGTGCAGGGAGGCAACTCGCGGAACAACTACGTGGCTTTTGAAAGTGGAACAACGAATTAACTGGGAAAACGAGAGCGAGTAGAGGTAGTAGCGCGGAGAGTTGGAGCGGTGATTTGAACAATTACGGAAATTTTTCAGTGGCATCATAATTACATTTGTCGAGGACCGTTGGCTGCGATTCAAAACTCTCTCGGTGAGAATTTCGCCTCTCTACGTGCTCTTCTCACTCTCTTATCTATCCGGTTTCGGCTATCTTATTTTTCCTTCTATTCGCTCGGTGATTCTCTACTCGAAAGTAGCTACGGCCGTTTACCGTTTACCGTTTCTGCAATTTCCACAGCGCTAGGCCTCGACGGGCTAATTTTATGCAAACGTTGGGCGCCGGAGAGTTAATTTGTAGACACGGACGAGTTAATATTTCACAGAGCTAATAAGACCGGTCTAACTTTCAGTAGACCCATTTTACTCCACCGCCAGCATGATTATGCCCTCCGAGGTAAGAGTGCGAATTTTTGGCGATCATTTTATTCCACCTTCTTTAAATCCTGCATGGTTTCAAATTGTTTTCAATTTTTTGACTAATTTCTTCTAAAAATGTAACCGAAAGTTTCGGAATTTCCAGGCAATGTTAGAGCCATAATTTGACGCATACTTCGAAGACGTGTAATACGCAGAGCGCGTATTAATTAGATTCCGGGTTCGTAATTCCTCGCATCGCTCGACTGACCACTCAATTTAGCTGACAATACCGGGATGAGGTTATCGATTATCAATAATCGAAACTATATACAGCTAAAGCCGAATATATGTTCGAGTTTGTGCAGCGAAGTTCTCGGACTCTGCCTTTTTCTTTCATGAAATTATGCACCGTGATTTTTCTCGACGTTTAAGATGACTGTCTTTTTAATAGAATTCAAAAGGCGTTCAATTCGTAGACTCCTTTCAATAAGGGCGAATGAAATTATCACATTTTTCGTGCTTTTCTTTTTAACATTTTTCCTTATTCCTTATATTACAGGAAAGCCGCTGCAGTTCTATAAGTGTCGTTGAGTGCCTAGCCGCCTTTTCACCTGATCCAGCCACTTGGCTTTATATTAAAAGCCTAATTACCTACGATAATTTCATCAGACTCCAGAAACCGTCGAGAGGTAAGTAGTGGCACCTATACCTTTCCACCCACGTTCCGCAAGAAGTAAGTAGGTACTAAGTACAAAATTCCGGTATAATCTCTTTCGACAAGTATTATAGTATATGTATACATGTATACATCAATGCACAGGTACCAGCGTTACAGTAAGAATGATCATTTCTTTCAAATATATACGATTATAAAAATATTATGAATTAAAATTCTGCCTTTGAATATACGTACTCGCGGTAGAAAAGATTTTTACCCGGGCCTAGCAAGGTATGAAATTTCACTAAAATTCTCAAGTTAATTAGAGCCCAGTTGTACCGTACATTTGTGTGAATAGGTTTTTTATTTTTATTACTTTTCCTTCCAATTCCGTTAATTGCGAATGAGAACTGGCGAGGAGTGAAGTGTGGCGAGGCTGCCAGTCTGAGAAATAAAGTGCGGAGAGAAAGCCGCTTGAATCGTTGATTACAGCTACAATTTTTTTTCGCCTCAAACCGAGGCCAAAAAAATTTTCACGATTTTTTCTCCAAAATATATATTTTCAGAAAACTCTTTCTTAGATCGTTCTCAAACCCTTATACCTAGCTTGCATAATTTTCCGCGGCTAAAACACTGCGCGGAAGTGTGCAAGCGATTTGGTGGCTAATATCGTCATCATCATCATCGCCACCATCAACACCACTAGGCTTTTGCATGATTGATGGAGTGACCTGGCGTAATTAGGCCGCGTCGATTCATCACGTCATTTCCTGTCCCTCGCATCCGAAGCTTACAATTAGCGAAGGGTACGAACCCGGGTAGAAAGATCGGGGAATGTATGTATATTATTTTTGAGTTTCGTTAAAACCGGAAGTGAACGATATCGGAGAGTTTTAAATAAAAACCTCTTTTTCTATTTTAACGACTAGAATTTTTTCGGCGACGTGAATTAGACCCAATGTGTTAGAATCTGGCCCTCCAGGGTGTGCTGCAAAGTGTAAAACCAGAATTAGGAGCTCCCGGGTCGCGAGAGGGTCGCTTTAAGGTCTTACCAATCGATCTTCCGGTCTCACCCGCCCACGACCCCGAGAAATCTTGAAATATTTACCTGAAAGTTGGAGTACAGAAGTTAGGGGAATGGGGAGAGCGGGGATGCTCGGATTAAAATACAAATTTCATCATTCGAAAGTTATTGAATATCGCCCGGAAATTTATTACAAAGGTTTATGCATACAATCGAGCCATTCATGCACTCCGCAGTACTTACGATCTTCGCTGTACTCGTATCTGGACCGAAATGAGATATATTACATGTATGTATAATATTGGAGCTAAATTTACACCTGGATTCTAGTCATCCAGGGATACAGGATAGATAGATAGAGAGAGAGAGAGAGAGAGGGGCACGATCGTTGTCGTTGACATTAGCCAGATATTATAACGCGTCCTGACGCCTCCCAATTGCCAAAAGCTAAGCGGGGTTAAGCGCTCTTTGGCAAACACCCCTACGTTCGCTTACCCGCTTCCTCGTTTATACTACATAATATTACCTCTTCCGTGGTTTAGTTCGTATAGATATAACGTAGACCGAGAAAACCCTGGCGTGAGTTGTCCCGAAACACACGATGTCTCATTTTCACTAACCAGAATTCGATGAAATTCGAAAGACTTCATCAGAGGTGTGACGAAAATAGGGAAATGAAAATTCGTCTATTCCAAAGGCGATTTTGAAAATCTAGATGACGATTTTTGTTCAATATGAATGGCTAAATGATTTCATTGAAGAGAAATTAAGGGGAGAAATTAATATGGAAATTGTCGGAGGTTTATGCCGCAGGTTTATTTTTTTCTTGTGAATTACAGTCATACCTAGGTACTTATGCGGTGTATAAAAAAAGTTGGGGATACGATAAAGAGATTTTTCACTAAGTATAAAGCGTCTCGTTAAATAATTTTCCTCCGTATCTCCGGGTTTTACAGTTTTATAGGTAAAACTTAGCGGTAAAAAATCTAAAACAAAATTTTCTCCGCCAGAGATTCGCCACAAGAGAGTTCATTGCTAGAAAATTTGCAAAACAAAATTAAGAAGAATCGCGCATATTTGACACTAGAAAAATCACACTCTGTACCCTGCGGTTCACGATTGTTTAAAAATCTGAAGAAAAAAAAAATCTCGTCCGTCTACTAGTCGGTAAAATCTTCAAAGGCTGTACATATCCTGGGGTTGAATTTTTCTCAGCAGGGGAACGTCGTGCGGTGTATAACAAACGTCGACAATGCTACCTGCAGCAGGGGTTGTGGGTCGGTGTCATTGTGAAATTTCTTTGATTCTCTCCTTTGGTTCTATTTTTTTTTTTCTTTTTGGTTTTTATTATAAATCAAGTCGATCTCTACCACGTCGGCTTCTTTGCCGTTTTATCTGGACATCGGAATGGCGTGGGTCAATTGATGTCCGATTGCTGGCACCTAAACTGTGACAACAAACGGCGTCAAGCAGCGACAAACAAATATCAATGAATTCTAGTATATACCTAGTATACCTAGGTAATGGCGCCGACAGTACTTGGCCTGCTCGCGACACAATGTATACAAACATGTTTATATGTACATATATACAAATAAGAGCCGACAAAGTCTCTATGCATACCGGCGTGGGAACCGTTCCGATATACGAGAGTATAAAGGAACGAGAACGATATGATAATTAATGAAGGGCTTATGTTACTTTTTTTAGTTTTTCATTCTTTTGGTTTTGCATTTATTTTATTTTATTTTTTGTTTTCGTTTTTACCGGGGAACTTGGTGCGTCGATGAAGGGGTTGTTTTAGGTATAATCTTTTCGAAGAATTCTCCTGGGTGGGCCGTTGAATATAAATACGAAGTTGGTTTTTAGATTAAACTTGAACAATATTTGCGATGCGTTTGCCAAAGGGATGGGGATGGAGGAGGATGGGATGGGATAGGGTGAGACAAGCGATACATGCCCGAGGGCAATTTGAGTCGTTGAAAAAACCGCGTAAATATTCACAACCGTTATCATAGCCGGGAGAGGAAAGGAGAAAGGAGAAAAACGACTTTTTAACAGAAAATAACGGAATCGATTTCTGCTCTGCGAGGCCTTCAAAGTTTACTATAATAGACACGACCGGGAATGGCTCGTTGGATAACGACCCTTGTGCTATTCTACTCCAAATGTCTACGTAGTAGCTCTGCACACGATGTTCCTATATATATATATATATGTATATATATGTGTGTATACATGTACATATACTTTCATATAGTTTCGAGTATCAGAGGCGGGAAAACGTCCGGTAAAACGAGAATGAGATATCGTTGTATTAAAAGTCTGCAATTGGCCGTAACCTCCCGCAAACGTCAGCCTTATTTTTATCATCTACTTAGCTAAAAGCATCCTGAAAAATATACGGCAATTAACCAATAAACACTTTTTACTTAGGTATGGGGGTGTAACGTCATCGTAACCGTTACGCTGTTCATCCCACTCCGGCATGTATTATACCGTTCAAATTTTTGCGATACTCGTCAAAATAGGTGAAAACCAAACCGAGGGAGTTTGTAAACGTGTGCCGGCTTACTTTTTTTTTTTAGATTATTTTTTAATCAAAGAAGACGCGTTAAAAGTAACATTCTGTATTTTATTTTCTTTTTTTTTTCTTTTTCTCCTTCTCCTTCTCCCCTTCCGTTTCTGAGGATTCAGTCTGTTCAATGTTTCACCTGTAACAAGAAAAGCTCGGCGACTAAAATGATTGCTTTATACTATGTATAGGTCCGGAAAACCGAAAATGTCTGGCTTTCGTTTTCCCTAGCTTTTTGACTCGCTCTTACTTTATCACATCTCTCGACCTACCCCGACCCTCGGGGTGGTTTTTTGGTCCCGTCTAAATTTCGTTTCGAACCTCACTTCCAGCCTCGTACTCTCGCTTTTGTCCACTATACATCGGATCGTCATTTCATACGATAAAATACATGAATATAATAATAACGTGCGAATGAAAATCGCGAGAAAGAAGAAAAAAATTTAAAAAAAAAATGGGGACGTTTTATTCTCACCCTGAAACCGGATGGCCCTTAAACTCGACGTTGAAAGAGCAGGGCAGTGAGTGGACACTGAACGAGTACAGTTCCCTGTGGGGTAGATCACAGATTTTTCTTTCATTTTTCATTTTTTTTCATTTTTCTTCTTTTTTTTTTTCTCTTTTTTCAGTACGGCGGTAAACGGAGGGAGGGAAGGGGAAATTTTGTCGCAATTATAGAAGCCTGTACGCACGACAAGGTCATGGTGTGTTACATATACATGTGTATATGGTCTTACACATCTACCTACCTACCTACCTTTCACGATCAGTTGGTTCATACTACAACTACCGTTTGAGAGCTTACAATCAAAAGAGTAGTAGGTATATGTATACATGTACTACCTTGGGGATCGTCCCATTGTCTGGTGTGCATTCAACGATTTTATCACGCCAGACTAACTCTTATAACGAGTCGACGCAGCGTGGAGACGACCATTAGTAAATTTATGAATTTGCATTATCTTTGTACTGGTAGGTGTATACGGTTGCCAATTAGTTGGTTGGTAGGTACTAACGAAACGAAGGGTATCTATAGTACACGCATCGCTCTTGTGATTTTTTTTATTACATTTTTTTCTTCATTTATCATTATTACACCTTGGATGAGAAATTTAAAAAAAAAAAAAAAAAAAAAGTTGGGACAACTTTTGGAGCGATATGTTTGAATCGTATAACGTAGAATAATTCGTTCAACTTTAACAGCACTCTGGTCATATATAGTATATATTCGGCGAATATGAAAAGTCCGAGGAATCTGAGAATAGCTTGAGCGTGGAAGTAGAGCAGATGGAGTCACGCTGGCGTAAGATCGACTTTAGTACCAGTTCGCTTACTCCATAGTCCGCGTTTTCCGGTAGCTCGTAGGCCCGGTAAAAACCGTCTTTGATTTTCCACCAAAGGTAGTATATACCACTCAAACGATTCTAAATGCAATTGAATTCCTATTTCGTTGGATCAAAAAATGAAAATTAACTTTTATCATTGACGGAAACTAAAACTTGATGATATTATTCCCGTTTCGGTTATATAAGATAAGAAATAAATTCGAAATACAGGAATTCAGGAGTAGAAATGAAAAAGGAAAACGGTTAGATCGAAAAAGAAAGAAAGAAAAAAAAAAACGAAAAACCTGGGAGTTACACCTTGGAGACAGGAACCTGGACCAAAGGCTGTTATAGGAGGAGGTGCAGCAGAGCGGAAGCTTATAATTGTACGTGGCAACGCGACGGGGTAGAAGCTAGATATAAGGGATGCCGCAGACATGCCAGTCATTGTCCTGTACCAGGTGTTGTCCTCCTGTCGACACCTCAAAGTGCCGCGGGACAATGTCACCCCAGGGAACGTACGCGATGAGTGTGGAGACCGCGGCGTATACGAACTAACCACCGAAAATGACTTTTTCTTTATTCAAAACCCAAGCGACACTTGCACCGCGGTATATCACACAAAAAAATGTCGCAATTCTAAAGCAGACATTGATATTTCCATAATCACTAAAAAAAAAAAAAAAAAATGGTAACTAAAAAAATTAGGGTAGGAAAAAATGCAAATAATTTGCCCACTTCTTTTCGAATTCATTTTTCAATTAGCTCGGGACTTATTCAACCGACGAGAAATGGATTATATTTGAAATAATAAATAGGGGATGAAAATTATTGCGGATACTAAATTTTATACCGTAGAAAACTGAGGGAAATTTATAAAGCTGAAATGAGAGAGAGAATTAATCGGTTTAGAGTGAAATTTTTCGTTCCTCGGAGTTTTGTGAAACTAGGCATAATGTTCGGGATCAGGTATCGGGGTAGAGATGGGTCGGAGATGATGGTAGCTTTTAAATACGATTAAGATTGAAAACTCTTAAGCGGATCATAGAGGCCGACGTTATATTATTTTCTGACTGATGCTTCCGAATGGATCCTTCTCTCTATTCGCGTAATTGTTGGGTTGTTAATCTCGAATCGTCGACGAGTTATGAAAGAAGATGACGAAAGTAACCTGCGGCACCGCAAAGTTTCGATAGAAGAAAATCGTAGAAGACTATACTACTATACCGAAATACCGCGAGGATTCTAAATGCGAAATTTACTTCGAAACGCGTAAATTCCATCGTGCGTGAAAAAGAAGAAGAAAAGGAAGAAGGAAGAAGAAAGGGAAGAAAAAAAATGCAGAGAATTCGCGATATATAATATTCGAAAATAGGTGAAACCTGTATCAAAATAACAAACAGGAGATTTCCTTTGTGCCACTAACCGCAGGATCCCGTTGCTCAGTGAAGCATGGAGAGAACGTTTCTTCGTTCCGCAGCATCTCTCGCTAACATTCTATATACAGGCTAACATCTATATACATACACATATACAAACTTTACCCCATAGAAATGAAAACCTTCTATTCCATTATACCGTTCAAATTCAACTCGGTATTTCTCTATCCATTGGATAGAGACCAGAAGGTACGATGTATGTATGTATATATATATGTATATATGCCGCAAAGATTTCGGCAGGTAAACGCACACACGAATAACCTATTTGCTTACTCACTTACTTACCTACTTACCAAACCACACGAATATATTATAATCTTTACTTTGCTTTGGCAATCGTATATTTCAATAAAGCATTCTCAGGTAGTCCAGCAGCTCTTCCGCGACCCAGAAGGTCTTCTTCTTCTTCTTCCCTCATGCCAGAATATATATATATATATATATATATACAGGGTATAGTCAGATATTTGATATAATAGAGAACGAGGGTGAGACGAGAGGCGGGGCAGCCATAGGGGATGGAAGTTTGGTGTCTGAATCTGTGAATGAAAATCATGGAATAAGAGGAGGAGATGGTTTGCCACGCTCGACTAAGCGACACCGCAGTACTGCCGAGCAGTGATCTGAGGTGGTTTTGTAAGCCGGTATACCTACATGGTGAAATTGCTTAATTTACCATGGCTAGAAAGAGCGACTGCACCAACCGGGGTGCAGCAGGCCACCCTTATTCTCATAGTCAGTGAGAAGTTGTGTGAGGAGAAGAAGAAGGTGGGTTACGACAGCGGAGAAACTCTACCAACGACCCTTAGACTGAATTGATGTAAAAGTCTCTTACGGGGCGGTTTTTTTTTTTTTTTTTTCTTTTCTTTTTCCTTCTATTTGGGAGAATGAGGACCGCGCTCGGTTCTTGGTTTCCATTGTATTCGTTAACGCGTTATAAATGGGGAAATTTTGTCCGTCTAGATTCTAGATTCTAGACATTGCTGGTGCAGGGGTTGTGATGCCGCCGGGTAGAATGGACGAAATAAATTTAGGTTAAGCGCTAAGCTTGGTAATTCACCTAGCCTCGTGATAGGCGCACCCGGGCCTCAAACCACGTCCGCAACTTCCTAACCCGGAGGCAATGAACCGCGGCTGCTTCGGGGCGAGAGAACGCGGTTATACAACTTAGAGCTCTCGGAGCGGCTCTAGCTTTCTCTACATATATCTATATATCTTTAATGCACCTATCTTATACTCGGAGAGACTTGTACGCAGGGGTGGATGTCCCAATTCTCATCACGAAATGAGCGGTGTTTCTTTTTTTTTTCTTTTTTCTTTTTTCTTTTTTTTTTTTCCGTTTCGCTCAGGAATTGACTTTCGCCAATTTCGACGAATCTCTACGTTCTTTGGCCTCTTGTGTCCGAAAAACAGGCTTTCAGAATGATTAAGGCTTGTCTGGAAAGCTCGCCGAATGATCTTGGAAACGGGAAAATAAAAAAATCCGAAATTTACAGGATTTCACATCCAGATGACGCGCATGAAAAATTTGTAAAATCTCGTTAGAATTGAAAGCTTGCTTTTACGACAATCCAAATTCTCATCATACTTGATAGCACTTCCTGTAATTACATGGGCGATTTTAAAGTACCGTGAAAAGTCCCGATTTTTACCTCCATTGTTCATTTTAATCCAGGTGTTTCGCTAAACTTTGGATTCCGAAGCTGATTATCTTTGATTTCTGTAAGGGTTTCGATTTATCTGAAGATTTGTTGGATAAGTAAACAGAGACAAACGATTTGTTAATTTAGACTAAAGAGTCTGAAGTGATTTCGATTTACTTTGATAATAAATCGCGTTTAGCCTAATTGTAGCTTCTTGTTCCACTATTTATCAAATTTTGAAATTTGAACAGGTGAAATGTGAAAAAAAAAAAATTATATATAAAAAAAGAATAATTTTCACGTTTATTCAAAGGGTTGAATTTTATTTTATTTCATTTCGAGGATCCTTCAGAACCGTTTGATAGATCTAGTCGAAAATTTTCACAGCTTTTGAGCTTCGATGCAACAGCTATCGGCTAACAGAGAGAGAAATAGGGAGGGATCGAGAGAGGGAGTATTTTCTGTACCTGTACGAAAAAAAAGCACCCCTGATAGACGGTGAAATAGAAAATTTGATAGAAAAAAAAAAAATCGTCTCGTAACTCGATAAATATATATTTCAATTTTTCCTATCGAAAAACAACCCTGAAAAAATATTCTTACCCGTCAGTTACACCGTGATAGTTATTGGCTCACTTAGAGTATAGTACAACGTAGCTGATAGTTTCTGAGCAAAGTTTAAGCTAGCCAGAGGTTAACAACTTGTATAGAAAGTTGTGTGCCAAGAAGTACGAAATTTCTAACCAACTGCACGTACTTGAAAACGGGTGACACAAGTTCTTATTGTTATGCAACACTTCGTAGAGGGTGTGTGCTCTGCGCTAGGGGTAGGTGTGCAGCTACCTGGCTTTGAAAATTCTCGTGCTTTTCTAAACCCTTTATACAAGGTGCTTATCTACGTGTGGGGGTGGAAAATGTAGTTATTATAACGTACGTGTTAGAAACTCCGACCGTCTTGGTTCACCCCCGTAGTAGATAATCTCGGCGAGCTTTTCTTACGGAAACAAAACCGCCCACGAAATATTATACCCACTCTGTTCAAGACGCAATCTCCCATTCTCTGACATCTGTTTTGAGCCCTTGACTATCTCTGACAACTGGCTTCAAGAAATTCATTATAATTTCATCCCCTAACTTTTTTTTTTTTCTACCCGAAAAAGCTTCGATTCCAAATTTTTCCAGATATTCGATCTGCTATATTTATTCTCACTTAAACATTGACAAAATATCGCATAGCCATTGCTTTTCTTTCATCGTTTTTGGCTGCTTTATGACATATATCTCTATACGAATCGGTGCAAAGGCTCGGAATTTAATCAAGCGTGTATCGCGACGCCGTAAGTGTCCGGTTGATCAAAGCCAGAAGGGATGGTGGTTTTTCTGGTATTTTTTTTCTATTTTTCTCTCGCTTTTTTTTTTTTATTCTGGCGTTAGCCGTGAACTGGACGTCCGTTCGCTACACGTAAAATTAAAATTAGATAATAAAAAAGAAAAATAAAAAATGAAAATAAAAAAAAATTGAAAAAAAAAAAAAAAACCGCACGGAGAACAAAAGCCGTTCGATAATGCTGCGGTGTGGCTTAGCCGCCGCTAGCGGCGGTTCGTGGTCGTCCTATACGTACTATATGTGCTGCAGGTTATTAGAGGGAAGAGAATTATAAAAGCTATTCTCACAAGCTTGGCTATACTGGCACCCTCGTAGACACCACTCTGGGGTGGAGGGTAAAAGTGCAAAAATATTTGACACCTTAGCCGGAGGGTTTGATACACGGAATTCAGAAAGGAATTTATACCAATTAGCGTGGAGCGCAACGAAGGGCATTAATTCAAGGGGTTGGAGAATTTTTTATAATGATTTGTATTTTATCGGAAATCGAACTTCCCATGTACAAGGGAAACGGTGGGACGGGGGAAAATGGAAAAAGGAAAACGGATAAATAAATAAAATAACCAGAAAAAAAGATAAAAGCAAAAAAATGTGGTAAAAAAAATTCATAAAAAAAAAGAGTTACGAAAGTGTCGAAAAGAAAAATGAAAATAATAAAATAATAAAATAAAGATAATTTGATAAAATTCGACCTGGGATTTGGGACAGTTTATATTGCAGAAAGGAAAGCTGATGTAGGTACAGGAGAGACCCGTGGTTTGAAAGAGGGTGAGCGGAACGCGGTTAATTTGATAATGTACTTTGAAAGCTTTGATTCGCCGGACAAATTATAGAGGAGAAAATTGGATCTGAAATTTTCGTAAGTGGCGACACTGTGCCGCACCGCACCGCACCGCACAGTACCGCATCGTACATGGACGTGGTGAGCTTCGAATCGTCTTTTACGAGCTAAGGGATGTCTAAAAAATAAAGAAACGGCAGGTGACATTTGGATCCAGGATTTTTCGACGGTCGACGATAGATGGAATGAAGAAAAAAAAAAAAAATTTCACTCAAAAAATGGCAGAGGAGGAGAGAAATTGACGTCACTCGAAAAAAAAAGAAAAGAAAAAAAGAAAAAAAAAAAAAAAGCGAAGGGAAAATTTGATTTTCTGATCCTTTTAGGCCCTCGCCCCTTTTCGGTCACGGTGAACATCAGCCCGCGAAAAAAAAGTCTCATACTCACACTCGTGCCAGCTACTCGCGCAGTTTCACGTGCGTCGCACACCATGAGCCCTTTGTGTTCTTGACAAAACTCTACACCCTGTACTTGGCGCGCCATTAAACCCCGAGACCAACCAACCAACCAACCAACCAGCCAGTCACCCACTCGACCACCTTCAACCCCCGAGAGCGCCAAAGCCTGCACCAATTTCCACGGATCCTAAAAGCGAACGAGCAAAGCAGAGCAGAGCAGAGCAGAGTAGAGCAGAGGAGAGCAGAGCTTGGGATGTGAGAAAATCTTCGTTGGCATGATGGAAAATATTAGAGAGGATCTTTCTCTCGCCTTGACGGTTTTTATTTTTTTATTTTCATTTATTTTTTTTTTTTTTCACGCCACCCCGGGGTAAAAAATTCCTTGTAAATACAAATTCGGAGTTTCCAAGCCGGTCTTCGTATGTTAAACACGAATCTGGCGTCTCGAATGCTCTCAATGTTTCTAACGAGTTTGTATTCTATGTATATAAATATATTTATGAATTAACTCGCTATGATATAAAAGTTTAAATGAAGTAATTCGTGAAATGGAATTTCGCTCGGATTTATACCAGGGTGGAGCAGCCTCTCTTTTAATATTCCACTAACTGTCAGCGCACTAAAGCTTTGCCGCGTACCTTTTAATTGAAAGATTAATTCTCTGACGAGTATATATACACCTATATCGGAATAGGTATACAGACGTGTATATATAGTATATAAATATATATGAGTCCGGTATAGTGATTATCATCGATCGAAATTCAAACAGAGAATGTTCTTGATTAACAATCTCCACAGAACACCCGATCATCTGAGGTGTATGCACGTTTGTAATTTACAACCGTTGACCCAGACGATGTATAAAGAGAATCAAGTTCCGCTGATTACTTCGATACGTAATAAGCTATGATCTGCGGTTCCGCACCCTTAAAAAGCCACTTTTCATCTTCGACGAAATACAGCGAGAAGGATTCTCTCTCGTCGCTTTGCGCAGGATTTTTCGAGTATTGGATCGTTCAAGGGCTGCTTTTTTTCTGAAGACAATACCGTATAGGCTGAATTTTGGAATATTCGATCAAATCAAGTCTGCAATAAATATTCCACGTTTCGTATCAAGTTTTGAAAACTGCGAACAGGGCGAATACATTTTAAATCACACAAAATTCCATAATTTCTAAAATTTCATGTATAAAATAATTTCCAAAATATATTCTACGGAAAAACGTCCAAGGATAATAATCAGCTTTCAAATATTCGAATCGATCCAACGGCACTCTTTATATCCTTGAAAAAGTTACCAAAGGAAAATCCCTTCGTTGTGTTTCGTCGAATGTTAGAAGTCACTTTTTAAGGGTGAGAATCTATAGATTGAAGCACGCTTGTTCGGAATCTCGATTTTCAAGATAATGACTTCTCAGATATGGAAGTAATCGGTGATCCAATTTGAGGAAGAGTTTCTTGACTTACTGAGGATTTTTTAAATGGTATAAAAGCGGCCTGGCGATGACTGGCCTACGTTTGTTCTACGATTCTAAGTATCTATAATTCTGGAACAGATTCAACGCTAATTTAACTCGAAGGTAGTACTATCTCTTAGTAACGAATGTGAGGTTTCATTAGCGGAAGTAAATTCGGAGGTGGAATTTAATGGCCGTGACACTAGCAGGCAGGCAGGGAGTCAGGCAGGTATACCTACAGGAGTTCCTTATACACCAGAAGGACGGCTGGTTCGATTCGAGGGTGTAATTATAAATGAGAGCTCTTAGGCAAAGCCGAGAGCTTCCTGGGCGAGGAATTTGTCAGTTTGTCGGTCGATGCCATAGCGATGTATCCTTGAATTATACAGGCCTAAGGATCGATGAAATCCACCCTTCTCTCACCAAAAAACAAGAGTTTCCGTATTACATACGAATAATTAAAGAAAGCGAGAAATAAAAAAAAAGAAATTAAAAATATACAAAAACCGGGAAAAGCTTCTCGCCGAAAATACATCGACGCAAAAACACATCGCTACCATGTCAAGCTGTTTCATTTCAAGTCGTTCCGAAAGCCTCGCACCCTGGAAAGTGCGCAAGCAGCGGTTGCAGGGGTAGAAATATTCGAGGGAAATTTTACGCGGGAAAATATCATCCCGAAGGATCCATCCCCTCTTATTTTATTAAGTATTTCTGCAGTCAAGATACCCTCCGAGAAGTAAACTCCTGTTTCTGAAATCAAGCTGAGCAGCTAAAGGGATGCACCCGCTACACGACCTACGCGAGGGAGCGACTCCTTGTAATTTCTTGCGCTAATAACCAGCAGAAGTTTGCCTCGCTTATTCCTTTCCCTCCCTTAGGACGGCCACTTCCATAAGGATGAGACCTCGCCTCGTACACGATCCCATCCCGCGCCTATATCTAACATTTTATTATTACGTCCCGCCCCATAAGTTTTAGATTGCGGCTCGTAAGTTTTTTATACCTTATCCCTGACGTAATATGATCCATCTCGGACCTCGGGGATATAGGAATATGGGGATGGGGTGAAACTGACTGACGTACGGACGGACGGAGGTAATAATTGAGACGCGTGTTTCGACCATGTGTGAGATCGTTCTTCAACACGATACGTATCTTTACATTATACAAATATTTATATGTGTTATTCGTACGTTATAAATTGAGGAGAAAAACTTCCCTCTGAAACAACGTTTTCCCTCTTGATCCTCCTTCCTCGGCGACATTTTCTCATCCCTTTATCAATTTTATCTTTCTTCTCCCGTCACCGCGAAAACGTCCAGATTTTAATCCTTTGATCTTTATTTTCCGCAAAGGGTTGACATTTGGTTAATTACGGCAATCCCTCTTTAGCCTGCAACTGTCGGTTTTGGGAAAACTCGATAATCTCGTTTACCCTGCTCGGTTGACTCGCTCTACTGTTGGTAGGTATAGGTACTCCGAGTCATTCGTTTTCTCTCCCCTTCTCTATACAATATACTATACAATATTATTACGTTTCTTTTCTTTTCGTTTTTTTTTTTTTTTTCTATAAATTTTCAATGAATTTTATTTTACTCGAGGAAATCGGTGCCTGACTTTACTCACCTGGGAATAAACCGGCGACCTCTCAAGCTATGAAGTAATTCGAATTTTGGTAGGACGTGACGGGATCCCTTTCGCTCGAGCTAAACCAAATTCTTTCCAACTTTTCTCCTATGCACACAAATAGACACACACATACGTAGATTCACCCTCGGGACTTTCACCTTATATTATTAAGGGACGAAACTCTGTGCATGGTGCAGTCGTTCGATCAGAACCCGAGCTGGACTTTAGCTATTTGTATATTCCAGACACGTACGAAGGCAATCAAAGGTAGGATGGACTGTGCAGAGTATCGTTGAGAAATTGGGTGCATATAGGTCTGTGTCTGTTTTTCCCTCTTCATGCTAGATATATATATATATATATTTCGCCTAGTTTTCACTCGTGATATGATATACCTCGCAGAGCCAGTATATATAGGGAAACTATCAAACCTCGAAGAAGTTTTCCGACAAAAGAACGAGTTTAAAAGTCCGAGGCGTCTGGACGCCGGGCACCATGCAAGCTGTGCGAAATAATGGGGGTGTGAGAAATAAGAGGAAATAATATCCTCTCCCCATGGGTAAAGGAAAAAAGTAAAATACCAACGCTCACTCGACTCGGCTGATACACGTCTGATATATGTCAGATAGTGTTACTCGTACTTCGGAGGCTTGGGGGCGCCCAGTCACTAAGAATTTGATAAGACAGGGGATCCTTTTTCTCTTATGGGATTATCTGGGTGGAACTACAGCTACGGGAACCCGGTTTTCATACATATTTCGTTGAATTTTTTTAACAGTCCGGGAAAGAGTTCGCCTTTTTTTTTTTTTTTTTTTTGAAACTCGGTTACGGCTCGTCGTCATCGGTTCACAATAATTATCGGCTTCCTACGGGGGTAAATACTAAGCGGTGTCCCGTTGCAGGTTTAATTAAAACAGGGGCGATCAAGTCCCCTGCGTAAAGTTTGAGTTCTACCTCAAACGCTCCTCGTTCCAGCCTTACGTTAGCTGGCTGATCAGAGCCGTTTTAATTAAACCGTGTACTTCGCAATAACCTTTCTCCTAATTAAGTATGCGTAGAAATTGAAGGTTCCTAAGCGACGCGACGCACAAACGACCCTTTTACTGCAGGGGGAACACCGAGGATCTGCAATCGTTTGTAGATACAGGTAACAGATGAACGAGAGACATCGAGAGAACCGAATTTGGTATTAGGATTAAGAAATGAAAAAATAAAATACAAAAATGACATACAATTGTTTGAATTAATTATTTTTCAATTTCAAACTAAGTAAAAAGGTCAATCAACTTCTGGAAATGCGACAGATCTAATCTGTCTGTTGATTTATTTCGATGCAGTTAAGCCCCTTATGACGAGTTATTAAATGTGGAGAGTGATGGTGGTCCTGGTGATCCCTGGGAAGACTAGGGGTTAGAGAAGCAAGGGGTGAGGGGTGAGGAATGAGGAATGAGAAGGAGTACTTCGCCATTTTTCCAATCGGTAAAATTTAAGCCGATTTCGTTGGCAATTATTTAATAAGGAGCTTGCCTCGTTGAGAAAGAAAATGTAGGGAATGAACGAAGCTCAAATAAGCTTTGGAAAACGAAGAGTTATTTTAATGAATTGATTTGGAAAATTGTTTTCGCCTGTTGTGGTAAAAGAAGAAAGAATTTGGTCGATTTTGGTAATTTCAAATTAATGGTAACGTGCTGGTTTCAGCCGAACTTTTAGACAAGGAAATAAAATTCGCACGATTATTAGAAAGCTGGAGGCTGATGTTTGCCTAGGTACCTCATCAAATTTCCATCTGGTGAAAAATGACAGAGGAGAAAATATCGCGGTTTTCCTCACCGCCCTATATATCTACCGGGCGCAAGAGATTAACAAAAAAGCACTTCCTTGCGGACTTTCCAGAGACAAAATGGCCCATAAATTATGACCGAGCTTGCTCGCCTGACTTTCTCCAATAATTACATTCGAAGTACGGGAAAACGACCAAAGTTTCAACCGCGTTACCAGTCTACATCTATATCTATACATCGCTGCCTACCTACGCCCAAGTCTCTACGTCGAGTCATCGAGACTTTAACAAATCAAAGATATCAACGCTCATGAATTATTATTAGAAATAAAGTATCGTTCCGTAGACGTATGTTTATCTACTTAAAATCCGCCTTTTACTTACGGACGAATAGTCCGCCCTTTCCAATAACGGGAAAACGACATCTTCAATAGCCATTTCGTTCGGCTTGACGAGGGCAGTTTTGACAGACGGTCCTCTTCGGCACAATGCCTGGCAGGTGCCGCGGCACTTTACTTCATTTGATATTTATGTATACATAAATGTATTAGGTACCCAAATACACATGTATGATAAAATATTACCTGCGGGGATGAGAAATTTCAGAAATATCGTAGATTCGAAATGTTTTCTTTATTCTACTCCCGGATCTATAGCGTAGATTAATTAATTTTCACATCCCCTCGACTATAAAATCCAGAGCAACGAAATATCGAAGCGTGAATAAGAACAGTCAATTTATAATTTCACCTCCCTAAGCTCTGGAACCCCTAAACCGTTTTTTAATTCATTTGAAAAGATTGGGTGCAGTCTGGTTTTTGAAACACGTGTTCACCTTGTCGTAGGTTGAAACAGGGGTTACTTTTTCATCGCTTTGGTATACCGCGTCTCAGTTTCCTCCTACAGGAGGCTAGTCAACCTCCCCGGTAAAGCAAGCTCGCCCCGAAGACGGCAGGGCTGAATATATCGGGGTAGTTCGTTTTTTATTAGCTTGGCTATAAAATAAATTAGGGGTGAAATTATAAAAGCTCTCCTACTCTCTTCGTCGGCGTTCGTTCCCCGGCTTACTTCTACGGGGGATGAGAGGAGGGAAAAATATAGAAAGAGAGGAGGAGCTCGAGTTCTTTAAGAATCTCAACCCGTCCATAAGTTAGCCCTCGACGTGGCGGTGTAAAAAATCACCTTGTGCGTCTCCGCACAGAATACCGACCAAAAAAAGGGTGCAAGAGCATATTTTCGAGAGATAAGCTCCGGCATACCTCGGGCCCATCTATTCCTTTCCTCGAGCACGAGGCGAGCCACCCTCTGCACGTCAATGACTGGAAAATGAATTTTTCGCGCAGAGAAATTTTGGGTGCCTTTTACTAGTCTCACATTTCTTTGGCAGCCCTAGGCCTTTGAAATCCCTTTGTAAATCTAATTTCATCGTCCAAACGTACACGTGGGTTAACGCTTTGAACACGTGCCCACTAGCTCGTGAATTTTCGGTTTTAACACGGCCGGAGAATCTTTGCAACTTTCGGCTTTTCGCTAGAAAATAGATAGAAAAAAGTGCGGAAGGCACGTACGAAAATCTTGATCACTCGAAGATTCGTTGAAGAAAAAAAAGAAAAGGGAAAAAGAAAAAGGTAAAAAAACTCTGCTATTTTTTCCCATTCTTCTAACGCAAATTTGAATCGGGAAATAAACCATAGAACGGCGAAACATTCGGCTGCTTATTAGTAAAAAGTATGACAAACGGGCTTGCGGTCTTACCCGAGCTTAGCTCTGAGACCAACCCCAACCCCGAGCCCAACCCCTTACGAGATATAATATATTTAAACACGAGCATATGTGTGCATGTATATCTACGAATAAATATACGCATACGTATATACTTACATATGTATTCAAGACCGTGGTTTATGTCTATGTATAAAATGTATAAAATGCGACGCTGGCTTCTAGACGAAGCGAGGGACCCGCTCACGTGCAGCGTGTGTGAAATATTGCAATTTTTAGTCACGCCTTTATGCGGAAATAAATCCAAAGCTCTATCACAAGGCGGTCGAGATTTCGGGTATAGAGAAAGGCCGAGGCAATATCTTGGATATTAGATAGACGAGGGGTTGATTTTGATTAATATCTACGTTAATATATATGGTCTATAACAGACACGGGCTAATCCTCATCCCGGAATGAAATTTGGATTTTTCGATACGAGGAAAGGTTCAAACGTCTTATTTTAGCCTCGAGGGTTGTGTAGTAGATAGCTCTGAAACAACTTGCTCTCTATTTTGCGGCTCGACGAGCTTACCCACCAAAGCGTCAAGTTCCAAATAGCCGTTGAAAAAGTGGTAATAAATTATGAAATTCTAGAGGCACGTTGACGGGGTCTAGAAATATGGTTCGAGACCTTGTAATATCATACCAGCTAATAGACTCTTCATTTTTACAAGCTTAAAAAAGCACCTAGAAATTTTACACCCACTCGAACTTACAACCCTCGCGGTATCTTTAATCAGATTTTCTTCCTTTTTTTTTTTTTTTCATTTTTCTTCCGCAGGAAATCAATTTCAAAAATCTGTTTTCGGATCTTCACACCCTACAGGATACGAACAAGTGCGATAAAACTCACCCCTCTGTATTCTGGCCTGATAATTTGACGACCCCGTCGTCCTAACTGACCAACAATATCCCAAAAGGAAGTAATAGTCTACGGGGTTTCTTTCATCCGTGGGGTGGGAACCCCGGTGTATTCTTCGGCCAGGGTAGTTGTGAGACTCCTAATCATCACGTTGAACGTTAAAAGACGATTCATCCACTCCCTGCTGACTACCGTTTCTGGGAGTTACCTTCTTTCCAAGTGATTTAGGGTCGTGCTGTCCGACATTCTAGACGTCCAGGGCCACACGAGAGCCAGACTTTTACCTCTCGGAATATTTACAACCCCTTGTCTAAAATAAACGGCCATAATCTTGCAAGTAGCAAAAATATAAACGATCGAAACGTTAACTGCTCCTCGGCCAATCCTTGCCAAAGTGAATAGTTTTCGCTTTTCGGAAAATCTATGTGTGCTTACGTGTGCCGAGGGTGGAGGTAAAGGTGGGGATAAGGATGGGGGTGAACGAGGTGAAAACTTGTTAAATTCTTGTTGCCGGAATAAGGTGAGATAGGTGGGGGAGTTTTAAGGTGGAAAACTGGTGCTATTTTGTTAAATTAACGCTTATTAGCTTTTCTTAGTCGGGTGTAAATTCCCGAGTTAAGCGTACCTCCACCCACCACCTCCTCGACTAATTTCAACCCTACCTACCTATCCACGTACGTACAACGTACCTTTACCTACGTTGGTGCAGAAACGGAGGTACTAACGCCGCCCGAAGATGGTCCAAAACTATTTCAGAATTCTCAACTCGTTTGGTCTCGTACAAATAAGAAGACGGGGTAGTAGCAGGAGGAGGAAAGGCCCGCTTCGAGTTAACACAGACGGTTAGGAAGCTCTCAAAAAGCACGAAAAAAATAGATGAAATAATTAAAAAAAAGGGAAATGGAAGCTCAGGACTGTAGCTAACGATTGAGAAAACAATTATAGAGACTCTCGCCGCCTTCGCGAATGTACCGTCTCATTTCTCGGCTGGTTTGTGAAAATTTTACGAAATTTTCGTCCGCGAGTTTTTAAAAGAAGCAATGAGATCATTTATTTTCATTTTATCCCATTTACCTACTCCGTTTCATTTATTTATTTTACCGACGTATCAACAAGACCACAGCTAACTTGAACGCATACAAAATCGACGTTGATGAAACGGATACTTTCATCCAAAGCTTGCAAGTAGCGTAGCGAATCCCGTTGCTGTACGATTGAAGGATTAAATTGATAATTGGGTTAGTTTCGCGAAATGAAATTCGGTAATTACGCGATCGCTGAACAGGTCACAGTCGTATTCGAGGTACATTTTATAAAGATCTTTCTCGAAATGGTTCGACAAAATTTTTACATCTGTAACTATACACCTAGGTAGACGCGTAACGCTCATTATCCCACGGTTTGTTAATTGACAATAATTTTCCAACCCTATTTTATCAAGATCAACCCCCTGAATAGAAACTCGTTCAATTGATTATATCGACACTATAATTCAGAAAAGAAAAATATATTCGTTGCATTATATACTTAAAAAATATAATTATCGAGATCGAATCCTTTGATTTATAGAATCGATTCGATTTGGACTTTATCTAATTATTTTCAATTAACTTTTTTGATTTTTTAATTTTCAATTTTTACATCTTCTCTCGGTTTTTCGTCAAGTTTACGTATTCTATAATACAGATCGTAATTCGATTCGTATTTCTTAGTAAAGCAGTCGAAGTCATAAGAAGTCACGAAACCTTGAAGCACGTTTAACCACGTGGTCATGCCCGACTACCCCTGGACGCGCATGGCCGCACGTGGCAGCTAAAATCTTTTCGTTTTCCTGCTCGATGATCCTTTCCACGTGTTTACCAGCTTAGCGAAGAACTTAACGGCTATTAGCATTTCCTGGAGAGATCGTCTCGTGTTCGTCTGTGGTTCCTTTTCTTTTTTTTTTTCTTTTTTCTTTTTTCTTTTTCTTCGTTTTTTATTTTTCATTTTTTTTCTGCCTTCTTCTTTCACTCCACGGCCATTTTTTTTTTTTTTTCTTTTTTATCCTCTCCTCATCTCATCTCTGTTCTATTCTTTATTCGCTCGCTTTATATTTCGGAGACTGAGTGAATAAAATTTTCTCTTACCCAGAATTCAACTTCAACGATAAATAATTCAGCTTTCAACCGGGAAAATTGTTTTTTGCTTTTCCTTCATTTCATCTTTTATCCTCTTTCCAAGTGGACGTATAGGTTTATAAATAAAATTAATGAGAAAAACCGGAAGTTATATATATATATATATATATATATATATATATATATATATATATATATATATATGTATATATTAAATAGAGCGATAAATTTGAGCTTGGGAACGTAGAAATACTACGCTCTGCAGTAGCTACAGTAGAGGTATAATTATCGCCCAACGTTGAACGATTAATTAGTCAATTTAGAATCGCTGTATTTTATTATTTACGCGGAACGAAAAAAATCGTAAATCACGATTCGCCACTCTCCTATGTATCCACATACCTATATACGTATATACCTACATATAGCTTTCAACTTTGTTAGGAAACAAAATTCCAGACCGAAATAATTAATGCGTTCAATTGCTTCGAGTACCGAGCTATCGCACTTTTTTTTATTGTTATACTTGACAATCCGTGCGAATATACTATACGCGCGTTTATCGAAAATCCCGGTACAAATGGTAAAAACGTGTAAAAATGTAAAAAACTAAAAATGGGATGCCCTCTATTCATCGTGATAACCGATTAATCTTTTTGTTGCGTAGGTACAATTTTCAACGCTTTTTTTTTTTTCGTTGAAAACAAAAAAAAAACAAAAAAAAAACGAGAAACAAGCATTCGTTATAGAGATTTTCAAATAATTTTTGTCGCGGTATAGTATAGTCCTTAGGTATTTATCGAAGCGAAGTATATACACGCTGCAGAGAGAGAGAGAGAGAGTAATGAGAGAAAATAAACCAAAGGTATATTATACCAAGGGTTCAATTCCGACCAGAATTATCAAAGGAATTTCTTATTATCAAAAACTGGGTATGGGTACCCCCTGAACAGTAGTCTCTCTCGGAAATATAGTCCCAAGAAAGATGCCGCGGAGATCTTCGGATCAAATCCCTAAGGAGTAATCACCGACTCGCGCAAGTTCGTCTTCCGCTACGAGGCCATTAGATCTTTTCGTTTTGTTACTCGAGATATACTTGACGGAGCAAAGACTGAAATTGCGAGATGCGGAGATGACTCGAAAAGGAAAAAGAAAAAAAAAAAAAATCAAGAAAAATTCGAAGTAAAATATCAGGTCGCGAGTATCTACATTATTTCATTCTTAATTAATCTTTAATAGTCACTCGTGTGTTGTATACTATGATACGTTGATTAAACGTCGAGAATAATCGAGTTATGTTGATATTCTGTTGGAGTTACGAAGACGAATGGTAAATATATGAATAGTAGTAGTCCTTCGTTAACAAATGTACAACAACTTTTGTTAGTTTCTCTATTTAACCTCGTTTTAGTGATGCCTAGATACTGACGGTGAGCAAACTCCGAGCTGCGAAAATAATAATTATTATACACATTGAATTGGACGTGGATAAGAATGTTTAAGATCATTATTATTATTATTATTATTATGACTTTTAAAGAAGAAGGACGAGTTTCCTCTCTTCGGCAGATTTAAAAGAAAATTTCAAATAAATATAGACACAGATTTTTCTTTTATTTTTTTCTTTATTTCTTCTTCTTCATTGGCGCCTAGATTCCTTGGGTCTAGAAGAACGTCAGCTTCCTGCAGAGAGCGGTGGTTGTTATTCCGAGGCCCACCACATGCTCCTCAGGAAGTCACTCTCTGTCAAGCTAGGTCTAAAAACGTCCTGGATCACTTCCTGGAGTATGACCTACGCCGAAATCTTCTGCCAGTGGTTACCACCTGCTCATTCCGTCCCTTGGGATAGTAGCTAAACTCTCTTCAGGGAGTGGTGGGAAGATGGATTCAGTTTCCAAGGGGCAAGGACCACAACCACGTGTTGAATGAATTTTTTTTTTTTTTTCTTCTTCTTCTTCTTTCTCTTTTCTTCATTTTCTTTATTTTTTCTCTTTTACTTCTTATTCCTTTTGGTATTTGGAACGGAAATATTTGGATCAATAATCAGTTCGTCCTTCGATCAAGGATCGTACGGTTTTTTTTTTTTTTTGTGTTTTTTTGTTGTTTTCGTTTTTCTATATACGTATGTACGGATTCAAAAATGGTACAGGGAATTTGTCCGAGGCATAAGAAGTGTAACAGGGACGAAAAAGGCCTTGGTATAAATGGGTTTGGCCACGCCCAGGTCCTGGCGAAGGCGAACGTCAATAAATTCTGAGAGGATGACGGTGACGTTATAATCTGAGGGTTTTAATAAAAGCACCGACCTTAGAGCGCGTTCCTTGACAACAATTCGCGCCTCAAAGTGAGAAGAGAGAGAAAAATTGCGAGTCAGAGAGAGCGAGAGAAAGAGAGGAGGAGGAGGAGGAGGATTCTCCCACCTCTGGCAGATGTTGCGGACGCAGACTATGACGGGAACCTCAATATTAGAAAGACGACGTCGAGAATCTGGTCCGGAAGGAAGGAGAGAGAAACAGAAAAAAAAAAAAAAAAAATTCAAATAAGAAAAACTAGAAATTGAAAAAACGCAGAAAAGACAGGAGAAAATGAAAATTGCGACAACGGATCGTCTCGACATTATCTGCCACGAGTGTGAATTTTTTATTTTTATGGACCCGGCTCAAAAGTATAATTGATCAGTTCCTGTAACAAATCAAGCATTTGGCTTCAAATGATCGCATACCTAGCTACTGTCATCTCTGCCACGAATTTTAAAAAAGATAAAAAAAAAAGAAAAAGACGAACTCTGAGAAACGTTCAGCTCAGTTTCTTCTTTCGGCTGGATACCATTATGTGGGTGTAAAAATTCTTCTCCATTTGTTATCCGGAGTAAGTCAGTGCAAAGTGAATATTGAACGTAGGGAATGCGGATATAATCGTGTAAGTGAGGAGCAGACGTATACCTACCTCTGTACTCGGATATATACGACAGGATAAAGCCCCTCGGATAGCGTAATGTTTTCGGTAAAAATGAACACTAAAAGCACGGATATCTGAGGATTTTTCTGAGATACTGGCACTTGCGGGTATCGGTAGGTACCCAAAAAATTTCCAGAAAGAAAGACGTTCACTTATCTAGCGTGGAACACCGTCACCGTTATAACACACGATGGCATATGGTCGGAAAACAAATCGTCCCTTTCACCCTAACGAGCTTACTATTTTCCTTGAGTATTTCCTCGCGATCTCTGAACAGCATTAGATACATATATCGTCTCTTTTAGAGACGAAGTAATCGCCTGGTACAAATCATAGTAGAGTTACACTATTTTTTTTCCTCCCTTCTTCGGCCCTCCTAACTTGTTTGTTATCCCTTTTCCCGTTATTTTTGTCTAGCAGAACGTAGGTAAGCGGAGAAACGCTCTTAAGCAGAAGATCTTAATGAGGTTGTGGTTCCGTCTGGCTGTGTACCTCGCCAGAGTGTTTTAGGTTACTATGGCGGTCCCACACGTTTGTAGGTAGCACGTAAGTTGGTTGGTAAACGGTTCCCTCAGACGATGTGGCTCTAGGTGCTGGAGAGTAGCAGCACAGCACCAAAGTATGCAAACTATGCCAGTAGACGATGTTGGTGACAAAGGAAAGCCTTAGTTCCTCTTTCCAAAAACGGTGAACCGACTAGAGAGCTGAGCTGTTCTCGGCGTAAGGTGAGACTTCCCTATCGCCAAGGATGGCTCCTCGTTTCTCAAGATAACGGCTCGCCTTCCATCTACGTCCATGATTCCCGACAGGAATGATACTCAACCCGGAATAGCCAATTCGGAGGAAATGTCACAGCCGGAAAACAAAATAGCTGCTTTACAGTTATTCTAATTCAATTTTTATCGCTTTTAATCAGACTTAAGAAAAAAGTTTCGGCTCCTTTTTTCGAGGACGTTTATCACCGTCTACCTAATCAGTCGTATATTATCGCACGAGGAAATCTCGATGTCTCTGAATCCTCGAGGGAGTCGATATAGAATGGGAAGCCTGGCTCACACTTTGCGCAAGGTAGCCTAATTTCCAATTTCCCCTTTTTGGTTGAATGACTCTTAGAGTGAAGAGAGGGCTAGCGTGGGCAGCCCTTGTTCAAGAAAGTCGAGAGATATCCTTTATATCCTTTATATCCTTCCGTCAAAGGGTAGCTAGGTAGGTAGCTGTGTCACTCGATGTCATTCTGATATATATCTAACTTCAGCAGGAGAATCTATCTATAGACCCATCCCGAAATGCCAACCCAAACAAGAATGAAGGGAAAACGTAATTACGAGTTAGACGTTTGATTTCTATCGACCGATATCTTCCGGTCTCGGATGATAAGATGATTGAAAGGTGATGAACTCGGGAAGTTAAGCTCTTCTTCGGTACGAAAGAATCCATCACGATCGCGTAGCTTTTCTTCGCTGAATTTGAATCTTCTTTCATAGACCAGAGGAGGATTCTACGTTGCACGAGACACCTACTACTATACCGAGAAAAGGATATTGGCTATGAGAGGATGAGGAAAACTGCCCTCGCGGAAGGAGGACCCCCGTCCATAATATCAGAGCCTTGTAGAGGGTGGAAAGCGAGAGGATACGAGTGCAGTCAAGGGAAGGTAAGGGAAGAGACGAGAAGAGAAGAGAAGAGAAGAGAAGAGAAGGTCTCTGGGCATTGATGTCGAGATGACGGGGGTTGGGACACGCTTTCTCGCGAGATGGAGGACCGGGGAGTAAAGGGACGTGGCAGTCACATCTGCGATATACCCGAATCACCCTTCGTTCCAGACTCCTTACGGCACACGAAGCACGACGCTCAACTCCAGCTCTTATGCTACACGGTCCGGTGTCCAAAGTGATGTCCCGCGCTGGTATACGGCCCAACTTCCATTGTATATATCTAACGGAACCTTTTGTGCCCTGGCACGCGTTCACAGAGAAGGTAATATACGAGTATGGGACGCGGAACCCGTGCTACTGATATGGCAACATCATTTCCGATTATACTCGTTATATTTTCTACAATGAAAATAATTTCGGGACATTGAATCCTGCGGCTTCTTTCCTCCTTAATCGACGCCGAACGACATCTGCAGCGACGTTGAAACAAGAAGAAAAAAAAAAGAAGAAAAAAAGGAAACATCAAAGTTTAAGACTGCTTTGAAAACGGTGCACGGAATACAGAACCGGAAGTCGGACCAGACGCAGACACTAAATCCAGTGCATCTAGGAGCGTTGAAGAGTAAAATGGGGAAAATGTTTCGTGGAGATTAGGAGAGGAGTAAATTTCTACGTCAGAGAATGATCGATGATCGTTTATAGCTGCTCTTATCGGATAGAAATCCTGATAATCGATTGAGGGCTGAATGGATGAAGTAAATTTTTCGTTTGAAGTGAATTTGAGAATCACTGGTAGTAAATCTAAAAGTAAAAACAAAACATACGGCGGGGGTTGCAGCGACTCGCTGGGTTCGCGATATAATATGAATACAATAATTTATGGTGTATCGGAGGCATCACTGCAAGGTGTTACCGCGACCCCAGCCGACCCGAACCGGCCTGGGGTCGCTTCTGGGCTCGCATCTCGCTTCTCTACATACCAAATTCCTCGTCCTGAACTACTACCCTGTAGGAAACAGCTCGAGATGACGGATCAAACTAATGCCTCTTCCCCCGAAGTATGAACCTCGTATAGGTTTATTCGAGGTAAAAGTAGAGGAATCACATGACCGCATAAGTTCTTCTGGAATTTCATGGAACGATTCGTTTACCAAAAAACGTGACTTTTTCACGAAATAATAAATTAGACTTTGAAAATCGTCTGCAGTCTCGTTGGCCAGGATCACAGTGACGTTTTACGCTCGGAGAATATGAAATATTATTCTCGTCGTTGCACCAGTACCACCAGCACCAGGAAAAGCACAAAAAGCCAAATGGCGCGTGTCGTTCCGTCGCGTCGCCGAGCGTAACCAGGCAATTTACGCAATTTACGCAGCGTCGTAAATCTATGAAATTATACGACAGGTGGTGGCATACACTGTCGTCTTCTACCGAGACAAGGACCCCCTATAAATACAGGGACCTACCAATACTTAAATGTCTAGATATACCAGAGATAGCTGGGTCCACGTGTGTGAGCTTTCGAGTTCTGCAATAGCTGGGAGGTAGGTAGGTACCACAGGATCGGACAAACCCCTTCCACTGGAATAGCATTCGGGCCAGAAGGCTGGCACATGGCGCATTTACTCGAATAATAAAAACTAGACTAGCAATAAAAACGGTGGCTTGACTTTTCCAGCCAGCCATTCGCCTTACTACTTCGTGGGGTGATACACAATATCCAGGAAAAGCATGCGAAATGTAAAAAGAAAGGTGAGAGTACGGTGATGATTGTATCCCGAGATAAAAAAATAAAGGAAAATCCATGCCGTGAAATCAGAAAATATTGCCAAAGACTACGACCTTCCGGTAGCCAGGTATAATACTTCGCGAAGTAAGATCTCGCTGGTCTGTCTCGTAGTGATATCGAAAGAACATTTCGAGAGCTAGATACTTGGCGGACAGATTCCGTCTTCCCGTTCTGCGACTTGTAGGTATCGTGTCATTTTTCCCTTCGGATAAAGTGAATTCGATACGATGATGGGGATAGTGAATTTTGGGAATGATTAAAAACTTGGTGAAGTTACCGCAGCGGTTTTTGGTCGAATTTTTATCTCGCGACGAGGGTGTAATAAAAATTTCATCAACGGTTGAGTTTACATTAAAATGAGAGAGAAGGGAAAGAGTGAAAGAATAAAATGAAAATAAAAAAAGCGATGAAGTAGGCAACTACCCAAAACCCTGGCATTCATTCCTGGGTAGGTTTACACCAGGGTTGAAAAATGTATGCGAGACGTAATATGCGCTCGAAATTAATTACGTAAACGCGACTAATTTGCATTTCATAAAATTAAAAACTTTCTGCAGTTATAGTTTTCATCTCGCGTACCCCAACCTCGCGCACACACAGTCACTGGCCCAAGTAATTCTTATTCCCATTTCCTTCTGCTCAAAAAACGTCAGGCCAAAAAAAGGGCCAAAAAATCTGATTCAATTAACAAAGAAACGAAAAATCATTCAGCTCAGGATTTCGGTTATACGATAAGCCATTCGGTGGGTAAACCAAGTGCGAAGCTACCACAATGATATCGATGTGTGAAAATCGGAATGAGGAAATAAGGGTGAGATTTTGATCGGGTAATCGTACTACAGGTCTATACGAGATTTCGGTGTTTAGGGATTATTTTGATGCATGGATATGGGTAGACAAATGGGAAAGCAACGGCCAAGGAAAGCGACACTCGGTGCCTCAGGGTAGTAGGGCCGAGTTATGTCTAACCCTAAAGTGGTAACAATAGGTCTAGCGACCCCTGGATTATAGGCATTAGGTACAGTGCGCGTGGCTTATCGTCCTGTTTACTCAACGCCTCGTATACCGTTTGTATTTCAACCTCGTCGACTATTAGCTTTGCGGATTTTTCTCTGCGGTATACAGAGAAGTGGGAAAGGAAAAGAAATTTTTGTTATTTTCTGTTTTTTTGTTTATTGCAACATTTCGGCAATCGCGGACACGGTAATAAATCCTGCAGGCGTTGAATCAGTCATTCTGTGAATAAACTTCCTGCAATTCATGGACGGTTCTACCATCCACGAAATCGAAGGGCTCAAGAGTCAGGAGAGCGTATAGCTAGCTCCCTACGAATCTGAGTAGTAAAAGTAAGTAGGTGGTAAACAGGGGTTAAATAAACAACTGGGACTCGGTGGGAGGACCGTGAGTACAGGAGGAATCAAACACTTAAAGAAAAAGTGTCTGAGAAGAAGAAGAAAAAGAAGAAGAATGAGAATGAGGAGAAGAAGAAGAAAAATAGAATAAGAAAAAGGTAAGAAAATCGAGAGACAAAAATTTCACCCTCTTGTTTTTTTTTTTTTTTTCTTTGACTACGATGAAATCGGTGGGCTGCGAGGTAGAGGCCACCCTCGAGTCCTCGTTTTAGAGAAGCAACAGTTAAGTTTGCCACGCGCCCTCCAATTCCAAGTATCGGAGATGTTGGGGATTGATTCGTGAATATAAAGAGACTCCTTTCAACGATTCTCGCTTCGGAGTCTGTCCGGGTTGGATGCAGGGTGCGAGGGGTTGGGTGGGATTCTCTTTCGAGTTCTTTCAAGTCGTGGAATCGGCAGAGAGAGAACGAGGGGGTGAAAGGGACGGAGAGGAAAGGAAAAAGGTGGTACGGGGGTGGCGAGTCTAAGCTACAGGGTGACGACGCAGTACTTTCGAACTGGCAAAGTGTAGGTACTTTCCAAACGAACGATCCCGAAGAAGCGCTTTACCCTCACCCCTGTTTCTGCAATTGAGAGAACCTCTCTTTTTATCTCACTTTTATATTCTCGGTCCATCTATCCCGCCATCTCTTCGCGCGCAGTTTCGAAAGCTGCCTACTACTGCAGTAATAGTTTTCCTTATTTTCCATATTGTCAGACACGCTCCATTTCCCATAGTCGAAGAGAGAGAAGAAGAAGATAAAGAGAATACTAGAACTTGGGTTGGCGCACATAGACGACTTTTCGCTCGTCTGTTTAGCCACCAATACAAACAAGAAACTTTTCCACACCGCGGGTACTGAATTATTAAAATTCTCAGTGTCGGAGGAAAGAACGATTTGCAAAAATCGATTCTTACCCTTCTTCTTCCCCCCTTTTTTTTTTTTTTTTTTTTTTTTTTTTTTTTTTTTCGAGAATGGTAAAAGCGGAGGAAAAAATACGATTCAATCATAACAGTACAATATTTTAACAGAAAAGAGACTGCAGCGATTAGCATGGGGTGTGTCAGTCCAGAAAGTGGAGGGACACGTCGAACGAACCGTCATATTTCCTCACAATGGGATCCTTAAGCGTTCCATCAGCGTTTTACAACTGAAAATTATTCAAAATCGAAGTTCTGAAAGGGGACGGATGGCTAGGGGCGGTTAATCCATCACCGCCTTTAATGGAGGTAAGAATTTATTGTTGAAATAGGAGCATTTAGGAGACGCATTGTTGACGAGGGACATCCACTGCGGTGAAGTAAATTTTCCTTTTTCCCAAATATGAAAACTCACGTTTGTATTACCGGCGTGGGGATGTTTGACGCGTTTAAAATATCCGCGGGGGATTAACCGATTCATAAACTTCCCACGAGGAGAAAAGAAGTTCCTTACAGTGACACCGCGTCGCCTTTTAATGCGATTAGGCCACGCGTTTTGGCTCTGGAGATTTCCAGATCTCATAAATCCTGAAACCTAGACTCGAACCCCTCTCCGAAAGGCCCTCTTTACAATTCGGACAAAAATATCTGTTTCTTTCCTCTCCTCAACGTCGTATCACAACCAAAAGCATTTTTTCTCCGTACCTACACGCACGACGTAATGAACCACCCCCGCCGAACTCGAGGTTCGAGTAAATTAACGAAGTCGTGGTTTGAGTGACGGTAGGGTGAAGGGCGCGCAGTACTCGAAGTACCGTGCACCGAGTTGGTAGACCCAGGGTGTCCTCTGTAAAGTGGTAAGCTTTGGCAGAGTGACGCGCGGTAGAAGTACAGTAACGTTTTACGGGCTCGGTGAACTTAATTAGAAAATGCTTGACCGTCGTAAAGCTTCTGCCACGTAGTCACGTCAGGCCAGAGTTTAGGGTGGTCTTCGTTCCACGTGGTTCAGCATCCCTTAAAACCAATTTCGTTGACCCTTTGTGAATACCTCTACTCAACTCAACGAGTCAGGAAGATGTGTACACATTCATACTATACACATATATCGTAACGAATATTATAATTTACACGAGGTAGATGATGACTTCCGTGAGGAACCTATAAGCCTGCATCAACTACCCGCACACCTTACCTCGTATAGTTTTGCCAGCCTGGTTGAGCCAACTATTCGCAAGCTCGCCAGAACCTACCTTATACCTTCGTACCTACCTTCCAACGTGATAAATAACCCCACCTGACACAACCCTCTACATCTACTACGAGCTCCACCTTTGCGTTACGTAACCTCGTTTCCGTCGCCTAGCTGCTCTCATTTTCTCCCTTACTTACCCTCTCACTCTCTCTCTTTCTCTCTTTCTCTCTTTCTCTCTTACCTGACTGGTATACCTCGTAAAACAATACCCAGCTGCCAGGGCAACGACGCCTACCCACCTTCTAGCACCTCCTAGACAATTAACTCCCGGGTTGCAGCCCTCTTGATGCCAACAACCACGCGGAGAGTAGAAATTGGCACTAATTATCGATACGCGAGAGGTCTGGTTATGCAATAATAAATTATGCAAATAGGAAAACCGTGGAAAGCCGTTTTCGCTGGTAATGATAATATTTCGCTTATTAACACCTCGTTAAGCTTCGCTGTTTGCTGTTTGGTGGTTTTCTCCTTTTTTCTTTCTTTCTTTCTCTCTCTCTCTCTCTCTCTCTCTCTCTCTCTTTCTATTTTGTTAAACGGTGATATTACCGGGCTGAAAGAGAGGCTCGAATTTAAGCTCCGTGCTTGTTTGCCGGTAATATTTGCCAACGGTATAGAATACATCGACTTGCAATCGAGTAAATTTGTCAGCTGACTCGGCAGCTGTTCTATATGGGGTACATAGCCGTATAAAGCAGTAATTGTAATAATTTACCGATTGTGTTGAGGTATAATAGAATAAACCCAATGGAAGTGGGAGGGCCTGGAACTATACTTTACGCCGTATCCGAACTTTGTACGGAATTGGGAACACGTTTCTACGCGTAACGGGTGATCCGAGTAATCATACCCTGATCTTCTCTCTTCCGAAATAAGAAGCGGAAAAGTTTCAGACTCTGTCTTTAAAAATTTCTCATCGATTTTACGGTTCGAATTATGACTACTGGAGCTAAGAAACGAGTTAAGAAATATCTACGAACATGTCTTTGACCTTTTCTGTGTCTAATTGTATGCGAATTAATTCGCCAGCCACGAAGCTTACGCCACGATAATAGCAAATCGATTTCAAATATGATTCTAACATTTCCACCCGGTACATTAGGAAATATATATGTGTGGCCTTACATGGGGGAAATATGTCATTGCTAGAGGGGGTGCAGACTGCAGAGCGTCGAACGGCACACGCCTATATTCTTCCATTGTGCCGTGAGTATCGATCTTTAATCTATAACACGGACGAAACTGTAGATTTTACTCGCGGCAGAGTAACACTAGACCTATTCTACTGCCATGTGGTTCGCTCCCAGATATATATACCTATATATGTATATATATATATATATGTGTGTGTGTGTGTGTGTACAGATATGTATTTACAGACGTAAGAATATAGGTGGGTGGGTATATAACGGTGAGATCGATTCATCCCCTAGAGAAAATGAAAGAGGAGAAAAATTTGGTATTCAGAAAAATAAGTCGCAGAGGTATTTATTGAATATCGATTGAGCAAGTAAATTAAAGCATCTTAATGAATTCAATTCCGTGGCATGTTTTGTACTCTTGAAATGAAACCGCAGCGCGAAGAAATTAGAGTTTTACTAAAATCACGGATGATTTGTACTACGTGGCGATGAAACTTTTGAATTTTCAAAAAACTGTGTCAAATTTCGGTTAGAAATATTCAATGTCTGCGATGCAAAGAGAATTTTGATAATATTTCAAATATCGTGATTCCAAAAGCTCCTCTTATCGCGAATTTCTAATTCTATCCTTTTAAATCATTAGATCGATATAATTCGAAGAGAATTTTTCAAATCAATTCACACGCTTTCTCATAGTACGAATTATTCGCAGAGCGTAAGTAAAGTCATCCGTATCATAGGCCAGCCTAATATATAATCATAATTGTCTTTTAATTTGTAAAATTTTGTACACCGATGGAAAATCGGCGATAGAATCAAATGAACGGGGTATATTAAACGTAATTGGCATTAACAAGGTGGATGTACTGCCTACAATCGATTACCGATAATAATTCAATTAATTATTTTCATCGGATATATTTGTCGCGTCTCTCCGATAATTTGTTTAACAATTGGGTATCGTATAACGTTGCAGACGAATCGCGAATCACTCCCCGTGATACCTGTATCATTCCCATATACCTATCCGCTATCTGTGGACTGCGGTTTCGTTCCGGGTAAGCCAGAAATCCCAGGTATTTAGCCTCGAAGTTTACATCCAAAGATTGATTCCTGACGCACCTAACGCCGGGTTTGGACTCCGGGTTCAATTCCAGAGGTTGAGGTGCGGCCGTGTGGATATATACGTATAGGTGTATGGGGATGGCAGGCGTCTATCAATATTCAAATATGCTAAACCAAGGGCTGACCTATAGCCTTTACATTCATGCACGGATATAACACGTCCTATACATCTCGTTGGCATGCCTTTCCCCAATGTATACAGATGCGGGATTTAGGTGAGTGCGATTATACCTCATTTTTCAAAAATTGATGAAACGAATTACGCGAGACCCCACGAAGGATTAAAACTCACGCTTTCACTTCAACTACGTCGATTAATATAAATCCAATATTTTTATCCCCTGCTTTATTCCACAGACTCTGTACAAACGACTTACTATGTACTGTTCAACGGCAACACACCGCAACGTGTGTTTGATTAATTCATGGTTTCGGTGTACGGACTGGTTTACCACGCGATCTATTACGATTAGCTAAATAGAATAGGTTAATGTTGACCTTAGAATAACAAAACAAAGCCCAGCTCCGACCGAACGACGCAGTTTAACTCGAGTTAGAGCTGACCAACGGTGCTGTGGTAGTTGTACGTCGTTTGCTTTATGGTACCACGATTTTCGGTTCATCTAGTCTAATAATTTTCTTTAAAAAAAGTGCAGGAAAATTTTTCAAAGTTTTTCCTAAGCATCTCCTTGCTTTTCTTCCCAAATTCCGAGGTGTAAACTGGTCTGACATGCTCGAGTAGTATTTTGAATGCGATCAGCGTTGCCCCTGTCATAGTATTCGGCCTTGTGCTGACTCGGTCCTTTCCCATCGGACAATGACCACACCTGGATTATTCACGGGTAAAGATTCTCCCAGACAATGTTCTCGGCTCTGTAATATCGTGACGGATCGTCTACCTGGCAAAAATTTGGTAACATGGTAGCCTGCCAAAGGTGGAATAGCAAGGACCGCCTATGGAGAATATGGACACCCTGACCGGTGAAGCTACCGTCGATAATATCGTCATGCAGGACTACGATTAGAACCGCATCGTTGTCTATGGGATACAATACGTTTTGCTTCGTAATGGTGTTTTCGGAGCGGAGAATCCACCCTTGAATTTCACTTCGGTGAAGGGGTCGCAGGTAAGACTCATCTCTGACAATGAGAAGAGAGAAAAATTGGTTATTTCTATATCCTGCCGAAGGAGCATCGTCTCAGATAGGAGATCTATGACGTTCTGTTTGTTTTCTTGATAGTCGGTTGGGTTCAGAGAATAATTTGCGGCAGACATGATAGAGAATGACCTATTTTATTAAAGACCAAAGTTCTAAGACCCGGGAAGTTTCTATTTGAAATATGTAGCGTGAACTGGACGCGGACTTAGTGCGGAGATTTAGAGTCAATGATGTGAAATGATGGGTTAGACCTCCCAGAGATCGAGCGGACCATGCAGTGTTGTGCCAGAAAGTAATCTGGTCGGAACAAATTAGTGTCATCTTTAACAGTGTTGGAAATTGAATTCACATCGTGGTATCGAGAGTATAAGATCTGGTCCTGGTCGACACTGAGTACCGGGTGCTGGGTGTGGTCCGTGAAATCATAGAACGCGATGTCTTGAAACGTGTGCCCGTGGACAAGACATCTAAAGTCCACTTTACAAGATTGCCGGCGATTCGTTCCTCGGTAATTCAGATCTGTCACTCGATTCTTTTCCCTCGGTCGCGGAGGGAGATTAGAAACGTTACAGATCGTTGATCGCGATATCAGTGAAAGCAAAACCCGTTGCACAATAATCTTCAACGTCCGGTATACCCAGATATCCCGTCACTCCGATACTTAACACACGGCAGCGGTTACAGTTTCGCAAATCCCGGTGTGTGGTTTTTTTTTTCTTTCTTTTTCTTTTATCTTTTTCTCCTCTTTTTACCTTTTTTGTTATCTTCCCTTGTATTTTTTGTCCCTGTAAACGGTCGTACAAGTATTCCAACGCGTATAATACCCGAGCTGCTAATCCCTGTTTACATAAACCGGCATATGTCACAACTGTTTACGCTCCTATTTTCTGATCCGATCCCAGGACCCAGATTCCCCGAGGCTCGGTTCTTTTGTACTCTTAAAGAGACGTCGCCGCGCGTTGCTTCGCTCCGTGTCACTCGTCATGGTCGAGTGGATCCGATCCGCAAACGTGACCCAAACTATCGCACGTCATATTCTACTGATCGCATATATGTAGCTTCGGGCACGACAAACTTATATCGATATTTTTAGATCTCTCTACGATTTTTCATCAAAAACAAGAAGAACGCATCATCTTTGCCCGGAAATATCAACGTACAAGACTGAATCATGGTGTCTCTTCTGAAATCTTTGCTTTTTGTTATTCGAGGGAGAATGTGGCAGTCCTTTTTCGAGACTGGTGCTGTAAGAGTGGCTATTTTATACTCAGTGAAGTGTATACGGAAGTGGAACTACACTGTATCTACCTTAATACCGGTATTCCCATGGCGAGTGTAAATACCAATACAGAAAAGATAACGCCTTCACCTCGGTCTTCCGCTTCTCGGAGCGGCCGTAGACCGCAAAGTACTAACTTATTATACGGAATATTATCTCTCCTTAATAAGACTCTTCCCTCCTTTTCCCTTTGCCTTTGCCTTCCTCTGTGCCTGTGCCTGTGCCTTCCGACCATCGTGTCTTTCCGCACTTTCGTATGCCCGTGCTACATTTCACCGTGGGGGGTTGTGCCGCTGTGAGGGTAGCGGCGCGGCGCGGTCCGGAACTCGGGAAAGTACTGCTTATTTTTCTTGATTAACTCGAGTTGTTGGAGATTGTCCTTGGTGAAAAAATAAATAGCCGAGTCCTGACGTCCTTTATGATTCCAGATTTCACCGCCCTGTCCTGCAACCCCTGCTCGCGGTATTCCCACAATCCTCGTTTATTCAGAGCTGTGATTTCCGGAGACGAGTTTTTCCCTACTTCTAGATTAATGCTCGCAGATCTACGGGTCCATTCCACGTCCGGTGGATTCCGGGGCTTTATAGTCGTGCCGGTAATGAAATAATTACGTAAAATATTATATACCTTTCGTCAGACTCTCGCGTTTTCTATAAACGTGGGGGTTTTTGGATTCCTCGCTGAATTCCACCGGGCTTGAAAATTCTCCGGTATACTCGAAGGCGAAGACGGAGGCGGATGCGTAGGCAGGAAGGGAGGAGGACGGATAGAATAATTTAGTAAAATTAAAAAAAACGCGAAAATGTAATCAGCCAGAGCCTTCGTCAGGTTTGAATTCGGTCTTAGCCGAGCGAGCGAGTCCCCTACCCCTAAAACCCGAAACCCTGCTCCCATATTTATTGCTCCAAGGGCAAAGAGCGTAATTAAAAAACGGTAGGGATGTTCCCAGTACGTGCACAGCTGACTCTGAATTCAAATTGACGAAGAATCGAGACTTGGAAATACACAGGGTTAAACAAATACCGGATTCTAACTTCTCTAACTTAATTTTTAAGAAAAATCATATCAATTCTCTAACTCGGGGACGAATACGAGGGACAGATTCAGCTGTATAAACTTTTGCTTAGCATTAACCAAAGTCAAATGAATATCCAAGGGTTTTGGGTTTGCATAATCGAACCCGGGGCACCCCCGCATATCTTAAATCGTGTAAAACTAGTCAGCGATTTGTGCGGGTTAAGGTATGTATAACATCGTCGTCCTCGGCGCTAGTTTCCCGGTTATATTTAGAAGGGCGCCCGGAGCGGTTCTTCCGCCCGGTTGAACTCGGCGTAATCCCTATTAAACTGTTTGTTGAATCATATTGAATTACCTACCTTGTGCCTTTGACCTTTGTATTTCCCCCGAGCCCGCAGCATCTTCGGGTATTAGATTAATTCTTCTAGATTTTATTAGGATCTCTTCGAGGTTCGCCCTGGTCCTTTCCAGGTGCTCCGGAGCCCAGGGATCGGCGATATTCTCGATCCTATAAACCTGGTGACATTTACCTTTTCCTATTCCTATATAAATGCGGCTCTGAATCGTACAAACAGTTTTTTTCTTCCTTTTTTTTACATTTCCACTTCTTCTTTCAACCGTAAGAAAAAAAGATAAGTAAAGAATAAAATTAGTACCGCCTTGCTGCGCTCTTTCTCCGTGACGGAATCCTCGCAGGATCCAGGTAGGCGCAAGTCGAGGGAGAATAACTGTCCTTCCTGAAAAATCCCCGAGGGTATTTTCTAGCCGCGATTGACAATGCCCGACGTTTGTCCCATCCCAACCCCTATCTATGGCCTCTAGCTATCTGTGACGAATAATTTTTACGCTAATTTTCATACCGTCTAAACTCGCGTTTCTACGAACGCCAGATGCGTCAACATGCAGAAGAGACCAAATTTCGGCTTTGTTATTTGGTCTTCGGCTAGGGGATAATTTAGGGTGTATTCTCAGCCCTTCGATGATACATTGTCCAGCTGCACCACCACCAGTCATACGTATGAAATGAATAGACGTACTTCGGGGCTAAGTAAATTACGACGAACTTTAAAAAAAAAAAAATTTCAAAAAATTCGTCTCAATGTTTAATGAGAAGATGTGCTCTAAAGTAATTTTAATTACAACAGGAAGCTGGTGTCATATGATAAGTACGGTAATTTTAATGATACTTTTTCTTTGATTCCCAAGCGCGTAATACCGTAGTATTACGTGTTATATGGAGTAGTTAAATTTCTTTCTTTTATCGTAGAACTGCAGTTGGTGTTGAATTTAAATAGAGAATGATATAAGGGAGCGAGACGATTTTTTAATATTTTCTGTACAAGGTGTATAGGTTTTTTGTTACTAAAAGTGTTATTTTTCTTCAATGAAACGGCTTGAGTCGGCTTACCGTGAACAGATCCAGACCCGATAAGAGGTAGTAATCTTGTCGAGTTTACACCTACGCTGGTAACGCCGTATAGGTAGTACCTACCTCCTACTGCGTGCTCGGATAGATCGAATTGTAATCTCCGAGAATGACGCGTCGCAGTACGTAGATGGGTATGCGTTATAGGTGTATATACGTGCACCGCTCTATCGATCTGAAACGTAGAAATATATGCACAGCCTCACCCTGGACCCCGGCAACCAATACCGAATAATATCGAAAATAAATGTCCTCGAATAATACGACTCGATTCAATATTTATAGTTGCTTGTTTCCCAGATCCAATCGGTTAATAATTTACTCGTATTAAATTTATAAACAAATTTCATTCCGCTTATACATATACCTATGTATAGTATGTATATCTATATATTCAAGCAAAAGTAACATTACAGCTGTAATATCCACATGGCGTTACAAACATCAACGAATCTATTCATAATATGAAGATCGATAATCACGGACGTATACACTTTTTCATATCTATTTATGTGCAGCATTGAAATTGTGAAGATATCTTGTACCGTGGGTGTACGAATGGCTGTGCACCTGGACTCAGAGCGCAGTCTGTAAAACCGATTACTGTTATTTCTCAAGGGAAAACGCGGGCGGGTCGTTGCAGCCGCTAATGGATCGAGTCTATGAATTTTTCCCGACATGCCACATCGTGTACCGAGGATTACTCGAGTAGAATATACGCGGGGATATCAGTACCCCTTTTTAGAACTGGACTGACCCTTGTTGTTTCATAGAATAGATATTTCTCACTCTTCGTTTTACCAAATTGCATTTAGATGGTTTAGAGTAACACTCAGCCGCGAGTACTTCCTATGTTCGCATCAATCCCTGACCAGGTTTCACGGAAGGGATTTAGGCTTCGTACTCCCGCGGGAAACTGAACGGAACAGGGATTCTGGCACTTTGGAGCCCCAGTTTCCGTTTAATATTTGATTGCGGCTGTAGGATCGTATCCTAGAACTCGGCTGGCCATCCTTCCATCATTTCATCTTATCCACAACTCTGCAAGTCCACGTCACTATCTAACGATAAACTCGTCCGTGTACCTTCCACATGCCAATCCTCTTTCAGGGTAGAACGCATTGTGCCATCGGAACTACGGGACTACGGGAATACGGGAATACGGGAATACGGGACTCCGTTTCCCCTTGAAAATCTTCCCATCCTCCATATCCACGCGAACCTGTCCGCATATCCAATTGCTAGGTGGCTGGTACAGAGCGTAAATCCGATTCGGACAAGAAATCGATGCCGGATTTCACCGCTCCGACTACCACTCAATAGCAGACCAGAATCTCGTTCAGAGCTGAGAGATTTAGGTACTCTCTCATGTAGACACGAATTCAGATTACAATATGAGTCCTCGCGTTCGTGGAGGTGTGTGAATTATTACTCGAAGACGCCTCGCGATTCTTGATTCTATGGGTATGAAAATAACCCGTTATAACAATCACCGTAAGAGGATTTGATGAATAATTTCAAACCTTGTCATAGGAGGTCATAGGATTTATTCAGATATTCGGGAAACGGTTAAAATTTAAACACGCGAAGGAGTGGGCTCCTTTTTCCCAAAGGTACGCGTAATCGGATCGAAGATCCTTATTCAGCGTGGGTTTTGGTTCGGTCAGGATTACCCAACAGCGAGCAACAGCTCCTCTTGATAAACAGAGGCTGACCCCTTGATCTCGCTCTGCGGTTAAGCTAGAAGACCTCAAACCTCGGTCACATCGCTAAGGTGGTTTTAGGCCGAGGGATTCCAAAGGTAATTTGCAACGGTCTATCTATGTAAAAAATATCAATTTAACAGCAACATCGATACCGGGTTCGGAATCGTAACTATTTTCGACTCAGCCTCGACCTCCACCACGAACCTTGATCCGGTTTCATCAAAAAGCTTTCACTCACGTGACTTGAACTGATTATTGAACTGGTTAGTTGAATGGCAAAAAGAAAATGGCAAACTGTAGAACCGTTTCATCAATCTCTCCGATCTTCTTTAGCTCCTTTAGCACTAGGTGCCTCCCTCGTTCGTCCGGGATGAAGGAAGGCAGAGAGAAAGAGAATGGGTATCTCTCGCAGCCTGGGTGGTAGTTTGTATAGTTTCATTCAACGGAGGGCTACTGTTATGGCGTCGGAAGAGCCGGGGAAAGGCTTTCATGCTAGATAATGGGATGTTTTATGCTAGGTGCACGATACCGCGCCACGTCTATAGCCATGGAAAGTGTAAGCACAAAAAGAAGGGTAGGTGGGGGTGTGCTTGATAAATATTCAGCCTCGTCATCCCGAGAGCGAAAGGAGGTCCTCTCACTCGTTCTCCATCTACCGTTCTCGCATCACCTCATCCCGATTGCCTCTTTTGGATAGCCGATTCCGACTCTTCCACTGCTCTGTGCAGATGACCTGGCACTAGCGTTTTCTGCATCCAAAATTCAACGGGTGGATAATGCAGGCTAGGAAGAGTGCTCCCCAAACATTCCTACCGTGTTTTCTATTCAACACCTATCGAACCATTCTCCAGGTTATTGGTCCACCCGACTTCGAACAATATTCCAAATATCGAACGCGACGCTACCGAAGATTGCGTCTCAAGATTGACCTGGTACCAACTGGAGCATATTCAGATTTCAGTTCATACTGGAAATATAATGGTTTCATAAAGTCCGTGCAGTCGCTCCAGATCCAAATTTTCTTCTTACCTTTCATTAACTCGGTGATAAGAAAAGTTATTGGTTCTGCACGCAAATTTTATGCTCTTTCCCCCGCGTCATATGATTGCATAAAATTTTCTCAAATATCTGAAGAGATGGCTGTGTCTCAATTAGCGTTATTCTTGAACCGACACACATCGGAGTGTTTCTTTTCCGCTTCATTTTTCTCAGTTTCTCGACTATTTTAAAATCGTTTATTTCCCGTGCTGGTATACTTCTTGCAAAAGTTCTCGAGCAAATCGCCGAGTTGCATGTCTGCTTAGAGAGGCGTCTACATTGGTTGTCGGCACCACCTTGGCTGACTGCTAGAATGTAGAGAGTTTGCGGGTGCTCTAATGGCTGCCACACCATCACTATATATCAGGAGCAAGTCTTACTCAAACTCTGACTGAATATGGAGAATCTTGGACTGTTTGCACAACCGCGCCGTGGAGATATTTTTCGCGAGAGTTCGTAGCCCGCGGTTTGCCGACCGATCGACTCTCTGCGATCATTCATTTTCCTCATTCTCTCAAGTTTTTCTCTAAAACAAAAAAAAAAAACGAAAAATATCGTCGAGTTTTTGGCTTCACTTTTCATTCCTATATAGGCAAACGCCTTGGATCTTTAAGAGGATGCTGCAGCCCGACCTTTTCGACACTTAGCTCCCGTTCTGGCCACCTTCGACTACACCGTGGACGCGCTAACGACTGATCGGTACCACCGATAAACCCTGTTAGCCAACGACGTGTGTATAACTGAGGAATATGTTCACGGCGATGCTAATACGAGGACTGAAATCTATTATCCAACCGATGGAGACTAAGGTGCGGAGGACGGATTTAACGAGAGACATTCCAGAGGCCAGTCGGTTGTTGAATTAAAATTACATCACTGACCGGTCCATAATTGACCAGTGATTTGGATATAGTTGAAAAAAAGGTCTCCCTCAGTATTTTTTTCTCGGACCGGATCTCTTTTCACTTTACAAAAAAATGTCTCGATTCTTCAGGACAGGGTCATTCCTTTAAGAGATTCTTGCGCGGAACAATGCGGGTATAAAGTTTAGTGCAGGAAGGGACAGCTGATAAAGGAAAGATTCACGGTTTAGAGAAAGAATCTTCGACTTCACGCTCTTCCGTCTCCCTCCCGTTCTCGTTTCCCTTCTTTCTCTACTTTTATTCCGATTCCCTCTCTGGTGGGGCCGGGTTTCTTCCCGAGCACCACTCTTTCTCCTAGTTTTCAATAAACCAGGAACAAGATACACAATACGGATATGGAAAAGTTGAGGTTCTATGTATACATAAATATTCCCGTATCCGCGAGAGGAGAACGTATATGTACCTACATAGTGCCGTCACTGTCACTAGCCCGTCTCAGAATTCCTTTGTATTTCGTATCGCGTTCTTCAACAAACTCTGACGGGCTCCCCAGGCCATATTACGTACTCAGCTACCGTACCGTACCGTACTTTGGCATCAGATACAGAAGATGCAATTTCATTCCCAACGTTTTATATACTTTGACTTTTGCTTTTGAGTTAACAATATAGTATGCTCTATTGAGCTAACCATACGTGTATCAAACGTGATAAATAATCAATTATCGCCTTTTAAACCAACTCGCAATCAGGCATCTATAGTATAGAACCTCTCTCTGTATGCCGGGTACAAGACATGGGTGAATACGTGTTTTAGATATATCTGTTACCCCGAAGCCATTTATACCTCGAGCTTCTACCCAGTATGTCATTTGCTAACAGCCTCGAGTCCCTTGGATTATCTATTGAATGGTAATCTTGGCCCGAGGTATCAAGAGGCCGAGCAACCTACCAGGCCAGACCAGACCAGACCAGGGCAGACCAGACCTTCATAGGTGTGTCCAGGCGTGTGTTTATTTACACGAGACAAACACACCGGCTGATGTAACAGCGTGTAATTAATTTGGTACCACGTTGAAAGCCGGGATCCGCCTATTGCATTGAATACAATGCTTATAAATCGTCATGAATTTTGAAAGCCTGCAATTTTTTAGTCAATAGTCACATTAGTCTTGCAGACAGACGACCACCTCGCTCATTCGAGCATATAGTTTACAAATCTATGGGTAGAGATGTGAATATCGTAATAGTGATCGTCTAGTTGCTCATTGCGATAGATGAGCATGATAGATTTCTGTGTGGAACTGTAACCGGGAGTTTGTTTTGCGGAAGGTTTTTAAGCCGGGTGTAAAACTGTTTTACTTTGAAGCTAAAGAGGATTGAATCTTCTCCAGAGTTTCGTATGGACGATGATAGTTTTCTGGGTGATGTAGTAAAAACTGAGGCAGGTAGTACGTATACTACCTACATCTTTGAGGAGCGTGAAAAGTATCTTTACGAAATGGGTTGATTTTCTTCAAAACCGAAACGCTCCTTCTTCATCTAAATATACAATAAGTACGTAGATATAAACGCGCGCGTGCCTCCCTGACTGCTCGTGGTATTCCCACGCTTTTATGTATCCCACAGTAAATGCAAGACGGCCCGGATGTGGATCACGTAAACCTGAGCAGAAGGCCTCAGTTTCCGAGTAGTATAATGTACATTTTATAGATGTAAGGGGTGATCCTGAGCGGTGGAGTTATTTCCGTTGGATTTTTTGGTATGTTACATACGTGAAGAGAGATGGATATAAAAGAAGTCCTCGGTTCTCATACCCAAAATAAGACACCCAGTACGGAATGGTAAACCTTAAGGTTACACGATACCGTCTCCGCACACTCTTCTGCGAATAAGGTATAGAGTGGCACATGGCACACGGTTGCAGGGTCGGGTGTACGGAGACTCCATCTATCATCTTGATCTCATCCCGGCTTTAGGCGACCCCGATACGTCATTTTCTAAATCTCGACACGCCGAGGCCAAGCTTGGATTTTTCGAACCTGGCTAAATCCCATCGCAACAAGATATAGACTCGACGAAAATCATGAATTCCCATTGATTGAGAGTCCTCGCTCGCTCGCTCGCGACTCGCGACACGATCAGCCAATTTCTTATCCATATTAACAAACCCACCTATAGGTACCCGCCGTAACCAGCGTATAACTTCGTTGCTTGTTACCACAAAGACCCAGGTAGATATACGTGGATCGCAACCTCTCCAAAACCAAAGAACGAGCTGATCAGAAGAGCCGAGGGGTTGTACTACCTCCTCACCCTCAACACGGATCGATTTTTTTCCTTTTCTTTTACTCAGCTGTTTTTTCAACGAGCGTTAAAAAGATGCTCGAGACATTGAAATCGGAGGATGAATCACAAGATCCCTGAAAAACTCCACGGAGATATGTATACATATAAGAGGGTACGCGCTACTCTTCTGCATTCTTAATTCCAAATTTGATTTATGATCCTCTTCGGGGATTTCCACCATAAAATTTGATAAATATCATAGCATACGTTATCGCTGGATGTATTTACTTTGGAAGGTACTATACGTGGATTTTATCTTGAACTTTAGAGTGAAATAACGTACCCTTGGTGGTACGTGCACTCGAAGGACTAGTAGAAATGATAGTCACTGGGTGGTTCGGGCTGAGGCCGCGGGCCCTGTAATCATACTTAGAGGCCGCTTCAACGTGTATCGACTTTGCCTTGGTAGCGGGCTGTATCGAACCTCGAACAAGTATCAGGTAGAAGTAATTGAGGGGCGGACCACTGCGAGCCAGGTAGAAATAGGGAATGTCTTGATCTTCGAGGTTAGCGAGAACTAATAGAACTCCGATGTATTCGAGTAAAGTGGATGTCAGACGAGAATCCGTCTTTCCAGACACGTTATTGTGACATTTACTGCTAGATCAGGTCACGATATATAGAAGGTAGTCTTTGGTCATAAAAATCGCGAAAATCAAGTACGCCACGTTTCGCGTAATCGAAACGGTCAATTTATCAGTAGAATTTTATCGTTTCCGCGGAAAATGTTATGGAAATTATCGGGCCGGTTCCTGGCTGAGTAAATTGTCGCCTTTATTATCTGGTGCACGATGCGATGCGCGAACCGCTGGCTGGCTGGTGTGAGAATGGATTTTTTATTTTTACCTATATTTTATTCGAGGCACGGCTTCGACCCACACGAATACACGGATTGCGATTGTAGCCGGGGATACCGGCGCATCATATCTTGGACATCTTTTTCGAGAGGTCTTCTCCATTCTAAGGAAAGCATCGATAACAGATCAGTACTCGGACGGCTACTGTTCCTCTTTTCTCTCCTCGTCTCAATTCCCTTCCTTCGGTTTTCTCTGGAGGCTTTTTCTTCCCCTTCTTCTCCTTCTTCTTCACCTTATTCGAGAGCTTATAGCTTCTGACGTGGGCCAGCCGGCAAAGACGTACTAGGCGACGTTGGGGGGAGGGGGTGGTGCTAGTGGTTTGGGGAAATTGGAAATGTGGCTGAGACGAGTAAAAAAAGTTAAATTAAATACTTGAAGCGAGCCGCACAGACACCAAGACCTGCCCGCGGCTCTGAGGTATGGTATGGTATGGTATGGCATGGCATGGCATGGCATGGCATGGCAGGCCGAACGAGCTTTTCACTGGATTTTTCAATTTCCTCCACCATCCAAAGCTGCTTTACTTCAGCCCACTGTCAGTCGACTGTACATACTTCGTTCGACTGGCACTCCCTTAGCCGGAGCAAAGGTTGAATATCCATTCGCCCTTTTCGGGTAATCGTCTGAAAAAATTTTCACCTCGTACCTTACATATATATATATCTGTCTTGATGTCAGAATTGAATATCTCACTCTCGTTCTCCATTTGACTATCAATAGATATAAAAGAAGGAGAGCGTATCATTCAGTACTATCCTTGGTATTGATTCATCTATAAAATTTATAAAATTGTGAAGAGTTTGCGGTCGCGTTTTGATCCGAGAGGAGCTATTTCCCCCCTGTAGCTTGTCGTACCCTTCGCACGTTTATGCCGAAAAGCTTGTCTGTGACAATCATTGTTTCAAAGCACTTTACACCACTTTGTGAAAAGCGGGTGGTAGAAGCGAGCCAGGCAGCGAACCGGATGAATATTTCTCAGCAAGAAGCAAATACCGGTAGAAACCAAAGTCTATATGAAGTATATTTACGGATGGGCTGTGGCAGCTTGTCAAAACTCTTGAAGTCTCGCCCCATCTCTTATATTCGCGAGGTGGCAAGGGAAATTCGCGATCCTCGAGACCATGATCCATAGTCTTTTCCGGTGAGTGACAGCACTCTGGTTCTTTGACACGTACGAGAAGGACGATGGGGGGTTTCAGCTTTCGTATAACTTCTATTTCACGCTGAGATGGGTTTGGGGATCGTTCCTTAGTTATGTATGAGAATATTTATTCATTTCTTACACCGCGAATGCGCGGTAGATAGGTGGGTAGGTGGGTACACATTAAATGTCGAAATAGCGTCACGCCCTTCGGAAATCTTCAGATTCCATCCATTCCAAGATCTTATTAACGCAAGTTGACCAATTTCGTTTCTCCTCAATGTGGTACTAAATTAAATGTGATAAACACGTAATATTCGATCCGGTGGGCGTTCTCATGTTATACCAGCAACATTCCTCCAAACTTGTCTCGATTCCATCGACTTTCTTCATGCCCTTCGGTAAACCCGATATAACTGTCACAAAGGGGATATACATATTATATGTTCAACGCGAATTGAAAATCTGTATAAATTTCATCGAGAGATGATATTAGCTTTGTGAATATTATACGGGGGTCTTTAAGTCGGGCAATTATTGAAGAATTACAATTCCTTTTGCAATTAGAGCCCGGCTTGTTGGACAGCGAGAGTTGCTACTTCAGTTACGTTTAATAGAGTCGTGGAAATCCTTTGATCTGACACAATCTTAAACATGAAAATCGTGTCTGGTCTTCGCCGAGGCAGTCTTCCAAAGTCCTGCATCAGCGTTTATCATTCCCTAAGTTATCCTGTTTTATTTTCATCACACCTAACTCACGCCTTCTTTGAACTCACCAAGATATGATAATTGCTGCTGACAGTCTCGCTCGACCTCTGCATCCATCGCCCTCATCCCGTGCCCTCTCGGCACTCTTCATCTGCTTCCTCTTCTTATTATTCTTTCTTTTAGCTCACCCACCAACTCTCTTTCCATGTTCTCTCAATAACACGTGTTTTTTATTCGATGCAACGTGAAGAGTCGCTGAATTTCTATTCCCGTAGTTATTCAACGGGACAGCCCGAGGATAAAATTTTTTATTATTTTACCACCGAGTTATAAAGAACGTGATGTTAAAATGCGAAAAGTAGAACCATGTGGTTTCCGTATAATCCATATCTGACCAACGAATCCCAAACTCAATGGAATTTCCACTAATTAATGCTTTTAAACAACTCTGTTTAATCCACCACTGCTGCAAGTACACTCGTCGGTTCGGCTTCCCAACTCTTTATATTTCAACCCTCGATGTTTTTACGGATTAAACAATTACTCCTCTTTCTATTATTACGTCAATTTTTCCATTTGTAAAAGCAAGAATGAAAAGCTTCGGCTACAAACGTCGAGGTTCGCTGTAGCGCCGATAAGCCGAAGAATTGATCGCATCTTTATTTCGCTATTCGGAAAATTTTTCCTCATCTTTTAATTGCAAAATAATTAATGAGAAGGAACACTGTTTGAAAAATAATATCATTTGTCTTAGTTACAGACAGCTTGTTATCCTCGGTCAGTTTTTTCATAGTCGCGGTGTTCTTTGTCGTCTGGAAATTTTCAGGATTGAAACACTTCGGGCGAGGTGGATTGGTAGGTAGAAAATGAGACAGTGAGAAGGATAGGGATAAAGAAGGATAATAATAAAAAAAAAAAAAACATGATGAAGAAGAAGAAGAAGAAGAATCCGTTGAGAAAGTTGGTGAAATTAATGAGGGGAAGATAATCACGGAATCTCAAACAAAGAGTTGATTAAGTTGAGACAGAAGAACGTGGCTCGAGGGGGTCTCACTGCCGTTCTGGCGTTTAGAGTCTGAGCTGATATTAAAATTATTAATGAATTGCGAGGACTCCGCACGAGCTGAGGAGTTTTGCTTTATTTTAGACGAGCCAAGAAACTGAGAGCCGATCTGAAATTTTTCGTTCTTCGTTCTCGGTTCTCGGTTCTGCGGTCACGCCAACAAAATTAAACGCGGTAGATATAACATATGTACTACAGGTATACATACACATCTACGTATACAGAAAAAAGTGAAATAAATTGAACCACGCTCTAGCTGCAGTTCACATTTCTTGATGTACCGCAAAGAGCTGTTACATGTAGTATACTATGTATACGAGAAGGTAGGTAGATATATAATGATACAGATTTCATTTCACTTACAAAGCAGCTCTTCACCAGCCGACGGCGTGTACACAAAATATACGAAAGTGTAATATGCCGCATATATCTAGACTTAGGGTATATAATATACCTGTATATTGATGCGGTTTAAATAATGTCTGTGTAAGGCCCCGCGGGAGTGAACGTTCCCAAAACTCACCTGCCTTGTAATGACTCTATCAGAGAAACGGCTCTGTATCTTGGTATCTCTTTCTATCTTATTATTTGAACCGCTTTAACAGAGCACCTGCTCAGGTAGGATACCCGTAGCCAAAGAACTCCCAAGTTTGGTTTCGAAGCCACAGAGTTGTTTCGACCGACGACACGGTAGTATAAGTAGGCCCCGAAATACGGTGTAATAAACCTCGTACATCATTCTAATCGCAGTACCATCTCACCTGGTGAAAATAAGAAGAAGAAGGGAAGGGAAGGGAAAATTGAGAAGAAGAAGAAGAAGAAGAAGAAGAAGAAGAAGAAGAAGAAGAGAAAAAAAAAGAAGAAGAGAAATCACCTAAAGAAACAATACTCTCACCGTAGAGAATGGCTCCGTCGATAGAAATCTACGGGGTGTAATAGCATGGCTCCTCTGACGAGAAGCTAAGGTTCCTTCTTGTTAACCAGAGATTTTTAGAACGATACACGTATGGGGAGGCATACCTACCATCGAACCGTAGTTAGCTAAGAAATATATCTACCTGTAGTTTTACCACCGAGAAAAGTCAGCCAAAGTCTTTTACCACGAGACCCAGATTATTTTTAACATAAAAAACAAGAACTCACATCGGTATTACAAGTTCATGAATCGCTTAGATAACCTTTTCATCTATCTCTAAAAGCCTTTTTATACCTCGTAACGTGATTTCTGATTTTCTACTCATTTAGAGCCTTGTTAAAAATCAGGCTTCTTCCCTGTATATAGATACCTCGTTAGCCAGCATGAGAGGTCTTCTAATTTCTTCATAAAACGTCAAAAAATTTCTCTATAACGAAACGAAAATGAATTTTACCATTCCAGGATTACGTGAGACTGACTGTTCGTTATTTTATTTATTTTTATTTTTTCCTATTACGTCTGTGTTCTCCCAAAATTTCGCTGTTTCCCTTGAAAACTTTAAAAAGACATTAGTGCTGCAGTCCCGGATTTTAACCGGTTAGAAAATTCTCGGACGGCTAGCACCTTGCGGTTATGACAAGTTATAATGATGATATGGTAAGAGGACCAAAATTGATGCTTCACCTGTCAAAAGAAATTGAGAGAAAGAAAGAAAAGAAAAAACCGAAAAAAAAAAAAAAAAAAGAACGGAAGTAACAAAAAAAGTTCAACACCTTCTCTTTTTTGAAGGTTTTATGTACTTCTCGTCTGCTTTCTATCTTTCTCTATCCCTTGTGTTCATTGCCTCGTGATCTTTGGACCACGGAGTCAGATCCCCACTCCATCCTTTCACGAAATTATCTTTCGTTGTGTAACCATCGGATACTATAATAAAACTAGAAAAAAAGGGTAACAAATCTTAAAGAATATGTGTTCCATCGAGTAGTCCACCTTGCCGACAGTCGAGGGCACCCTTTGCTATATATCCGGAGGCGAAGCAAGCGATACGACTAATTTGGGCTAGTCGATAAAAAATCAGATTATGCCCGGGGTTAACCTTTTTTTTTTTTTTTTTTTCTCTCTCATTTTTTTACCCCGACTTACTGCATGAGGTAATAAAGTGATTATCGCTCAGACGTCTCTATAAAGTATAGCCGTTATTACCAGAGAGTATAATATCCGGATAATTCTGTTGGCCAATTAATTTAGCGAAGTTGAGCAAATGGGGAAAAAAAAAAAAAGAAAAGAAAAGAAAAGAAAGAAAAAAAATGAAATTCTTTATAGAATCGATGATAATTTTTAGTCGAACGACTTTGACATTCTATACCGTTGATTATCAGCGTCAGTTATTTCTCTGAAAAGCCTATGTACGGGTGGATAGATACATATCCGAAAACGGAACAAACCGCGCATTAATAGTCCTGTGTCCCATGACAAGAAACCGCGAGAGCAAGGGACGCGGCGTCCGCATCGGTCCAACAAACTAATAGGCCCAAGCGTCTAATAAATAACTTAGAAATGATAATGCGAACGTACTTCCTGTCTCCGCTACATATATAGTACCGAGAAATCTGAGATAGCGCAAAAAAGTCGAAACATTGCTAGCCTTGTTAGCGGTGACAAATGTCCAAGCTACCGGTCGATTCTCTGCACAGTATAGATGGGTTTAATGATATGTAACGAGCCTGCGAAGAGCTCAACTCCTTACCTAAAGCACGTGAACATTTCTTTTCTACAAATCGCATTTATTTATTTATTTATTTATTTATTTATTTATTCATTTATTTATATACATTTGTCGTTTTCTATAATTCTTTTGTATGTACTACATACATAATAAACGAGTAGAGATAAATATATAGGTAAACGTATGTGTAAAGAGTGCAGAATTATTATTTTTTGCTTTTATTTTTCTCGAAGAGTCGACGAGGCGACTTGGATAAGTAATTAAGACGGTAGTTATAACACGGGGCGCTAATGACACGGTGAAAAGTAACCCGGTGATATTATATTTCTTTTAGTGTTAAGAACTCAGGGTTTGAGATTTTGTCAAAAGAAAAACTGCAGAAAGGTATTTACGGATGGAAAGAGATTCGTCGCAGTTAGTTAGGTGGGTATATTACACGCCGCGAGTTGCAAAAGATATTTAAATACTGCACCGCTCGCTTTATACCCAACTCTTCGTTCTATGCGGTATAAAGAATGTGCTAATGAGCTTAATTTGCGGCAGAGATTACGGCCTCTTGCTCTTTTCACTCTGTTAGATTGATATTTTTAACTTAAACGTTAGTCAAAAACCCCTGAGCCCCCATTCCCGTTCTCATGTACCAGATAATCCTCGCTCACCAAGGTAACTATTAACGAAGCTTTTCTCATAGTTTTCATATTGGGGACAAAAAATTATCTATGAATAATACAACGAGGTCGGTTTCGAAGCTCCCAGAATTTAATATAATCGAATAAAACACCTGATTCCGCCAGAATACCTGAGCCTAGACTCGTTTCTCCGTTAAATCTAATCCCAGTAGGTATACCCGGTCATTTTCGGCTCTTAAGACACCAAAGGCGAGTCCCGAGATATTTTACGACGATCCAAAGAACTGTGTAGAGTCAATTTCTCTACCACCTAACATAAGTCAGGAAAGAGTCAATCGCTCGTAGAGCCCTGGGCAGTTGTAAATTCGTCTTACCATTCGGGTGGCTATTTCGGTTATAAAATATGTTGGAATTTATCAAATCGTAGGTTTGTAATGGGGCATTAAGTAGAGTCTGGACTTTGATCGGATAAAACCTGGAATTTTATTGCAAAGATTATTCGGGGATTCGGTCTGCGGTCATTTCTTTTGATCTAAGAACTGGAAGAGAAATGGAACAGGGAACGAAACGACGAAAAAAAGAAAGGCTCGATTATGTGCCAGACATTATAGCCAGTAGAAAATAGAGGAGAATAATAAGACAGACAGTAAGTTAGAACCGCGATGCAGCTGCCAACTAACTAATTGACTTATATTCAACTGTGAGACAATTGCCTGAGCCTAAAAAAAGTAATGGATATTTTTATTTCGTGGAATCTTTCGTCTTTCGGCTCTTTCTTGTTCTTGGTATATTCTCGAATCCACGTTTTCGAAAACCTTTTCTGTTTTTTTTTTTTCTTTTTTTCTTTTTCATTATTCGGGGGGAATCATTCATCATTAGGTGAAATTCTCGAAACTTTTGAAACTAAAGTCTCGCGTTGAAAACGTTGAAAACGTAGAATACCTCGGAGAGAACGATAATTAAAGAGACACCGTACACATCTACCTACAGTGATTACTGCAGTTTCTGTCCCACAAACGGCGGGCGCCGCATCTCCTGTCTCGTAATCCACGTTTCCACCTGCCAAAGCCTCTGTCAGAGACGGTTATGTACAGTGGACAACCAGTACGTGGTATATGGGAGTAATTACTTTAATCACATCCCGGGAGCTAGCGTCTTGATGAAGTCATTACCACACTCTGCCAAGTAGAAGCGCACTGCACACTGCAATGTACATACATATAGGTACGGATACACAAACGTGTGTGCTCCAGCTGCCTTGCCTGGAGTGATGCAGTGGGCTGGTAAACCGAAACGTAAAGTATACCGCAGAGATAACAAACTTTAAGTAGATGCAATAGTTTTATAAATTTTCAGCTTTATTGATAAAAAAGGAATGATGAATGAAGATTTTTGAGCAAGTGGAGTCGAACGGATGATCAATCGAAATGGGTATCGAAGGTAGTTTTAATCCTGTATAAAAGACGCGATTTGGGAATCGAATGATATAATTCTTTGGTTAGTAATAAATCGTCAATTATTAACCGACGCCCATCGCGGTGAGATATGAGTCGATGATCGTTGTTTTTTGAATAATTAAAATACGCCCGACGAGGACACGGGAGAACGAACGAGCCTTAACGAGCTCGGATGAATTAACCGCCTTTGAATTCGGCGATCGCCTTAGGCCCCGGACTCGGACCTGGTGCCTCTAATTTCAAGTTTAAGATACACCTTGGCCAGGGCCTGAGGTCTGAGTAACCGGCGTGCAGTCGCGCGGTATTAAGTCATTACAGTCCGGGCTCTGTCCTAATGATACCCTTTGCCAGAGAGTGAGCCCGGCTAACCAAGGCCCGTCCATCAGACGTAGCCGTTCTTCTTAACGCAGAGGATCTCAACCAGTATCAGGTGCTGGTTTACCCTCAGGCATGTGTTTGCTTGAGATTTACTTATCTCCGATAAGATTTCGGGACGTTATGGAAAAAGGTGTAAAACGTTCGGCTTGAACAAACGATCATTTTTACATGAAAACGAAGAAAAATAACATTTGTCAAAGTCTAACAGGTCAACAGGCTGTAGGTGATAAAGACAAAAGTCGACGTTGATTCACCTCGCATCGTTAAAAAAGCTCAGATTTTCATTCCCATTTAATATTTCCTTCCGTCCATCGATATCGTGGATCCAGAAAAACGAAGGAGTTGAAAAGCTCCGATTCGACCTCTCGCGTGTTAGGATGTCAATTTCTGCTGCAGAGAAGCAGAAGCGGTGCTGTTAGTTCAGAATTTAATTAGTGGCTAAGTGCGTATCGATTAGATTCCGTCACTTTATCTTCGCTAACGATAAGCGATAGATAGACTCAGCCCAGACACGACGCGACGAGCGAAGGTGGTTGGAAGCAATCAATGAGACAGCTGCTGCTCACGCCGCGCGCAATTGCTTCGGCTAAACTTTTACCCCTCGTCCTCGTTTAGTGCGAGTCTAAGGGTGGTAAATACTATTGCAAATCGTGGCTCTTGGACGAAACGCGGTTCTCACAGCAGGATGTCTCCTCGGCGGCTGCTACGACATGCCAGTATGTAAGGCACGATCAGATTACCAGAATTGCTTGATTTGCATCGCTCAGAACGAGGCTCGCAAAGTCAGGAACCTCAATATCCGATAAGAATCTCTGGAAGGATTCCCTACGTTTTATCTCACCACCTCCTTGTCGGAATAGCTGTTTCGAGGCTTTTCACCTTATTACAGAACACAATATCTCCCTGGCTGTGAAAGAGGAGAAAAAACTGTTTGAACTAGCTCCAAATTCTAGCCACAGAATTCACTGGCCAGCCTCCACATGCAATCGTTCTGGTTTCATAAGGGTGCGCAGACGAACGCGAACCCCTGTACAGTCGTTATCCGTTATCACTCCAGCTGACGTAATTGCATACTGGGTTAACACTGTCCGTTAGTATAACGTAGTTATCTCCTTGATTTTGTCAGCCTATCGCGCCATATACTAAACAATAATTACTGATCGGATAAGATTTCATTAGGCCTGTTGATAAGGCTAGTGGATTAGCCTGGATTATGCAAATTTCGTATACGCAGTACCCCAGGGTACGAAACCCTCTGGGTATCTACTTCAGTGGGAAGTTCTGCTTTCCAGATTCATTGCTTTTCGTCTGACGTCTGCCAGTCCTTGTGAGACAGCGTTTCAAAGTTGATGATACATTATAGACACGGGGATGTCTCTCCGTATCCTTATATCTCTGGAATTTCCCGTTACCAGTAAGCCAGACAAATCTGTTATGAGAGAAAAAGTATGAATGGGTACAAAATTTGATCAGCATCAATCCGATAACCAACGACGTCATATCGGCCGAGGTTTTCCATCAATTTAATTGAACAATACGTGGAAACGGGGTGAGTGACGGACAAGCGTATGAGATTTTAATGGACGGTACATCACATTCGTTTTATCTCACCGGTGCCCGAAAAAAAATTTCCATAAAGATTTCACGATTTTTTTACAATTCCAGACACTTTCGGTTTCGACTACCAAACCAGCTCGATGCGATACGATGAGAAATAAATTTCGATCATCGTATTTTCGAGAGGGTAAACTTATCCGAGACTTGTACGACTAGGTGACTTTCAATGGTCGAATGACTCTGTAGTTAATATATGGTAGATGCCTCAGACGTAGTCGGATGCAGTGAATACTGGTACATCTTTCATCTCCGGCTAGCAGAGCTCAAACGAGGAAGATTGGTGGTGATACGACTGTGTATACGAGAACGTTTAGTAGTAGGTACGTACCTAGAGCTTCAGGAAGCTAGAAGGAGGTAGGTTCTCCCTTGTTTGATGGGGCTGAGCTTGGTTGCTCATTTGCCTAGTCAAAGGCAAGTTCTCTTTCCCTTTCCCTTCCCCTATCCCTATCCTACTCGCTCTTTCCGCGCCCTTATCCAGGAACCACGTCTCGTTACTCTTTGGCTCTAACCGCCACGCCGAGGATAAGATGCTGACGTTTTGGCTAGGGGTTGGAAGCGCGAAACCGTGATAGACATTTCGTGTTGCATCGAAGTGGAGAGAACCTATCGACGGATAAAGCATTTCCCGTACCACTTACCGCGTCTTAACCACTTCTCTCGGTAAGATCAAACTCTCGACGATATCCAAGCCGAATGTTACGCGCGTCGCCTGCTGTGCTACGTCTTTATCCCACTCGACTAAGGTGATGAATTAAATCTGGCAAACAACCACCGTGTCAATATACATTCATCCTATTTGCATTCTCTCACTGATCGAGTCACTCCACCGTCAGTCAATAAACAACCTAGTATCTTAGACGCGTTCAATCGAACATCCGCAGTCCATGGCAAAGTGTTTCGAATGTTAATCGAGCCAATAAGACGCGGTGAAGTGGCTATTGCCATTTTCTGAAGGGTCTAAATAGCCAAAAATTATACCCCCTGCATTTTCGGTCTTGGTTTACGGGTCTCGGTCCATCCAGTCTCTTAATACCAACAATCTGTTAGAGGAGGGTAATCCGTGAGCCAAGGTTGTTGATTTAATCCCACTGTTTTTGCGGTAAATTCTTGTAGGCTACGGGAGGTAATCCGCCGCAGATTTATAATGCGGAGGTTTCGCGTGGAACGGTACGGTACGACGCGGCATGGCGCGGCGCGGCGCCTAGCTATAGCTATTCCGGGCGTCGCGACGCCTACCGGTTTCACGGTAGGGGTTACTCGACTCTCGTTTATTGTTTGTTATCATGGAAACTTTTACCCAATGAAAAACTACGCCCAATTATTAACCCATCCGTTATCCTTGGGGTCAGACTGTCCAGGGTGACCCAGATCTAACGAGTTTCAAAATTCACGAATCTGTCTTCGTCCATAAGATCGATACCGAATTCTGACCGTTCCTTTTTTTTGTCATTTTTTATTTATAACTGTGATCAATGAGTGTTGGGAACTCTGGTTTATGGGGAGCCATTTGTTGCAAGTACGTGAAAACTATGGTAAAAATACAATAGAGTTATAAAGCGTTAACGCATACTGAAGGGTTGACTGAAACCGTGTTCCATGGTACTTCCTGAAGCCACAAACCACGACACCCACTATACCTACTCGATGTTACAACAAACCTTTAATTTCCTATCCCCCTTGTACCTTCCTTCCCCGGTCGTTCGCGCCTCTCGAAAGCCCAGTTTCCCATCATCCCTTGGGCCATTCGATGCTCTTCTCTCGTCCCCCAGGTTACGCGAAACAAATCAGAGACTTTTTTTTATGGTCTCGCTAATGGGAACCCGACACGCTATACCCTGACTGTACGACCGATGCGATATTTTAGCTAAAGTCAATTCGTTTTCTCGATGGATTAGGCTACGTGGGCCAAAATAAAGTTCTGCCATTTTCGGTCAACCTGAATCCGGCCATCTCCCAAGGGTAGATAATATAATACGGCACCCAGGACGAACTGCGAACAACGTATTATGACACTTGTGTTCTTCATGGTGGAGGAAATGTAACAGGAATTTATCTTCATCGTGGGAATCAGGAAAAGGAGAGAGAAAAAAAAAGAGAATGAAGCTAAGAGACTTCAAAAAGTTGGTCATTTCTACAAATAACTTAATTAGAGCGAGTGAAGTTGGTGGCAATTTGTAGAAAGTGCACACAGAGATGTGTTCACCATGTGCCAAGAGTCAGTGTAAATAGGTAGATTCGTACTTGGAGTAGGTACCAATCGTTACTAGCACGAACGATGCTGAGAGAACGTTACGTCTCGTACAGCTCTTCGGCTGTGTATCTGTCAACTGCAATTGCAGTACGTTAAGTGAATACGAGAACTTTATAATGAAGACATCGATCCGGCGAACAAACTATCGGTGCACTTTCTGTCAGTTAGTTTGCAAGTACCAGTTGCGAAGACTTCGTTCTATAACAATCGTTGCTAAATCCATTCAAGGTATTTGAACGTATGGAAGATTTTTAATCTCAGTTATTTCATTCGTTCATTCATTCATTTATTCATATGTTCGTTCATTCATTCGTTCATTCATGTTCAGAACTATTTATTCTTAACAAAAAAACTCTCTTGATCCGACGTTAACTGAATGGCTTTGCAGCAAGTTGCGGGCCAGAGCTTGCGGTATCTTTGCTAAAGGACCGTCAACTTCTGATGGACTATAAAAGGAGATGTAAAATATCTTCATGACTGCCTGGAAGCACGGGTACCTACGTACACCGTAATACCAGTAATACCGCTCTCTTTGGCTCGACTCAGAGTGGCACGTGGCATAAAGTTTACGATGATGAGAGGAAGAGAACAGCCGTGCACCGAATCCTCTGGCCACAGCATCACGATGTCAGGCGTCGCGTCGTCGAATTCCGTGATCCTTGGACGAGATACGGAGTGTTATCGTTCCTGTACATCAAATTATTCAACTCTTCAGTCTTGATTGCGATTCGTTATGGCCCGGGTTAATTTCTTCGCAAATCTAGCGAGTGGTAGATTTCGGACTTTTTCGAGATGCACAACCTACCAGGATCCAACCACTTCTACTGAAATGATTCAAAGCTGAAGAATTTCACGCTATATTACGTCAAAAAGAAAAATTTCAACGTGGTATAGGAAAAAGCACGAAATGCAAAGAACGATATTTGCAACACCGTCACGTCCCAACTTCACCCGATTAGCGGGCTCACCAGAGGGTTCCTCATCCTTGGGGCAAATTGCGCCATCTTATTCTGCGAAATATTAAAAATCATTGGATCGACACGAATTTTGATTACTGGAGGCTCCAGAGATCACTGACTGCGAGTATGGAATCAAAATTTGTCCATTCAATCCCGGAGCGAATATTTCCAACGAAATATCTTACAATTCGGATGGAAGTGGACTAAGTGGACTAAGGCACGCTTAGAACTGCAATACCAATCATTTGAAATTACGAAAGGGGTTCGATGGAAGATTATTTCGATATTTTTGGAGTTTCGTTTCGCCCTGCGAATCGTCTAGAGTAATTTAATAAGCGGTAGATTAATCGGTGAGAAAATTAGCGCCTTCGAAAAACGTCTAAAGTCTTAAATCTTGATACTTTTCGGGTTGTTTATTACCGTGAACTGATTGAGAAGATAAATTTTGCTGTTCGGTATTATGTTTGGTTCAAAGAAGCGCTAATTACCTTTAGCCCGAAGGTATTCGCCAGCTTGGTGAAGAGTTGGTATATAAAGGGGGCGCGATTCTTGACGGCGAGGCTAGGAATTAAGGTAGTTGAAAAATCACCTCTTACTCCTTGTAGAAGGGTTTCTCGCGGTCTGGGAACCATGACAGCCGAGATAGAACTAGATCTGACTACCATAAGATCTTCGGGAGGCTATCTCCCGGCTACGACGATTTTCCCTGTATATAATCACATTAGCAGCTCCATTAGCGAGTGACTAGCGCCAAAATTCACCGCACGTTTGATTGCCTAAGGCTAGAATTCCGCCGAGATATCTAACCAACGATGAACTAAGAGAAGAGAAGAGAAGAGAAGAGAAGCGAAGAGAAGAGAAGAGGAGTTGTCTCGTCTATTCATCCATCATCTCCTAAAGTGAAAGCTCTTATTAATTACATTTTCCCATCTTGGCTTTGTTCGGACGTATTCGTACGAAAGACCAAGTCTGCAAAGCTAAGAAATCGAAATAAAAAAGGGGTGTGTTAATTCTATGAAAATTTTTCTCTTTTCCGCTAACGATTTTAGCAAACGATTTTTAACTTTGGGTTAGGTAACCCGGGAAGTTGGTGAACATCGGAGTCTGAAAATTTTTAACCATCGTCAACCACCTCGGTCTAACTCGAAGCTTGCGAACTGGTACAGGATTATGAAATATCGAGGCGGACCAGATGTATACACAGGTAGATGTAGAAGTTGTTGGGAATTCAAAGTTGAGTTGATGTCGTGTATATTGATTATCCGTTTAGCCGGCCACTGCTGCAATGCACCATTTTGGTCCTGGGCTCCGGGTTATAGCTACCTTCAATTTGCATCCAGCTCGAGAATTTCGTCTTTTAAATAAATATTTTCCGAGACATACTGCATATTTATGGAATTCGATGAAACGACGATCCGCAATAAAAAAGAACAAAATAACCGCAGGGAAAATAAAGACCAAAGATTTCGGCTGACCGGTACGATTTAGGGCAGGTGACAGAGATAACGAGATAACATCACCAGGACTGAGGCAACCGCGAAGGACCAGCGCTATACTTGATCCCCGTTAATATTGCACTAGGGTGTATAGGGACGTGTTCCGGTTCGTTTTCGCTTGACGGTTAAAGCGACGTGGCATCGAACGATACAGATCGTAAAACGGGAGGTTCGAATCGAACTTATGGTTCGACCAACCGATTGATTACATGAATTATAGATCCTCTCTTTTCTCGGTACATTTCAAAGCTCTGGATACTGTATAGACCCGGTAGTCTTGACCCTTGTATATATCCTTTCCAGGTCGTTAACGCGTCCCAGGAAGAATTAAGCTTCGTCGTTTACTGCTCCCTTGTCTTGGCGTAAATACTGAAGCGGTACTTCCACAGTAGAAGGAAGGCGTATTGTTTTAACGGCGTTACGACTAGGACTGTGAAAGCTGTTTTTTTTTTTTTTTTTCCGTTTTTTCTTTATCAGAGAATCGATATTGCCTACGTCGGTGTGAATTTTCCACCCTTAAAAATCACCTGGGCTTAGTTTTACTTTTATAATTTCATCCCTTCGATTAGCCGACTCTCCCGTATTCGCGTGAAATTTATCTATATGTATATAGCTGGGCAAAAAAAGGAAAAAAGACAAAGAGTTTTCGTTACTACACATCGCGGCGAGAGGAAGGGTGCAATTACGCGATTGAAAAAAAAAAAAGAAAGAAAAAAAACCACCCCTCTTCAGAAGTATATAAATTGTAACAACCATGATAATCATCACTCGCGTATAGTATACGTAGGTAGTGTACCTAGGTGCGTACAAGTTCAGACAGTTCAAGTACTACCCCTTCCTTTTACCCTATCCCCAAGTTTTCAACCCTCTCCTCGTCTCGGCGAGACCCAGACGCCTGCACGGTGCAATGGGTGCTTTCTCGTTAAAAATGCACGCGTCGCAAAGCTCTCTCTACTTTACGTCGGCAGGTCGTGTAAACTTACAGGGTCGCGGTGCGCCAGGGTAGAAAATATTTTTCTATAGCTATACTATAGTTTTTTATTAATTTTTTTCTTGTTATTTTTGTTTTGCTTTTCTTTTCTCATATTATAACGGCAGCCAAAATCTAAAGAAGAAAGCGTAAGGGAGAAAAGTAGAAATAAAAAAAAAAAAGGGAGAGAAAAATATAAGGAAGCACAGTCGCGCTTTTGCCTAGCAGCAGTTTTTAGAAATTTTGATAACTCATAGTGGATGGAAATGGGCAATAGTTTCGCAGGGCAACTTTTCCCAGCATCTAACTTCCTCTCCCCAAGTCGCGATATATCAGTCGCGGCAAAACCGGAAACCGGAAACCGTCAATCATAAGACTAAGTTACCACCGAGACCGCCAACTCGCCTAAGGAAGCTTCGTATCACTATATAAACTACTTTATGGACTCGTACCGGCCTTAAAATATGCTCGCAAACCTATACCCATCGATTTTTTTTACATAAATAACTGACCACCTGTCCACCACGTTAATATATACCGACCATCTCCAGCTATTCCTCTCACCCTAAATCAATGATCGGCAAAAGCTGATCCAATTTTTCCTTTTTAGTTTTTCCATTTTTTTAATTTCTTTTTTTTTTTTTTTACAACTTTTATACAATTTTATTCTACTGGTTGCATAAATCGATCATTTGCGTGATAAGTGAAGATAAAAAGGTGACGGAATTATCGTTTTCTTCTTCTCGTGCCGATCGTCGCGTTAAGCTGCTGTTGCTGCTGCTGCGACTGTGTTTAGAACCGCTTCCATTCCGCTCGGTGTTGAAAATTCGCTAGTTCCAAATTTGGTCTCCGAATTTTTCTGGACGCTACTCAGACCTTTTTGCAGCGCAGTTTTCGCCGTTTCGATAGCACGAGACGCTTGTTCTTGCGCTTGATCGAGAGCCTCCTGAACCTTTGCCTTGGCTTTTTCGAAAAGGTCGCGGGCCTGGTCCAGCATTTGGGGTGCTGGCTTCGCCGAGACCTGAAATCAGATTTCGTGAAACACTTTTTTTTTCTCATTTTGCGATTGTGAAAGATTGTCAATTGTATGAAAAAAAAAAAAAAGGCAACTTCGAGGTACGGTGAGAATCAATTTACGTGTCAAAGTTTCAATCCTATTCACAGGGAACTTGTATTTATACGAATCTGAGGGTATTTTTTGTCTCGTTTTATTTGTCATCTTCTTCGAAGTTCATCGATCGATCGATTCTGTACATAGGGTATAGAAAAATCCGTCGATTGAACTTAGCCGAGATGTTTTTACTACTTTACAGAAAGCACTATACCAATGATCAAATAAAAGAAGAAGAAGAAAAAGAAGATGAGAAAAAAAATGAGCTTGCGATCAAGGGTCCGTTTAAATGTGAAAAGAAAAGAAAAGGAAAAGGAAAAGGGAAAGAAGAAGTATAAAGAAATATATACAGATCGTGGTTTTACCTCCGCAAATAAGTAGAGAACGAGACACGAGGCAAGCAGCAGTTTCATGATGGTACAAACCGCAATAAACTTGGCGAATAACCAACTGGGAAAAATAATTGTTTAAACTTGGAGTAACGCGAGATTTTAACAACAGTTACTGTATGCAGGCAAATGCACGATGTGACTGTGCCCGATGTAGAACTGAAAGTCTATTTATCTACTATTTATACTATCGTCATGAATACGCCTTTTGCCGGATGTCGGAGCAGTTATTAACTCCATAAACACTCGTCATCGACGTTGGTTTATTTCTTTTATTTTATTTATTTTTTTCTCTCTTTCTCTCTTTTTCATCATTTACCTAGAGACACGTATGTGTTCGTGTAGAAACAGCTCGCACGCAGGTATACCCCGTATCTCTATCTACCTACATTTATACTGTAAATACTGTTCGTTCCTCGACACGCTCGAGTCCGCTGGGCCGAGCTGGTTCGTTGTTCTATGGCTATTGTGTGACACATAGTTCCAGGAATCACATTTGTCAATGATTATCTGTACCATCGACGTCAGGAATTATTGTCCAGTCGAACTCAAATCCTCGACCAGACACCGAGGCACCTATTTCACACGAAATGTCAGAGGAATTGATCGTAACTTTGCTAATATCGTATATATATACAATATGGTTTCTACATTAATTAAATATTTAAACGGTTTTACCAATAAATTATGAAATTATTTTCAACCCTCGATGAAAAGAGGATTTTTTTTCTTTTTTTTTAAATTTATTTCTCTTCATTCACAGTCCCTCGGTTATCAGTTTTTGATACGTGTATATAACTACTGGGAAAAATTTGTTGATTCAATTCCGCATGAAAATTCGCAATCGTATCCAGCGAATTTCCCATCGATTTTAACCACTCGAATAACGTCCGCTTTGTAAACTAGTCCATTCCTGACAAATATTACGAATGGTTACGAGTCGTATCTATGATCGAGGAGTGTCGTATGCACGCGATACCATTCGTCAATACGTGTTTCCTCGCCTCTACTATCTCTGCGAGGCAGTGCGATTTCCGAGTACCGTATAACCGAGTACCAAAAAATAAAAAATAATAAAAAAAAAAAACATAGATAAAAAATAATAACATAAACCAAAAATATAGTCGTGCTTGTACGACGTCACGCACTTTTGAGCCCATCGAAGAGCCTCGATTTCTCCTCTCTTTGATGATCCGAGGACTGATTGTGCGGGGCACAGATCTTCCATCCGTGGTAACTAATCTCGTTGAAAAAGTCTGGTCTGAAGCTTTGCAGGGTGAAGAAGGGGTTTGGGGGTAATTAATATCCAAGGATTCGTCGCGCATATTTCAATGTCAACAAAAATACATCAGTGGCAAAACACGGAATTAATAATGGAACTCAAGAGTAAGAAGGGAGCGTTAGCTAGGGCGGGTATAAGGTAGATAGGTACTATAGCGACGATGAAGATGACACATGGTTATAACGGTGACACTCGCATCCGGCGTAGCCTAGCGTCTCAACTAACTCGCCTAAACTGAAAACTCTTTTTATTTCTCAATAAAGCTTTGTGCGCTATATTAAAACGCCGCAAAGTGGTTAGTACTCGTTTAGACTCCTGTCACCGAGATCTTATATACGTCTGAAAAGACCCGTGCATCTTTCGTATTATAGACGTCCGTATAACGAAGTCGAGTAATTTGGGCAATTAGTAAGCCGCCTGCTTTTAACGCGCGATTAGAAAAAATCCTTTTCCCATTATTCCTTGGCTACCAGATTGTATAAATTTTTTCGATCTTCTCCTTAATCGCGAAGAGAGTAACCGGCGCCGGGGACGTGACAGAGAAGCTAAATCAGGGGTGGCCGGATGCGTGAGGACCGATTACCACTCTTCCCATCAATCCTACCGATTAAACTAATAATTTCAAGTTGAGTCGCCTCGGTATAGCCTGGAGGGGTACATCGCCTGAGTTACCGTTTCTACCTATCAAGATATTCCATAAGATATATGGAGCATACCGATATGATGTAGGGGCCAAACACGACCCGTACGTTCAGGGGTTGGGATAAGAAAAATCGCTAGCTGTTTGCTTATATAGTTTCGTAAGCTCACCCTGGAGAGGTGCGTGCATGGTTTATATTGCCTTTGAATCAATATGACCCAGGTAAGTCTGATTATATTGATATTAGTAAGTAAGTAAGTAAGTAAGTAAGTAGAGGGTAAGACTTGGTCGATGAATCAACCCCCGAACTTATATTAGACTGGCCAAATCGGTGGAGGCTAGTTTTAGGCAGTTTGTGCCCGAAGTTCTCGTTCGCTGAAACATTTGCTAAGTATAGGTAGACGTGGTGATGATTTATAACTTGTTGTTATACCCCGACTTAATTATTAAAATTATATTTAGGGGTGTTAAACCGCAGGGAATCTCATTCAGATCCTAAATCCTCCGAGATTTTGTCTGTCCCGAAGCTATATGCTGCAACTCCTGTTTAATGTTACATCGATCAAAAGCTGTCCCTTGCTTTTGCGTTTTACTGCGAATTGGCCACTACCCCCAACCTCCCGACATCATCTCACCCCGTCTATTAATACACGACGCATTGTCCTTCGGCTAAATCCAAACTCCCTTCGGGCATCGATCACTTAGTTCGCCACCGGTGATGGCAGGGTCTAGCCAGAATCATCCCTTGCGACATTAGCGAGTGGAAAGAAAACTTGTTTATTAAATAATAGACAAGGATTTATTTATTAGTTATTATTTTTCTTCTCATTCTTCCTATCAGCGAAAATTCTCCACGAATTTTGGGGGTAATTCCCTTAGCAGGAAGTAAAATTCACACGTGGTTTAAGACGGTGGGCTCCGAGTGCACCGACACTTCCGTCAGGGTTGAACCCTCGTTTTCAAGTTTCCATCCATCCCTACCTCCCCGCGTTCTCTGCGGGTTTACGTGAGAAAATTCTTAACACTATTCGGTTAGATATTAGAGGGCATTTTTTACCCCTAGCTACGCGACGCTTAGGCAGTGGCGGTCGAGGGCGGTTTTGTGCTCACCAGAAAACGAACCACACTTGCTCTGCCCTTAAGGCGTACGAATATCTCACGCACATAGCGTGACGTTCCTGTTATCCGCGAATCGCACTGGTTGAGTGTTCAGTGTTCGCACAACTCGGTCTCTACAGAATTCTACGATACTTCGAAGTGCCTCACGTTTTTAGACCTCATTCCTGCTTTTCTTTCCTCATTTTCTCTATTTTTATACTTATTATTTTTCGTCTTCTTATTTTTCACTTTTCATTCTATTCCTTTTCTAGGAATCTCGCTGCTACACATACGAAATCTCTCCGCGATCTAAACAGTGCGAATTATCGAAACAGTCATTGCTTTCTTTACTCATTTCTGTTCTTTATTCTCCTGTTATCGCGAATGATGTAATTAGTCAAGAATTGACCATTATCTGTTCTCTCTATCGTCGGAGTAATTAAATACTGCACGAAGTCGTTCACCTCGTTCGACACTTAATAGTCGCAAAAAACACGAACGTGTATTTTACCTGGAAATAGAATTCGTACGAATGTTAAACATCGCGTGTTCCCCATTCTAACTTAATCCGACTGAAAACTACAACGTCTGGCTATATAATGAAAGTCTAGTGATTCGATAAAATTCGCAAATATGTAAATGAACGAGATACTCGAGGTTTTCAAGCTCGTAGTCCATCTTCGAAGGACTAGAATAGGACTCAAAGAAAAATTCCTCAAAGCAAATTGTGAACCCGCGAGTCTTCCGGGCGTCTCGGTGCTTCAGCGACGCGAAATTTTCGACATTATTTGATTGTTCAGAGAGAATTGCATTGTTTTCTTAAAGCACAGCTTCGGGCGATGCAGCTTCTGTTTAGGGAACGAAAGTTTATGAAAAGAAACTCCGCGGTCTTGCTCGAGGAGTAAATAGATATAGACGAAAATATCAAAGCTTTGATACTCTGCAAGCTCTTCGAGGGAGAGAACTTCACCTTTACCTTACCTTACCTTACCGAGAGAGAGAAAAAGACAGATATTATAATTGTAGCTTTTTAATTTCGCACTTATTGTTGTATTGTTCCCGACACAGAAGCGCACCGTGAAGATTTTCCTTTGTATTACTTCGTACCGCTTCCGGATTTTCCCCATTGTCAAAATGAATACTGGAAATTTATCATTATTACTATTATAGACGTCGAACAAATTTAAGAGAGAGAGAGAGAGAGAGAGAGAGAGAGATAGAGAAAGAGAGAAAAAATTTTCTAGAATCAAAAGACTTCGACGATCCAGTCTCTTTTCTTTCGCACATTTTTTTTTTATTTTGTTTTCGCGACTCACCGTGTTTCGCGTTCTTCAATCACAGGAATCCAATTGCTTTTCTTTCAGATCGAGAATACAACCGACTACATATAGTATATATATATATATATGTACGTGTATGTCTATGTTACCTCAGTACATATACCCGACATCGCGATTGACGGCCGATCAAGAAACGTAAAAGGCAAGTCGCGGTTATATTCTACAGAGAGAACTGAAACGCTATGGCAAAATCGCAAGGCAAGACTCAGGGGAAAAAGATCAGTGAGGAATTCCAACGATTGTTTAACGAGCCGGTTTTGCAGCTCGAATCTCACATCGCTGACCATCGCGGCCTAATTAAGAGGAATGTCTAACGAGCTGAGGAATACTCGGACGAGATATTGCACGCCCAGTTGGTTCGGTGATAAGTATATAATACAAGGTAGTATATACAAAGATATATATATATATATATATATACTACCTATATACCTCCAGGTGAAAATTTCTTTGAGAAAATATCTCGTTTAATTAACTCCTGGCACAATTATCTTCAAACGATTGGTTATAAATTGTCGAACGGAAACTTTCTGAAAAAAGAGGAAAACCGTGAGAGTTTTTTATTTATTTTTTATTTTTTTTTTTTTTCGTAAGAAAATTTAACGAAACCCGTCTCTTCTCAAGAATTTTTTTTTTTTTTTTTTTTTCACGGATCGCGATATAAAGCGGGGGGAAAAAATATCGAAATATAGAATATGAAATATGTGGAAAGATCGTACTCTGTATATACATATATACTTTGTATCTATGAGTCGGAGGGAAAATAAGGAACGGGTAATAAACGAGCGGCGTAGTATCAGAGTGAGAGGCAAGCTGGTGCTGGTGCTAATTACAAGGGTGTTTGTATTAATGCGAACGTTAGCATTCCGTTGTCACGTCGGGTGTAGGGATGCTGTAAACGCGAGTGAGGATACCAGGTGGACGAAACGACTCACGCACGATACCACTTTCGCGGAAAACCGCAGACGCCCCGCGATAACTCGGAGTGGTTAAAACTTTCCATAATCCAATCTCTCTCTGACATTGTGCCTATGTATTATCTATCCTTGTAAGGAATACCTATACTCTGTACGCCTAATTCGATGCATACGCGTTATACGCGTATACCTGCGGAAATTGCGTAGCTAAGAAATTTCGCGTGATTTATTTTTTCATCAATTTCGGGTATTTTTTATTAGCAAATTTTTTTTTTCATACATATTACGAGGATAGAAGAGGTTTTTGAAAACTCTTGGCAAGGACTCCGGTACGACGGCGTCTTACGCTGCGGCAGAAAAACTGTTGCAAAAAAAGAAAAAAAAAAAACTAGGAAAAATGGAAAAAACGAAATTTATGTGTCGTCAGCGTTTTATGATCTTCTTCGGCCAGAGGAAATATTAACCTTCGGGACAGAATGTGATACGTAATTTTTTTCTTTTTTTTTTCGCTCGCGGAACTACCAAACTTGAGTAATTTTATTTTTTACACAGATGCCTATACAGGGTTTTAACTAGCTAGTCTAAATGTTGTACAAAATTGAAATTTTTACTTTCACGTTAGTTCGAGGGGTGCTGTTTTCAAAATTCACGAGACTCGACGTAGCTTTAAGGACGCTTTTATTTCGCGTATATTTATCCCGAGGAATAGAGCTCGGAACACCTGTAGATCAAATACGTAGGTACGAAATGCTTTTTAAAATGTTTCTTCGTCGATGTCATGCAGAGACTTTTATTATCGCCAAGGCGAAAAGCGTCGGTCTTCGATAACGATATTCCGGGGCATTCCCTCGCTTCAACAGTCTGCCCACCAACCCCATAGTACATAGCATAGCGAAGCGTAGCGTAGCATAGCATGGGATCGCATCGCCCCAAGGGAAAAGCAAGTACTTCGATCCGTAGTCAAGCGCAGACTGCACCTCTGAGCCAACAGTCGAATAAATAATATCATATAAATGCAAATTGGCAGTTGAAGATATTTACGATAATGGAAAAATCTAATCACCCTACTCGGCACCCGCGTCTCATTCTTCACTCTTTTCATAGGGCAGGGTATTGTCTTCGAGCTCGAAAGCCGAAAGCCCCGTCCCTCGAGCCAAAAACATCAAAAAATTTATGTCCACCCTAAATTTGTTTGTTACCCCAAGCCTATGGCCTCTGCCTATCGTTGATTTCATTTCAGAAATTATCAAGGCGAGAAAACCGATTAGTACGTTTCAAATTATGCCTGAAATTTTTGTTTTCATTCTCGAATTATTAACGTCTTTAATTATCTTAGCTGTCGCGTCGCGATTCAAAGACTGACAAAGATATAAATCAAATCCAAAGATTTGTTACTATTTTTACCGAGCGAGAAAGGATTAAGCTGTTCGATAATAAGCCATGAGAAATGAGAATTGGTCCGTACTCAATCATCGGAACTAATTACGATACGTAAAAGTTCACTTCCCGATTGCTCGTCAATTTTCAGAATCGAGGAATAAGAATCCATTATATTGGCTTCCAAATCCTCCATTTCAACGACGATTTTTTTTTTTTTTAATAGACTCACTATCGTCTTATGACTTATTCTCGAGGTTTTACTGCTGATGAAAATACGTATTTGATGTTCAGGTTTTGGGTAGATAGTACCTACGAGTCTTGTGTATATCTAGGTACATGTTTAGGTAAAATGCATCCGTGAATTCTAGAACAGTCTGGTTAGTCGTATCTACTGTACGGGTGCTAATGTGTTTTCAGGTACGGAATTATCTCGACGTGCCATGAAACTCCTCGGGTCTTATCCATCCCCAGAAACAATGCACTCAGACGGACTCTGAGCTAAATTCAACTCTTGACTTGGACCGCATTCGCATTCTACATCTGACTCTCACCTGTCAAGAGTTTCGTGATTCAGTCAGCTCTACCTACTACAAAGTCTGAATTCAGCTTGTACTACACAAAACTAAGTAGTCGAGCTTTTGGTTTAAATTCAGACCAATTCCATTATGTTTCATCAAAAACTACCCTACGTTTCCATGATTCGAATTCGCACGAGATACATATTATAGGAATATATGTGAAATAGAATAGAGAATCATCTATCTCTGTGAAAAATGATTTGCGTTAGTTTTGTTAGCAGGAAATCTGGCCGGATATGGTTGTGGCATTGTTTGCGCGAAGCATGTTTTTAACGAGGAAACTTTTGGCAAATAAATTTAACGAATCGGTGCCAGTGGCTGGCTTGGCTTGGTCGAACCTCGCCGTGTTCGTTGCCGTAGTAAGCATCGCCATGGCTTGGCGTAATCTCTCGAAAACTTAAGGCGGAAAAAAAAAAGAGAGAAAGAAGAAAAGAAAGGAAGAAAGTAAGTAAGAAACAGCTTACTATTTTCTTGTTATTCCCCAGCTACGAAATACTCGGAACACAAAAGTTTCTTGTAGTTAGGTACTTCCATACTCTGCTCTCCCCCCTGATTCGTTACTAATAACTTATCTGCCTCGAGTATATAACTGATTATAATATAACTACACGGTATCGTTGCTAGAGTTCATCCAGTACTTATAATCTATCGATTTATAAACCGAATCCTATTTCTACGGTAACTCAAACTAGGAATCGTGATGTCATATATTGCATAGTACATCTTCCTACGGTCGAGATAACACACTCTCTGGTAACACATGACTATTATCGTTCATCTGTGACAGCTGGTACATCGTCGAGTCTATCATTAACACAATTAACATCCGTTTCCATGTTTGCTATCTGATTTCTGCAGCGTATTAGGTGATGTTTCCAACCAGGTAATCGCAAGTTCCCGCACTGGTTTAACGAGTAATGCACGTTAGATCGACGCTCAATCTTTACGCTATAGAGATCGGATTTAATATCATGAAATATTGACTCGTCATTCGTTGGGGTTTTATATATATATATAGTGAATTGGTAAACCGCGGTGCTAGTTTTTTTTTTTTTTTTCGTTTTTAAATAAACGGCCTTGAAAATCTCTGCCAAAAAATAAGGTCATTCTATTTTAATGCATTTCGCACGGAAATATCACTTCCGTTGTGAAATAAACCAATTTGAGCAATTCTCGTTTTTTTTTTGTTTTTTTTTTCTAATTCTTTTTGCTTTTTCGTTTCATTATGTCATTATGAACGACTGCTGTTGGGTTAGTGTGGTATTGTTTCAAGGCGATTTAATTACGTAAATATCTGCCTGTATTTATCTACCTGTATAATTACGCTCTCGACGAATTTACCTCTATATAGCTGTACGTGTATGAATCAGTCCTATATGCATTCGTTTCTGCGTATGAATTTTCACACATTTCGGCCATCGCGTCGAATGTATTATTCTAAACCGAATAATACGTTCGGTTTCCAATTTTTTCGATAACTTTATTTACAATTATTGAGTAAAATTCCTACATTTTTTTTTTTTCGTCTGTTTTTTCCTTTACAAACTCCTTTGATAAAATGAAAACCAATTTTTCCGACGAACTTTTCTCTGGTAATCTTAGCCCTTGACTTATTATTTTATTTGATTTTATTTTACTCTTACTCTGTAATTGATATTCTGGTCATGATTTTATCCCAGAGTTTAAAGAGGGATTCTATTAATTACGAAAGTTTTATGTGCATAAGTTTGCGAAACAAAATAAAACCGGAGTTTCTTGTCTCGAGTTAAGGTATATAAGCAGGTATTAACATTCGGAGATAACTCAAGGAAAGGAACTAATTCAACAAACGATATAAAGCAAACCTGATTATCTCACGTAAGTCCTAAATATCTTAGGAATTGCAAAACACATAGAGAACTCATATCGTCGTCTCTTATCTGACGAGCTATCAATGCCAATGTATCCTTTGGCTAATAAACGTGATAACAATTATCACGATCTCACGGTGCCTCAACGAAGGTCTGTCAAATTATATGACGGATCGTTTATATACCGATCTCTCTGTCTGGATAAAACTGAGGGTAAAAAACGCGGTTGAATCAACCATAACTGCATATTATGATTTTATTGCCGGTTCACAAGGGACCAAGTCTCGCTTTGAGGAATTTGTAAAAAATCCTTATCGGTTAAAGACCCGATTAAGACACGCGGATAATCTCCGTGTAGGTATACGGCAATCTCTACCGCTGAACTAGTGTGTGGCGAAAAGAAATCCCCGGTATCTAATGCAACGTAAGAAAAGGCAGATTTTTAAACCCCTTTCCTCTATCTGATCGAAAGTTGGAAGGGGCTGGTTCGATCCTAGTAATCTGGCTAGTCGTGCATGAGCGCAAGTCGCGGTACAAGTGTCGAGAAATAAGTTAGCCAGAGGAACTCTATTTTTCACGATGCATGTAAGTAGGACTAAATTGTTTGGAAAAAATGCTATCCGAGAAGTTTATCATTCCCGTTTGTTGGATTTCGAATAAATCGTTTTTTTTTTTTTCTTCTTCCAATTCATTGAAAATAAGTCGAGTCCTTGTAAATATTTAGGAGAGCGTATAATCGATGCGTTTCATCACCCTGAATGATGAACGAAACTAAAGAGTAGATCGTATTATTCGAATAATTAATCTACAGTGATTATTTGATGAGTTCAGAATCGTGCCTGTCAATCAATTAGAGACTACCGAATGAATGTTATACAAGGTTTCCTGTACCAGACGAGATCTAGAAACTTCGCTAGTGAAAACAAATAATTCATCTGTCGTCTATCTAGCATTAACTCGGTTCGGGATCTGAGGTGTAGAAATCCACCTATCGTCGAATAATTCCTTAAGAAATTCGCTTCGAATCTCTAACGAAATAATTTTGACAGTAATTTCCCAAAAAAAGGTTAATCGGAGGCTATTGCTTGTCTTATTTCTACCCAGAAGCTACATCCTTATCTGGTGATTTCGATCCTTGGTTTTCTCGGCCTGGTGCACGGTCAGAAAAATCTAAACTCGTCTAAAGACGTGCCGGATGTTCCACCGGCAAAGGCAACGGTGCTGGTTAACCCGGAGGACTATGAGGTTAATAAAAATCTAACGAAACTAGGAGATGAAGTAAAAGGAAATTGCAAGCACACGGATTATCGATCGTACGTAGAATGCGTGCTCGAAGAATCGAAGAGAAAGAAACGCCAAGGATACCATCAGCCGCAGCCGCAGCTCTGTTCCGGAAACGGATGTCCATCGACAAATCAGCAGCAGCAATGTATCGGAACCGGATGTCTTCAGTTTGGACAGCAGCAGCAGCAGTGTGTGGGTAACGGATGTCTTCAGACTGTCCAGCAGCCTTGTTTTGGAAACGGTTGTGTATTTTTTGGTCACAATTGCGGTGGAGTCGGATGCACTCAAATTGGTCAAAACTGTTACGGTGTGGGTTGCGTTCCTTCGTGCAGTGGGTCTTCGTGCAATACTCCAACCCCCGTTCCACCGGCGCCACAAATCAGACCAGTGAGTGATGAATTTCGCAGAGATATCGAAATGATAAGAGAAGAACTTGGGCTGGTGAGAAAGCAGAACGAGATGCTGATCAAATCTACTGAAACAGCCACTTCTTTTATTCTACAATTATTGAACAGGCCCAATTCGCAGCCGAAAGTTGTTCGCGAACCAGTCCTCGTCGGACATAATTCAACGACTAACATCGAGATCAGTAATTACCTGAATAACACAAACGTCGTGAATGTACCGGAGATTAAAAACAACGTGGTTGTGAAGAGAGAGAACACTTCGCATTGCTGCATCGTGGTGAGGCCTAAAACTTGCCGAAGAACTGTAAAGCCTCCGTACTTTTCGTGTGGTCATAGAAAGCATCGTACTTGCGGGCCTCATTGCTCGACAAAACGGGTTGTTTATAGTCATGTGAGATCGGGATGCACCGGGGATAACGATGGTGGGTATATACATTGCTTTCATAAATCTAAGAAAGTAACGTTTATGAAGATTAATGACACTTTTCTTTTTCTTTTCCTTTTTTTCTTTCGTTTCATTTTCTTATTACATTTTACTGCAGAAGACTGCGTCAGCTATCATCCATATCCGTACAATCCAACCTACACCGGGTATCCTACTTCCGGTTATTATCCACCAGCCCCGATTTACTATCCAACGACTGGAGCCCAGTATTATCCAGTTTACGCACCACCGCAAATTCCGATGTATGCACAACCTCCGATTTACCTGACCCATAACGATCAGGTTGACGATTGCGAGGACTGCGAGTCTGAGGTATGATACGATTCTTTCTGCCCTTTATATTTTTTACTCCAAAGATAGAAAATTTTCAAATGAATTTTCTTCACTTTGTGACAGATTTTGACTCTGTGTCTTTTTTTTTTCGGTCTATTTCGTACAGGTGGAAATCGAGGACTGTGAGGGAACGGAGGAGGATTGCAAGAGTGATGCAAAACAGGGTGAGACCGATTGATTTGGCTATAATAATTAATTGATTATTAAAACAGAGACAATTTCGAAACGTTAGACGACCGTGGAGATCAGCATCCAGCCAGAGTGAGAAGATTCCGCAATGTTCCTCCGGGTGAAATTCTGGAGATGAAAGAAGAGGCTGAAGCTATGAAGCGATCCGAAGATCAGCTGGTCGCTTCGGTGGAGATGCTCCGGGAAGCTGTGGAGCTTAAAAAACTTGAGGAAAAACGAAAGGAGGATGAAATATCGTTAACGAATGTCGTAACCGTCGGTGAAGACGTAGAATCACTCGGTTCAACTCCTGCCCCGTCTTTTTCCTACACTAAATCTGTATGATCGGGGAATACCTATTTTTCAGAAACACGTGGATATCCGAGGAGCGATAAAAAATAAGAAGATTGTAAACTCTTGATAGTAAACATTTACGTAGATCTACACCACGGATTACAGAAGCGCTTTTTTACTGCGGACTGTTTATTTCATTTGTTATTAACGGTCTTTTGTGTTTATTTTTTGAAATTCCAGTATAGAGACAGCGGAAATAAGTTGGAAATAAAAGCTGGCGTAAAATTGGTCTTTGACCAAAAGGAGTCTGTCTTCCGGGTGTTCTTTCCCTCGATATTTCTCTTTCCCGCATCCATCCGTCTCCTTCTTCATCGCTAATTCCTTCATCCCTTCCACTCTCTCGGCAGTCTCCTAAAACAATTTACAGCGTTTTAAAATCGACCTCTATACCTCTTTATTTTATTGTCTTAATAAAACGTCTCGCAGATTTATCCCCTTCTTTCGTTACTTCCGCCTCTCATTCGCCCGGTTATATCTCCTCCGGGTTCTGCAGGGTAGGTAGCTGCTCGCCGCAAGCTTTTTATCAAGAAAACGAGTAACGAACCAACCGCCGGCGCGGCATCCGGATCTTACTGAAATTTTCCGTCTCTCCCTTTACTCGAGGAAAATCCACCGTGCCAACTACCACCAAGCTTAGGCTTGCGGCTGGTTTGTTTTTCTTTCATTAAATTCAACCCCGTAAAACGATCTCTCATATTTATAAACTACCCTCTACCGGTAGTTAGTTATTTATAAAATCCCTTTCGCAGAAAATGGGCGATTTGACTCCCTCGAATCAAAAATTGTCACAGAAATAGTAACCGGGTTCAATTTATTAAAGAAACAGACGTGTGTAGCTATCGATCTTTGTAAACGATCTATCCACTCCCTTTGGGTTAAGTGAAACTTAAATCAAGAGTACGAAACGATCTTTGATTTTATTCGACTTCGTTTTTCACCCCGAAATAAATTTCCATTCGTTTGGATTACCAAGTTTAATTAAATCGCCGTTAAAATTTCATTCCAATTTTCGGATCTACTCTATTCGACCATGATTAGTAATCACGAGTGTTTATAGCACCGCTTGAAACTATTTTCGCTATTGTTAATCAATATTAAACCTCATTCCAGGGATTGATTATTCAGGTAATCGACGGCGCACAGCGATGCAGTTTGCGAATAGAATTGGCTTTAATAATCTATGAGAGTTCCCGGTGGTTTGAATCGCCGATGCGGAAGGGTAGGTAGTATATAAAAGTAGATAATACCTCTACCCCGCGAACAGTTGACTAAGCTTATAGTTTGTTATCCACGAAGAGAGACTGTCAATCAAAGAATTGGCGAACGATCGATCCCACTGTACCCCGAAATGATGAAATCGGGTCGGCGTATAACTTGCGAATAAAAATATATTCTCTACTCTATAATATCTCAGACGTTACTCCAACCTGCCAATAATCATGACGTGCGGGTGGAATAAACCAACCGTACTTGTTGCTCCGGTGAAAATCTTTAATCGATTTCTCGCATTGCATTTCGGTTCAGAGAAAATAAACTAATACAGTTGGGTTTTTCATATTTTTATGTATCGAATAGCGTGTGATATCCTTTTTATAAAAAATAAGGGCTCTCCGGTGGTATTTTAAAATCTGTTAAGGTCGGGGGTAGATTTTTATTCGAGGTAGGTACACGCTTACCTACCCTTGGTGTGCCAGTCGCCGGGGATTCAGACCACCTAACCGAACCTAACGTAGCCTATACTCCACGGCAATAAAAGCGATTTATCGATGCCACAAAATGGCGGCTCTTTTCCCCGTTTCCACCCCCTCAGGTCGTGCTTCATTTCGCTGATATTAAATGCTGTAAATTCAGGGACCAACCTCGGTAAAAATCGGCCAAAATAAAAGCTTGAGAAACCGGCTTACAGTCATCGGTGTCATCCGGAATACAGAAAATTTCGGACGCGAAAATAGGGTGGAAAAGAAAAAAAAAAAAAAAAAACTATAAAATCCGTTTGTCAGGATGACCGGTTCTATTTCACTCTTGAAATACGTGCAAAAGGTGGTATGAGGTATCGAATAGGGGTTGTAGGCAAATATTGAAAATTCTCTTCCGCATGCGAAAGGCTAAACGCGTTTGTAAAATGTGTCAGGTAACAGGTGACAGAGGATCGGGTGACCGTAGATAAAAGTTTCGCAGTGATGTATACAGCTTTGCTACAATTTACACCGATATGATTGGACTGTTGCATAAAATTGAATCGTAAAACTTGGTTTTACTACCCTAATTACACCGAGGCGACAACGCCGATCGGCTCGTATATCCTAACGGTTTATTATCCTAGTGATTTACATCCCCGAATACGGAATACGGGGCAGTAAAACCACCCCGGAATTAATACAACGAGGCGTTTTACCTAATGTTATTAGTTCTTTGAAATATAAGTAAAACAACTCCGGCACGTATACGAATTACAACTTTACGACAGATTTACCGTAGGTATCGTTTTCGTCACCATAGCTTATATCTCACGTATAATATAATAAGAATTACAATATTATTCGAGGAGATATTTTATCGTGGATAAAAATTTAAGACCGGAACTACGCGTCGAACTTAAAATCAAACCACGACGTTAGAGCCGCGGCTTAAAGCCTGATTCCTCCTGTCGCGTCGCTTGTAAGATTTGAAAAATATATATACACCGGGTGTAAGGTATCGTGTAAGTAATGTCGACAGAGGTTCCTGGTAATCTGGTGTTATACCAGATACCTACAAGACCTGGATATATACCAACGTATCCAACGCAACGTATTAGTGCCGAGGATGTAAAGGTGTGGAGCTAGCTAGGCGAGAGATGATAGCGCGTTGTCGGCGCAGTGATGGTGGTGCACAATCGAGCAAGCTAATCCCAGCTTGTCACGGGCATCAGGATTTAATACATCCAATTATGATACGAAGTTCGCTCGACGTTAAATGTAGCGTGTCAGAGGATGGGTGAGCACGGATGTGCGGGTTATTTCAAGTCTGAGGGAACGGTACGCTGTATAAGGTAGGTATAGGGATGAGGACGAAGGAGAAACGGGAGTGGAGGGCTGTTAGACGTGACCAAAATCTCTAAGTTCCTGGTTTCTACTTGGCCAGGAAATGTAACTGGTAGGCAGCTCGTTTAATTCAATGTCCCGACCAGGAGTCGGCCTGACATTTATTACGACTTATCCAATCCTTGGGGGTGGCCAATGATCGTCTTCTTCGACTTATTAAACCAACGCCAGAGTCGAACGCTTAATTTCTTTCCCTTTTTCTTTTTCTTTTTCTCTCGTCTTTAGTCTCTCTCATTTCTCGTTTCAGGGTAAGTGAAGAAGACTAAATTTACCGATCGTTTATTCAAGTTTTATTTCTTAAACTATTACTTAAACTATGGAGAATATTTCTTTTTTTTTTTTTTTTACAATGATTAAAATTCATTAAAATCAAGGGTGGTTATCCCGTGTCCTTAATTTTCCATGAAGGGTTCGTCGCCGAAATCTGATGTACTGCCGAACATGACTTTTTTGTAATTTTTGTAAAGCAATTCTTGCAGCTGTTGGGCATGGAGACTGTCCCTCGTCTCGCATACTACCTTGACTTCGACGCTGAATATGTCCGACATGATCCATGCCCTCTCGTGCATTATGTCCTTGATCGAGACTCCGATGTCTGCGACCATTTTGCATAGCTCTGATATTCCCCCTGGACGGTCAGAAACTGTGACTGTAAATTTTAAAAGACGTCCTTCGGCGGCTAGACCTCGTTCCAAGCACCTGCCCAGGATCGTAGTGTCTATGTTACCGCCGCAAAGAAAGAGGACCACTCTAAAACAGATTTTCTAAATGTGGGTGGATATCAACGGCGAGAAAACGCTATACGTGGCAAAGGGATGGCCCGTTTAACGGCTAATTAACTTTAACGACTATACTTCGTTTCGGGTCGTTACCTAACGTGGCAAGGAAACGACGCGGGAATGACGCGCGAACTCTGGATTGAACTGCTCACCAGGATCTTTCACCTCCACACCAAGACTCGAAATTACACGAATAGCAACAATCCCAGGTAAGCCAGTCAAAAAAAATTCAACTTTTTGGTCATTTCTGCTTTTAAAGAGTCAGAGTGCCTTCGATTTCTTCTGACCTTAAAGCGATGCTTGCGAACCATGAAGACGTACCGCGAGAAAAAAAAGTACCAGCATCATTGATCGCAGTCGCGGTCTCTTCATTTATTTTTCAATTTCTTTTTCACTTTCATCTCTTTGCTCGTTATCATCGGCGTAAAATCTCCTCACCTTTTTCCTTTGAGCTCGTCGAGATGTCCGGCAAGTATAGCCGCAAGACCAGTCGCCCCGGCACCCTCGACGATACACTTCTCACTTTCAACCAACTTCAAGATTGCTATCGCTATCCATTCCTCTTTCACAACGACCAGCTTGTCGATTAACGGATCTGCGGTTGCAAACGCATTGTATCCTACCATTGGAACTGCCAGACCGTCTGCCAACGTCGATTCAATCGGCACGAATGCTGGTTGTCCGGCTGCTCGGGCTGCGGTGAAACTCGCACATTTTTCCGACTCGACACCCTGAAACAATTTTTCGGAGTATTTTTCACTCGAACTTTACGAAAGCTCGGGGTTTTGGGAAGGCTACGAAATCGAACGCGCGACAAGATCCGAAGATCCCTGAAATGGGGTTTGAATGCCATTAATTCCTGGATTGTTTGTTCTTCGAGACAAGAAATTCACTTCACACGATCTCACAAAGACTTTCAATTTAACCATACAGTCACTGTTTACTGTACATTCGATATTTGCACGCGGAGGGTGGCACTCTCCTTTCACTTACAATTACAGTTACGTGGGGATGTAACGTCTTCACTGCCAAAGCCACCCCAGCGATAAGACCACCTCCTCCAACGGGAACAACGATGGCATCGATGTCAGAAATCTGATCTACGACTTCTAATCCCAACGTACCCTGGCCTGCCATTATGTGTGGATGATCGTAGCTGAAGGTGAGATACGAATAGGTGATAGTAATTTATGGGGTTCGTTCGATATCTGAACACAACGCACTTACCCATTTATGTATATCAGTCCTTTCTCCTTTCCAAGGCTCGTTGCGATACGTTTTGCTTCTCCCATGTCTGATCCCTGGACGACAACTGTTGCACCGTGTTGTCTGCAGGAAGCGATTTTCATTATCGGTGCTATAGTGGGCATCACTACGGTTACCGGTATTCCTAGTTTTGCCCCATGGTAGCAAAGGGCGAGAGCATGATTGCCCAAGGAAGCTGAGATCACTCCGATACGTTTCTGCTCTTCTGAGAGCATCAGCAATGCGTATCGAGCTCCTCTTTCCTTAAAGCTTCCGGTGAATTGGAGGAAGTCTTTCTTCAGATACAAATCCATACCCATTGAATCCGATAAACGCGATCTCTGCGCGACGAGACAAGGTTATAAGGTCTTGTATAAATTTTCGACGTTTTTTTTAAAACGAAATGAAAATTCTGGGAGGTAATTTTTCCACATAATTTTCTATACGTACGACGCATGGTGTGTTGTAAATTCCTGACTTTATCTTAAAAGCCGCTGAGCTTATGTCTTCGAAAGTTATTTTCTGCGGACTTCCCTCGAGACAATAAGGATCAAAGGGCAGTTCATCTGTCTGTAAATCAAATTTAATTCAGATATTTAACACTGTCATGAAATGAAAGCGTTTTGTTCATTACGCTTTTTAAAAGCTTTAACGGAAGTTTTATATATGTATATGCCTCTGTGATAATAACGTCGGAAGACCTTTTTTTCTCCCAGTGAATTGAATCAAAAGTACAACGAGTTTCATCGCACAGTCGATTTGATAACGTCGTCAAGCGTGTCAAGTCTGAATGCCGTATTACGAAACCACTGATATATGGATACACATCGTTTTTCTTTTAGCATAATTCTTCGGGCGTAGATAACTGAGGAATTTTCCTCGCTTTTAACGTCACAGACGTTCTTTCCATGTATCCGTATGAAGTCGGTATAGACGTGGAACCCGAGAGCTGAGAGCTGAGAGCTGAGAGCCGAGAGCCGAGAGCTGAGAGCATCGCGGCTTGTGTGCCACAAGATTTAATGAATATATTATAAAAAGTAGAGCGAGTTTACTGTCACCTTATTCTATAGCTACGGCATTGTATCGCGTTTCCAACGAGTCTGACTCGAGAGGGAGGAAAAGGAAAGAAAAAAAAAAAAAGAAGAAAATAATCAGAAAAGTAGAAAAAGAAAGAGAGAAGAAGAAAATAAACGATTTCTAATTTACATCTCGAAGAAGACGTAATTTACTAACACACTCTGTGACATTTATAAAACAGTATACGGCATCATTAACCTTTGAGATATTCTATACCTAGGTCTAAAGTTAATTGTGTAGAAAATTGAATCGAGGCTCTTCTGGTTTAAATAAACGACCCGTATAGCTGAGAACAAACTATGGTTCATGAAATCAGCGAAATTCGAGAAATTTTTTTAGAAATCTTTCGGGGGTGGAAATCCACGTATCCCGAGTCTTGCCACATCGCATATCTCCGAAAGGGTGGATTATCAAAAGATACGAAAAGGATTAGAAAACTCACTGTCGGGTTTGACGAAACTGAAAAGTTGGTAGCGTCTGTGTAACTCTTGTTAACTCCATTTGGAGCAAACAAGTCAAGCTGACTTGGTAGCTTGTTTAAATCCCTCATCTCACCTTGTTTTCAATCTCGCTGCAGTAAACTTTAATTACGTTATTGAACAACTAATAACCCGAACTTCGGTTCAGACACTGGAGTGTTCTCTGGAAAATTGCCTTCTGTATAAATATATATCTACTCGACCCCTGTCACCTTTCTGTCTCTTCTTAAGAAAGTTAACCACTCCGCTCTGCGAGATAAACGCGCATTATTCACTACTCTAATACCAGCACGTGCCCCTGGGTCACGCGAGTATATATGTATATCATCTCATACTTGCGTGGAATATTTTCTCGATCTACCAAGTCTTAAATTGCGACATTGACAGATGTATATATTGATCTCAATCGTATCAATTATTGCACAATAACAGCTAGTATAGATATATTTCAATAGTCTGACCCTAACTGACCCCGATACTGTGTTCAAACACTCTGTAGAAAATCGACAAATTGCATTTCTCTCGTTTTATCTAATTCAGAAAATTGTTTGCGGGGAAAATTTCCACAGAAATTACTGAGCGGTTAACACGTGCGAGATAAACTTATGAACGTGAACTTTATTCTTCCCACTTGCCTTCACTTAGAATCACGGATCGCGATCATTTTATTTTTTCAACGTCTGAGTGGGTGGGTTTTTTCTTTCTTTCTTTCTTTCTTTCTTTCTTTCTTTCTTCTCTTTCATCATGGAAAAATGACGATAACAAAATTTGGGACAATTGCCTGCCTATTCAAAGAAATAAACTGATAAAAACCCACTTACTATTTTTGGATAATGCAGATTCTTTCTGTGCTCCATTTTTCTGCGTAGATTATTCGAGACGGTCTCTCTTTCAGCGGGAGTCGGTCTGTCACTAAACTGAAATACTGTCTCGGACACAATCTAATTAATAAAAAAGAGAAGAAAAGAAAAAAAAAAGAAAAAGAACACAATGACCTCGTTACTCGATAAGTTGCTGTTAATGAACAAAGAAATGAATAAGAAAAAAATTACATTGAATGAGGTGATTTTGAATGAATATAATTTTCGAATGTGATCCCCGGTTTAAACGTTTTCCTAAATCACCAAAAAATATATTCACGCTCGCGTTACGATAATTATACCGACAGAAGTATTGTGAAATGAAAAGCTAAATCGAGGCCAACTCAAGCTGCCTAATCAAGACTTAGATTGAAAATTCTATTTCCCAATTGACTTGGTTCCGTTATGATAAAATTGTCGCAGTGACAAGTTACTTTTGACAAACCTCAGACGCAATTGGTTCGTACGGTCTTACGTTAGATTGTACGTATTATCGCGTTGGTTTCTTTTTCTTGAACAAATAAAATAGGGCGATGAAAAAAATTGTGATAACTGATACACGCGATAGTGCCCTAAATATAGCCAAAAGTTTATTTTGCTTGTTGACGTAGAACGTTTCAATTAATTCATGAAATGTTAATTGCGAAAATGCGTCAGATGAATGTATACTTATCGCGATAAATCACGTGCCGTTTAATATTTGACCGTATTAAAATTTATCTCATATTTAAAATTTACTTGACACGTGATTTGAAGAATCTGCGGCTACAGAGAATCTTCGGTGGTTAATAATTGACGAAATAACTCGTTATTTGTAGCTTGCTTTTATTCATCGGAAATAACACACATATTCTAACAATATCGGTATCATATAGGCACGTGTAGAAAGAATAGATATACAATGTTAAACGCATTATCTTATTATGTATGTACAAAGGTTCTCTTATTTTTTATATAGCTAATATAAAAGGTATACGTAAGTATATAACCGGTACATGTTATACCAGCTTAAATCTTTTCGCTCGTTCATGAAGACCGTAATCGTTTATATACCTTATTGTTATACCCCTCGGTAAGGTATGTCACGTTATTTCTAAGCCGTTTAAAAATTATCACTCGGCCAAGGAAAACGAATTGCCTTAACGTTTACGTACGCGATGAAAATCTCTTAAATGAGAATGCGAAAGAGAGAGAGAAAAAAAAATGAAAAAAATAAAAAGAAAAATTCACACGATCCTGAAACCATAAATATATAATATGAAGGAATTCGCACAGGAAATCAAACAAATGTTATATATTCAGTGCAAACGTTATTCGCTATTTACCGCGCTAGCGGGGACTCGCGTTTCTGCTGCGGTGGACAATTTGACGACGTTCGCTCACCAGTTGGAGTAACTTTGCTCTCGGGCTTCCGGGATACCTAAATTTGTTCCTTACGCTAGCCACGGTGTCTATCGATTCCGAACTCGTACCTACGGCCTCGGTAGAACTCCTACCACCGTCGATTCTGTACTCTTTACCAAAACCTGGCCTTCCAGTGTCTGGAACCATGAGAAAACATTGAGGGATCTTGAGGTCTGCGTCTTTAATGACTTCCGGAGAAGACTGCAGACTCCCGGGGTCGGAAGATGCGGTGTACCACTTTGAATCTTCGAGGGATTCGTGGTCAGGGTAGGTTCTAGTCCCGCAGTACTTTTTTCGCAGCCGAGAGCACGACGCGGAACTTTTTTCACTGAGATCAGACATCCTTGTTGTTCGTCTAAAGTAGGGCTTTGCGCATACATTCCTTCGGCGAGGATTCGCGGAGTCCATGAGATGCTCGAATATGGCGTTCTCATAATTGCCAGAGTCTTTTTCAGGCCGTGACCGAGTCTCTTCTTCGACTAATTCTTCGTCGGTGATTACCGCCAGATCCTCAACGCTGGAGCTAAGGTCCACTCCAGGGTTTTGGAAGCCGGAAATTTTTCCAGGATCCAAAAAATTAACGCCGGAGTTCTCCAGAGGAACAGAATCTTTGCCTGAATCTACTAAACTGTGGCTAGTAGTGGCAGATTCTAAACGAATTCCGTATTTGTCAAGCAGCAGTTTGTCGTGGCGGACTGCTTTCTCGATGCAGTTTTCCAATTTCGCTATTCCTCTAAGACAATTCTTGTACGAGTCTACCGGGACGTTGAACTCTTCAGGCTTAAGATACTCGTCGGTATCGTCTCTAAGGCTGATCCTGCACCCTTTGTACTCTATGTAGTCATCTTCCCGGTCCTTTTCTTTCTTAAGGAACAATCTACTGGCATTAACGTAATCGTTCATTGTGTTCATGTTGTGGACAAAAGCAGTTGCCTCGTCTAGGTACGAAGCAAAGACGGTGTGAGGCACCTCGCAGCCTTTCATTTCACAGCAATAATTCTCCTCGTCGCTAATCGCGTTTTCGCAACCTTCAGAATCGCTGGTACCCGACTCGCCACGTTCGCCACTGAATAAAAGTGTCGTGAATCTGACCCTCTTCATCTCTGACTCTTCTCGCTTTCTACGTGTCAACTGTGCGTCCGATTCCTCATCAGAGTTATCCAATGTCCCGGACCTCATCGTCTCCGAACTTCCAGATATCGAAGAAATATCGTCCCTGAAACTGTTCTCGCTCGTGCTACAATCCAGCGGAGTTGAAGCGTTCAGTTTTGTCGCTTTGATAGAATGGCTGGATCGTGTATCCTCACTGTCCTCGTGGGGATGATGATTCTCAATGAGAACATCACCTGGGGTAACTGGTGCGAATGTGTTCAGTTTATTTTTGATTATGGGTTTTGGTCTGCGAGCGTCATTCGCCTGGGGACGATCCGGAAGTTTCGAATTCGAGAAAGACACCTTTTTCTTGAACTGATTCCTGCCTTCCTCGCTCTCCGGAGTCTCGATCCTGCCCATTTCTACCGAATCCTGGCACATTGGTATGAAGCAGTTCCTTCCCAGGACGAGAGACTCGTAATCATGTACCCGCGACGTGTTGTTTTCCGAGTTTACACTCGATCTTGGAAACTCTACCACCTCATCAACGAAATCCTCCTCGATACGCGACTCGTAAAGGTCCTTTTTAGTGTGAGCGACGACGTCGGGAGGACAAAGAGAGTCGTCCAGCCTTAGAACAGGACTTTTACTCATAGGATTTGGGCTCACTTCGTCTGGGTCTAGACTGTCGTCAGAAAAACACGAGTCCATTTCCACACTGCTGTTCGAAATCAGTCTAGCGACCAGTAGCGGTGACTTTAGCTCCTCAGCTTCAATCTTTGCGACAGTTTGTCGAGAAATTGGAGCAGCATTTATTCCTACCGCAGGTTCCTTTTTGAGAAGCGGATGCGTCTGATATTTAGAGCTCTCATTCTTTAGCTGAATCGAACTTGAAACTGGCCAAGATACTGGCAAAGGAGGAGAACCGCCACACGATCCCTTCCACTTCGATCTGAAGAACTTGAGGTTTGGTAATTCTCGCCAAGACGCATCTATCGACCGATCAGTGGCCTTTTGATCCGAGAAATTGAAGCCTTCGATTTCAGTACTTCTCTCCGTAGTTTCAGGCGTGAAAGATGTGCCGACGGAGTTGGTGAGTTTCAATGAAGTTTTTGGAAGAACATGCTCAGTCAAATCTGGGAGTAAATCTGATACTGCAACACGGTCCATTGTCTTCCCGGTACTCTTTGGATCTTTGAATATGTTCTCGATCCTAAACGTCTTTCCATCGCTCTGGCAAGAAGCTGACCTCGTTGTCACCGTCGTTGACAAATCGTTCAGCATAATATAATTGACTTGCGAACTTGAATCCGTCGTTCTCGATTCGTCTTGATTCTCAGTCTGAGTTTCACCATCTCTCACTTTCGACACGACCTTTTCATCCGGAGCTAAGGTCCCCGAGGCTTCGGTAACTGCTATTTTTGATTCTAAACTATTCGGCGACTCTATCGTGATACTTAGCATGTCTGGCAAAGTGATGCAAATCACGTTGCGGTCTATACTCGCAGTTGGAACTTGATAAGAGCTTTCCTGGACTGTGTGACATCCGCTGCATCCCCTTTGGGGTTTTTTAGAATCTGTTGAAATGTCTTCTTGAAGAGTTTGCGACGCGGTGCATCTATTCTGCGACAGTAAAGTTGTGTTAGTCGAAGTTTCCGCAAAACTCGACTTCTTTCGCTGTGGTAAAGTATCCGCCTTAAAAACCCCTTGCGTCCCATCATCCTCGTAGTCTTCGGTCAGGATCCCAACGTCCTTGTAACGAATCGTTCGCGCGAAACTCTCGGTCAATGTCGCGATTTCTTTAACTCGCGTAACGGAAAATCCCGGCGAATCTTTGGCTAAGATTTCGCGGCAGTCTTCGTGAACTTCGGTCATGATCGCTGCGTCTTTCGTCTCAATTTCCGTGCTGTCAGTTATAGACGCTGTGTCTTTTACTCTAATCGTCGACGCAACGTCCGTCTGTGTATCGACACAAGTTTTTCGACGCTTTGCCAACATCTTACGCGATATTTCCTGCAGCTTCATCCGCGTCGTGTTGGCCAATTTGACCTCGGTACTTTCTGGCGAACGAAACTCAGGACTAGTTCCTATCCCTTCTTCGGGGGCCTTCTTAGTAGAATAAAGCCTCTCGGTGACGGCCGCCACTATCTCAGCACGTCTGTTCGTCCTCTGAATCGGGGTCTGAGTCCTGGACGTTATTTCACCAGTGACAGAGCCCTTCCTCACGAATTTAGGGCATGATGCAAGATTCGGTTCCTCCCTGGAACCGCCCTCCTTACTTATCTTCCTCTTCGGACTATCAGAGTCCTGTTTACGCAATGGATTCCTGGTCTTTTGTTGCTTTACTTCCTGCGACCTGTCAATATCCGAAGTATTCTTTTTGGGTGCATCCTTTTCCCCAGATTCGACTTTCCTCGGAGATGCCCCCGTCGATCCTCGAGGACTCCAAGTGCGTTTAGCCTTTCCTAGAACAGAATTTACCGCTGTAAACTGTCTGCTTCTCTCCAGTTGCAAGGTTGTGTACGATCTTTGAACCAGTCCGTTTCTCTCGGACTTTTTGAGGGAGTCGAAACTTTCCGAGGAACCAAACCTCTTCGAGTTTTTCAAATTCGATAATTTTTTATCATCGATTGAGTCGATCCCCTCCTCTTTAACGAGCCCCTCTTTCGATCGATAATTTTCTAGATGTTTCCCGATCTCTTTCGTGAGAGGTTCTTCCGCTTCTCCTTCCTTCAGCTGATCTTTAACGGGCGTAATCAATTCCGGGCGAAGATCTAGACCGTCAAACTCCAGGGCTTCGTGGTTCTCTGAGATTACCGTGTCTACCGAATCCTCGAGTATATTTTCACCAGAAATTTCCTCTATCTGTACCGATCCAGACTGCAGGTTGTCATCAGGTTTAATCAGGACAGCGACAAGAGTCGGTATATCAACAAGAGCCAAAGCGTTTACTCTGTCATAACTGATCGAAGAGAGTCTAGCACGGTCGCATTCTTTTGGAAGATCAACTGTCTTCTCTGACGATGAGTCCAAGGACTTCAACGATCCAGATCTGGGAAGAGAATAGCCTTCGTTTTCTTGTTGGAGACGATGAGACGATAAACTTTCATCGGAACTGCATCTACGGTGCAAAGTTGATGCTGGAAATGAACCGTGGAGTGCAGAAAATGCTTTGTGATCGACTGCAGTGAGTTTATCTAACTCAGGTTTCTCGTCGTTTGATGATACGATCGACTCTTCTTGTCCTTTCTGCACGTGGACTAGAAATTCTTCGACTTCTGATCGACTTTTACAACAGCAAGAAGATCTCTCTTCTCCGCTAAGCCCCTGCAGCGAAGAAAATGGGAAAAAATGATTAATGATCATTCGTTGTGCTTTGGATTTGATCATTCATATTCGGTATATTAAACAGACGAGTGAAGGCCGGTTTACTTTTTCGAACAGCAATGACGTTAGCCTTGATATCTCGGCTCTCAATTCTCGGATCACCCTGGATACTGGATCCTCGTTGACCACTGGCCTATTAACTACGCTCTGCGCTCTCTGGGCAAAACGCAAAGTGTGAGCTGTCTCGTTGTAGCTTCCACTGGCCGGTGATATCGCTATAAAAGATAAGAAACACGGATTGAATGGGTAAGTTACACTTACTGCTCATATTAATTACCTAAAGAAAATTATTTTGGATACCAAAATATCGAGGCATCGATCAATGCGCCGGATTTTATGTGAATTCAAAAGTTTATTAGTGCTTTTTGGTTTCTTTTTTAATTGTGTCTACCCGGGTAACGTTCTAGATGGACCCTGTTCTTACCTAGATGTGGTTTCATGCGTTAATATTTAGTTTTCTGGATATGTACACAAGTGGTGAGAAAAAGAATTTTTGTTTATTCGACCAGATTCTTTTTGTAAATCATAATTTGCTAGATAAAAAAGCGATAAGTTTCATTGATTGAAAATTTTGCGAAGTCAGTACGTCTAACAGGCGAATTTTTCATCTATAATAAAGTCGACGTTCAGCACAATTGTCTTTGTCAAATCGACAAAGCATGCATTTCTATACACCTACTAAGGTTCTTTAACTAATTACGCACGTGTGAATTACAAGATATAGTTTTTCCTCTAATTCTACCAAAAGTTTAGAAGAAATAATACAGTCGGGCTAAGTTCTGCAAATTACAGAAATGAGGAAGAAAAGGTTACTGAAGTACGACTCGAGTGTCTCTAGGTAGAAACTGACATAATAAGCAAATAGTACCCATAAATGGGGAAAAAAGAGTAAAAGTAAAAAGCCGATATTTATTTCTTTCTTTTGCCAATCTCATTCGATCTTGTTTTACTATTGAAATAACTACCGGTGTCTACGATACGACGACTACCAAGTATTTACCAATTCCCTCTCAGTGAGCGAAACGATTTTCTGTACTCTATAACTTCAGCAGTTATTTCACTGCGTCTTAGCTAGTCTGGAAAATGATTTAAGCCAATTATTTCCAGTCCTAGGTAGTACCTAAATCTGATTACCACAGTTAATTTATCCGCTTAACAGTTCGTCATTTAATTTTAATACTAAGCAGAACTAAAACGAATAGAAAATGAATTGAGAAGAAGAAGAAAAAATGAAAGAAAGAAAAAAACCAAACCTACTGGCGAGCATAATAGTCGTCGCGTTTCCTCCAAGAGCATCTTTCAATAACCATGTTAACGCCGAATCTCTGTACGGGATGAATCTTCTTCCTGGTCCACTTCCGGTCGCACCTCTCTCGGCTAGAGCTGATATGACGTTTCCCAAAGCTACAAGACTCTTGTTTATGTTTGCCCCTTCCTATAGAAATAGATTTAAAAAAAAAAAAAAATTGTTGGTCGTTCATCTCATTGTTTCTTTCAGTTTTAGTGCTACGTGATTTTCAGGACTACTAGCCTTGAGCCGGTGAAGACCGTAGTTACTATTTCCAGCTCTTTCACTGCCGGCTAGATCGACCAAATGAAGTCTAGCCCCTCGGCTACCGTGCTGTTTCTTTTCTAGGCCATTCGTAGTCGCAGTACCGCAGCTATTCTCAGATCTTGACGTCAAAGAAACCGTCAGTAAAGCGTGGCTACGACTACTCGTAGGATTTTGAGAAGTCGAAGCCGTCTTTCTAGCCCTCGTACCTTCCTCAACGTAAGACATCAACGAACCCAGCGTTGACACTCTGTGACGAGTCAGTCCTAAGCGATATATAGAGAAATCTATGAAATTAATCGAGATCAACAGGTATGTAATTCATTATGAAACACGTTCATATACCTATACGAGTTTATGTATATATGAGATTTCTATTTATTCTGTATACATCGAAATGTGATTATTGTTACAGTATAAGTGATGTGCTGTTCCATGGCATATAAATAATACAACCGAGGTCTATTATCGATAAATTCATAGAGAGAATATCATCATTCAATATAATAAAATATGCGTTCGATTCCGCGCGTAGATAATCGCGAATCGAGATATGGTTGCACGATGTGTACGGGAATAACTATTTACTGATAAGAAAATCGTGCCACGATACAGCGGGATTTATTTCCAATCCCTATATTTCTCGGATATAATCGGAACGTGTTTATATTACGAGGTATACTATTTCAGAGGGATTTTCTCATCTGGTAACTGGGGGGGATTCGTCGTTACCTCAACTCCCATAAAACTGAAAAATGAAAGAAGAACTGTTAAGCAATGTTATCCATAGCTTCTTACCTTGAACGTAGGGACCGAGCCTCGGGTGTTCGCGAACTCTCAAACCACTTGAGTTTGTCGACGGTTTTAACAGGTCCCTTACTCTCTCGTTGTAGATTTCTAGGTAGCTGGAAAACGGGGTTAAATCATCGACAATCGCCAGCACAGAAACTAATAACGAATCTCACAGCCATTACGAATTACGCAATTAGTCATAAGCCACTCTCCGACCGTCCCTAATCATTTCTTCTTGTTATTTGTTACGGCATTTTTAGAACTACGGCTTCTAATTCTAAGTAGTCTAAGCTACCCTTAGCATACCTATATAATGGAACAACGATATCTTCTCGAAGTTTTATTTAAGCGATAAAAAAAGCCGAGATTTAGCAGCAAATTTCAATACCATGAGGCAATCACGAAGGTGCAAAGGCTGACCCAGCTTGATCTTTACTACTGGCTAACAGCATATCGACTCTTACTACTTTGAGATATTAGTTTGCTATGGAATAAGGTGAAATTTTCTGTTTAAAAATTGGTGTTTTTAAGGAAACGGGTAATTTTATTTTTCGAGAAAGGTAATAAGCTGCGATTTGTGAGAATCAAATTTCCTGCGGTGTAGTCGGCGATGAGAAATTCTCGAGTACGCCTCCGTACCACGTGCACTTTCCCACGAGGCCCTGATACAACGCGTTTAACCTAGCCTACCTCGAGCTTCCAACATTTCATAGGATTCTAAGCCAGTCTTTGGCGACGTGCTAGCTGGTATTCGCGTGCAGTGTGTAATGACATACGTGTGTGCAGCCGTTGTAATGCGCCAATATGCTCTGGGAAATTGGAGAAGTGGAAAGCCAAGGTCGATTTATCAAGGCTGCGTATGATGAATTTTCATATAAACTTGTGGAATTGAAATTTGAGGGAAGGAAGCCACTATACATACGAGGAAACAAGAGCTTTTACCAAGACAAACATTTACCGAACGATTTATTATTTTCTAGTAAACAAAGCGTCGACTACAATTTATCTAGAAGTTAGTTTAGTTTACTTTCAGATCTATATAAGCTTCGGCACAGGTATAATTACTTGAAAACGGCTATGGCACGCTCTTCGGAAAGCTTGAAACTTTTCAAGTGGCTTTAGACCCGCGAAACGCCTTGCTTTGCCTTGTCGATATCGGCGCGGCGCTCGAAAATCTGGAAGTCGAAAGTCTCACGGTTCAATTCTGCTCTAGGATATATAGAGTTCGGGTTTGGCACTACCCTATTACTTTACTAGAAGGTAAGGCTGAGGCATAACGCTGGACGATCAACACCCAAGGGGCTTCGTGTCTGTCGGGTATTACGACAGCTTTGCTAGCGAATAAGAATCGATCCTGGTTGAAGCTACGAGTGAAAGGGAATTTTTCAACGGAGAACAAATTGCATCGTACCTCTCTCTATCCTATACTGGATAAAACTTACTGCACGCTGCGAAAAGCCTTCGGCAAAGTTAAACACCGTACAGAAACTTCTAAATATTAAAGTCAGACGAGTTGGCTGACCCACCCTAACTAATTCCGAGACTATCAACCTTTTAATTCCCACGAGTTAAAAGAGGGAAAAAGTTAGAACTAACTTCTGTTAATATAACAAACTCGTATTAGTTAGGAATTTTCCCTTAATAAATCAGCTTTGTTACGCCACAATTTGACGATAATGAAGTCGCTATTATTATCGAGTAAATAATCCATCGAACAAATGTGGTTCGTCGATGAAATATACAACGCAATACAATACTGACTAACGCGATAAGTCTGCGGGACAGCATTACTTATGGTTGATTGATCGATAAATGTACCAGCATCAATTCGACTCTACAATACTATGTCATTGTTAGATTACACGAAATTACAGAGCCTATAGAATCGGCTTTAAAATAAACCCGATGGTTAAACAATTTGCGAAATAATTTCATGATGGAATTCACATAGGAATCACGTCGATCGATTTACACAGATTCTATTTAGCTATTCGCGGATACTCGATTCCGATGGTATTTCACCATGTATCCCCGCATACATAGTTTGCCATTCTTTTTTATTTCACGATTCTTCGATCGGAAACGCGCTCTCTCACGAAGCTTGTACAGGTGGTCGCCTCGCCCAAAAAATAACGCGATGATCGTTCGAATTATTCGAATTCTGATTTTTCCTGATCTCAGCTTTTAGCATATTTTCGATCTATACCATGTATACCGTATTGTGAAAATCTGGGACTCGCGCAGTTCGACAAAATTTTTTCAACAGCCGAAATCCACACATGCGAGCTTCGACAGCCGATATTTTCGTACTTGTCACTCGGCTTAAAATCGGTAATTGAATATTGAAATATAACGTGATTGAGATCTTCGAGAGGCCTCTCGCTCTATCTCTCGTACTCTCTCTCTCTCCGCAGGGGATTCATAGAATGAAATTTTACGTACGTATTATACTCTGCGGCTTATTTGTATAAATAAACCATTGATGGTTCTGTGCAGTATACGAATAGAGGTATATCGGCGTATGAAATCGGCGGAGCTCTTCATGTCTGCATCGTAGCACTGGAACTCCGCTCACCCAAATGTTTAATAATAATATTATTTGATGCAATCCATCTGCAATATTGCTTCGATGAATATATTACAATCCATCAGGGAGGCCCACACGCCACCAGACGTGATTCACTCGCCAATTCTCTCTCATCCTGCTGTACTAACTCTATACCCCAATATATGCATATATGGGGTATGTATACGTATATCTATATACGTATATATCCGTTAATGCACGCGGATATTCATTCGACATTACTGTATACATACCTACTGATAAGACCCTAATTAACATTATCCATTAGCATTTTTAACACTCCATAGAACCCAGACTGCGTTAATTACAAAGATACACTAACAAAACGAGACCCTTATGGAATAGTTCATCGAATTAATCGATAAATTTTATTTCGCTTCTTCGACAATGATAATATATGCTGAGCTGACTAAGGGATGAAAAAAATTGAATGACGAAAGCTTGGAATGAATTATTTTTTATGAATTCACCTGTAATTCTATATATTATTACGATTGTTAATTCTCGTCGTATGTACTACAAACACGGTGAAATATTCTATATCTTACCCCCTAGAACGGGGTTCGTCCGCCTGGGGTTGCGAGCCGCGAGGTACTAAGCCTTTCAACACATTCTAGGTCTCCGACTCCGCGCCACCTTGGCGCCGCTTTTACCTACACACCCTGACACCTTCGGTTCGCGCCTTGTCCCGATATCGTTAGCCCTAAGGATCCCACGCACGATTCAAGATGCATACCGATATCGTAGCACGAAACTCCCGGTGACGATGGCCTCAAGCCACCTAGACTAGATCCTGAGCTTGGGGCATCGACCACCCTTGTAAACAAGGGGGTGTATGGGCTGCGTGACTGTCAGAGGTATAAACTGCACTGGTAGATACGATTTATTTTAATTTCATACCCAAATTATGCGATTTGGGAAACAACGGAAAAAAGGAAGGACATTTTTGGTAAATTTAATCGACTGCTTCCCCAAAATGATTGAGCTTTTGAAACAGGCTGATGAAGAATTAGATGCTTAGCGTAACTCAGCGAACGGACCTTGATCCAGAGCAAGGAAAAGGGAAGTGAATTCCATGCTGTAATCGCATACCCAATAGATATGTTGTTGGAGAATTCCCCGGGCTGTCGTTTTGTTTATTATATTACGGGCATATAGCTGTCGAAGCCCAATCCTAAATTTTCATTTCCATTTTCATTTCCATCGACTCGATTATTTTCTGAACTTTTCCAGGGTCGATCAAAATATACAAAGAGGAACAAAGAAACACCCTCAAGGTGTCAGATTGTCAGCATAACATATCAATTCGCTAGAACGAATGTCGAAGTGTCTGAGTTGAGTTGAACTTGGCAAAGCTATTGCCTCTGGGTATAAATTCAAGGACTTTATGCAGCAGTGAATATCAGTGGCCCATGAACGTCAAGCTTTATTATCCGTGATCTAATTTCTAGACGATTAGTAGTAGGAGTGTAATTTCATCCTGTTCAAAACTGGAGATAACGATTTTCAGTTTTCTGCTAATTTCATTTAATTGGCTAATTACCAACTCGAGGTATATGTGGCTCAGGGAGTATAATTCAATGGGTTTGAGGGAGCTAACAGTTGCCTGAGCTCAATATACGGATACCGTATACTATCGAGGCAAAAGTTAGTAGCGCGGAACTTTCCTATAGAACAAAATTCAGTTATTAATACCGTAAATATCTTAAATGAGATAACATCAAGAGCACATTTCCACGAGTTTCTGCTCACAGTTTCGCAGTGTGTATTGCCAAAGTTTGACGGGTGTAACAAAGTTCGACATTTAGCTGTATGTATTCATGTACACGCATACACATCCACTGGAAACTGAGCTGAGCATAGGTATGGCAGGTAGGTGGTAGGTAGGTAGGTATAGGTAAATGACAAATTTTGTGGTAAAACTTTTCTGTAAAGTACTATTCGAATTAATTGTACCACATTAATTTTGTAAATGAGATAACGTCAAGAACCCGTTTCGACAAATTCTCCACAATTTTCACGCGTATATATTAGTACGCCACTTTGTTTGATATCGCTACACCGACGTGTCGTATACGATAAAGTTTAACTCTCAGTTACGATTGGGTAATTTTAATTAATTACATACTGTTTAAATTCCTGATATCGTACACAATTCTCGTTTAACCATCCATTAGGCTTCAACTTTTCGTATAACGAAGCATAAAAACCGCAGGAGACTTATTATACATTCACTGCGGTATTTGGACTCGGATTTTGAACGGGTAGGGAAAGTCCGTCGAACTTGTTACCGTGGTTTAAAAATAGGATAACTGCAAACGCGGCTGATTAATGACCCAGAATTTTTCCGAATCAATTTGAGTGACGCATCGGGTCACCAATGATAACATACGATTCCATGGATTATTGTTTAGCAATGGGAATTACAGTGGGTAGTGAAATATGATCGAGAATAGTTAGTGTAGTACGTCGATGACTTACCTGACAGCGGTTTCATAACAGTCTCCCTTTTTCTCTTCTTCAAATATCCTGAAGAATAAACCTTCACAAAGTCTTGGTGTGAGTCCTGGATCGTTCTGTTTGAAATAGATTTTTTTAACAAACTAATTAGCAGCCCGATAACGCCGTGCAAATTAATTTTCTCGTTAAACAGCAAACGCAAATTCATTAATTAGCTTTCCGATTCAATTTTTAATTAACCAATTGCCCAGTTTCTCCTTCGGCATTGATGTGCAGGTCAACCAATTATCCTTTTCACTGCGTTTCATTCAACGAGTAAATCATACATACTACATACGATACCTACATACATATACGTGAAAAACATGCATGCATATCGTATGCGAAATGAACAGCGGTCTGCCAACACAGGCTTCCCTCACCCAATGCTACTGGCCTTGCGATTATACCTATGTTACATTGATTCCGCGTATTTGTACACAGGAAAAAACATCAATACAATTTGCGAACAATTTTTTAAACACTAGCTAAAAGTCATTTTTATTGATCTTTCCGTTACACGCAGTCATGTCAATAAAAGTGGGAAAATTCCAAAACCAATGGGTATCGAGTTGATTTACCTTCGGCCCCATCATGGTATACGTCTTTCCAGATGCACTTTGTCCGTACGCAACGAGGCAGGCATTAAAGCCAGAAAACAACGCGTCTAGAGCTGATCTTCCTAGTTTTTCGTAAACTTTTTCCTGTGTTGCATGAGCCTCGGAATCCAGACTTGATGAATTGAAACAGTAATCGAAACCGTATCGTCTGGTACGTTTTCTACTGTCACCAGCCTTGCTTGCTGATACCTTGAGGTTTGTTAAGGAGACTTCGCTCCCGTCAGTATGGACCACGATGTCCGCACCGGTGATATTCATCTCCCTGTATTAAAAACGAATCGTTTTTATTCTAAAAAATCATACAAGTGAGTATTATACATCAATTATTCATTGTTCAGTCCTCAGCTCTGAACTTGATGAATCTTATATTCTAAAAATTTCTTCTACATCTTTTTTTTCCATTCAAATTTATCCGAATTTCTTAGCATCGTTTATTTTTGTTATTCGCTACGTCAGTTGCATTTATGTCAAATGTTCCTTCAATCTGGTATTTTGGTACCGAATCACCAGTTTCCCGCAATCAAATTATCTATCAGTTTACTTCGTTCCGAAATTCAAACGATCGGTTTATCAAGGCGCCTCGTCATACGCAACCCGTCTTTCTTTTTATGGATTTTATCAACGTGAGAGATGGCGCTACATCGTAGTCCGGGAAGTGGCGCCTCCGCTATTTTACTCGCCCATTGAAGGACTACTTTTGCCGCAAACAACGGGCGGCAAACAGTATGAATTCTCCATATCGTTGAATTTGATACTTGCTCTAGATTAATTGATACAAATCCCAAAATAATTTGTAAATGATCGTAACCCATTCCATAATAGTTATTTCATCGATTCCGCAGGTACTGAAAGTATTTCAGATTCGAGATTTCAGAAACACAAAAACGCAGGTGGAAAAGAAGAAATAAGCGATCGCATTTCCACCTTAGTTTGTTCGAAATTCGAAACTTTTCATAAGAATCAATGCATACTGCTGTAATTTTTAAACATTCTGTAAAAAAGCGTCACACAACTATCCAGAAAGTAGCGTCATCCCCCTATTTTGGTGTCGCCGTTTTTCTAATAATTTTTACCGCAAGCTGCGCGGTTCAGTAAATTTGAAACTTCCGCATGAATACCGAATTTATTAGCCTGTCAAAGCGTGGGCAAAAACCGCATCTTTCGCTGGTTATTTCTATCGCAATTCAGCATTGAAACTAATGAAAACATAATGCGAGAAAAAATCAGAGCAGAATCTCTGTTGCACGGGCTATTTGAGTTTTTCTGTTTAACGAGCATACGTATTCACCACGTGACCATCATAAACTGTCGCACTTTTTAAACCCCGAGATTTCAAGCTCGAGACTCAGGCTGTAGTATAGTTATTTCGAGTGCAAGACTACGTTTTTGTTTTACGCAAGGCAAAGCCAAGGTTTATGGCCGGGGGAGTTAAAATATAACACACCAACAAAAAACAGGGATAATTTCTCGAGGGAATCAGCCGCTCTACTTAACAAGTATAAAATGACTAAAAACGTGTCAAAAAAAAAATGTCGATTATTATCAAGTAAATAGGTTCTAATTATTATTCCTGGATTTTTCTATTCGACATTGCAATTTCTTAATAATATACTTTGGGTAGTATTGATATTGATGGGAGAAATAAATTCTAACTAGGGTCTTAAGCACCGCGATAAGTCGTAGCGCCGCGTATATTATTAAGAGCACCAGTAGAGATTTGTATATTTGGACTTGGTCGTTTGTGTAATTGTGTCTCGTTGGTGTCACGGTGACAGTCGCGCCGCTGAACTCAGGGGCTGTTTTTCTAGAACGGATGTCGCTTGTCGTTCGTGTTGGAGTCGTTAAGCTGTCGAGTCGTGTGTCATCGCTGGTATACACTATAATACCCCGAGGTCGCGAAGGTATTAAGTATAAACCTTTGCGCTATAAGAAAAGCGGAATTTTCTTATCGCAGGTAAAAACAACATGGTAAAATCTGGCAGGTACCGGACCGTGAAACCTTCTTTTGAATATTACAGACAGCGTAAAAATAAGTTTGGACGTGAATTTATTGAAAAACGTGAGAGTTTTCCTCATTCTTTATTTCCCAGTATAACGCAGAAGATATACTACAAGGCTTTCTCTTCGTGGCCGGTGAACTTCTTCATCTTCTTCTTCTTCTTCTTCTTCTTCTTCTTCTTCTTTTGTACCGGAGGCACTTCCGGCCCGATTCTACGACGACCTCAAAGCCTGCAGCCTAAGCTCGGCGCCACTCACTTTTACCACCCCGCAGCCGTTACCTATATATAGGAATGGGCTGCAAGCGTCGAGAGAGAACTTTGCAACGACGGCGTTCTTTTACACCTTATAATACACTTGTGCGAATTCTGATATACCAACACGAACTTTATGCTAAAAATCACTTTCCAACATCCTCAAACCTTCTTCTACGCAAAAAAATCATCTGCCGAACTTGATCTAAAGTTACAGCACCTACCTCTCGGATATGGGGCGAATTCTCACCGCGACCTTGATGTTCGCCATGAGTGATAGGCTCAGCCTTGAGGCGAGACCAAAGATCGAAAGTTCAAAGATTGTATTTCATTTGTACACGAAAATTCGACTGCACTTATTGCATAATACCGCACTTTCGCTCGAGAGTATCTTCGCCACTGTTGCCTTGACAGATCATTTTTCTTCGGTTAAGAAACACACGGGAAATAGCAGCCAAATGAACTTTTCGACTTTAACAGCGTTCACCAAATTACCGAATGACGTGCTCGTCGACCGGGTGCACGTGCTGCACTAAGGCGATGAAAATACTCACTATGCGACTTGGGACCAGGCGAGGCTTGCCATGGCCAGATTATACTGTCGCACCACCCGGACTGTTAACGAAAAATACTATCCGAGATATTTTCTTATATTTTATAGAAAATTTGAGAAAATTAATAATCCAGCAATGGATACAGTCGTTAGACATTGGGTCTTGGGTGAAATGATCTGTTTGGTACAGGAGTATAATTATCAATTAATTTATTCATTCATCTAGGTGTAGGTATACCTACGTATGCAGAATATAATTTTACAAGGAAAAAGCGGCTTGCAATAATTTGGATAAAAATGTTTCATGAGAAAGAAAGATCGATCCATTATTTGGTGGGAAACGTGGTGCAGGGCCACCCTAAAGTGACTGGGAATAGACACAAGGCCTTCCGTGAGTACGTCTAATTGAGCCCCGTTACATTTGAAAGCTTAGGGCTGGGTGCGGTCCTTTGAAGTGCTGCGTTATTTTTAGTCTATTAGGGTGAAGTGCGTTTCGTATGTAAGATTAATATGCTTCGAATAATTCTGCACTAAAGTTTCAAAGAATCGTTGATCTTCGTGATATTTTTACTCGGATTATACATTTTCGAACTTAGAACCATTTAGAATCGGATAATAATTTTCCCCCACGCACTTGAGATAAGAGAATTGGTATATTTGTCGGACCGATTCATTACTCATTCGTTCATCGCCCTTAACGTAGTAAAGTAAGAAAATGAGGTGCTCAGGACCTGAAATAGAATACAAAAGTCATCACCCTTGAATCGCGAAGGAAATCGTCGACCAAAAGTGAATTGTATAACGATCACAGAGAAATCTATCTTTCCGTACCGTAGAGAAACTCTCTAATGACATGTCGTAGAATTTCGCTGCTGTGATCTTGCTTGGCTTTGTTGATCGCATCATAACGATGTTAAGATTCTGCGTGAACGAACTTCCCACCCAAAAACTATTGAACGCAGAATCGCCGACTGATTCGCTCTGTCGAATTGCATAAAGAAGAAATCACATAAGAGCTCAATGACGATCGATCAAAAAAAATACTCAACGTTACATTTTTAACATAATTTGTAAAAATTTACTACTTTCCCGTACCTCGAGAGCCAAGTGATATCCGCTGTAGCTGAATAGGAAAAGTTCGAAAATAGCTGCGGTCAGGTAAACCGTGTAAATCGCCAGGTGAATCTTATTGTCCATCATCTGAATAACGTATAAACAAAATTGACGTGGTTGAATAATAATTGTATAGAAATACATCTTACCTCAGATATTTGTAGTCCTGCGAAGCACACTAAGCCAGTACTGATGATAAATTGTCCAAGAGCTACCTTGTTTATAATCTCCTCTAAAATATCGGCGAATCTGAAGAGAATAGTCGTAAAAAATAGTGCGAAGGTACCGCAGTCCTCAGATTAATGAAAACTCACTCAATGGCCTTTTGATGCTCTTGGATATACGAACGCAGAAGTTCTTCGGACCTTTTGTCATCGCTTTTTAATGCACTTAGATGACTTTGAAGAATAAGAAATTTGGCCGATGCATGAATTATGCTGATTAGATTGAACCCATTCACTGCGGCTACATTACTAAGGCCATAGGTACCTGCGATTACTTTTACGCCGTAAAGGATCTGGTACGTAGGCGTCTTAGTTACGTCAAAATAAAAGTAACCACCGTAAGGAAGTGTCCGTTCTTCAGATCCCGTTAAGAAAACCTAGACCAACTTATAGCAGAACTTATATACCGAATTTTATCTTGGATTTATTGACGAACCCTGACTTAAATTTTTCTTAATGATAATGACAATTATATCCAAATACTCGAGGGGATCATTATTTTCCATATATATATGTGAAGATAAATTGAGATGAATTAATTACCTACCGCCAATGTTGGAGAGAGGAAGAAGAGAGTCATGCTAACTGATATGCATATGGTAAAATATTTGGCCATTGAAAAAGCGGGCGCGCATTTTTTCCTTAGAATCGCCCTGTCTTCCTCAGACGATGAGACCCAGTCTGAACGCATCTTTTCCAAAATTATGTATATGTTTTTTTGCTGCACGGTGTAGATTGATAAACGAAAAACTGTAAGGATGCAAGATGACGCTGCTGTACAGGCCTCCGTAGCTTCTTCAAATTTACCCCAATTACGAACCACGTCAGCTACCTGGGCGACAATTAGCAATGACATGAAGATAAATATGAATACTCGGTGAAAATTTTGCAATTTTCTTCCTTTCTCTAGTTTCATTACATCGCCACCAACATCGTCCAAATCCAGAGGCCAAATCGAAATAAATTTACACAGCATCCTAACTGGTGCAACCTGCCGATCATACTCTTCTCCTCCGGAGTGTTTTATATCCATATTTAATCAACCCCAATTTTTAGATAAAATGAAAGATGCTTTTTACGTGAAACTTCACAACTTATTGATTTTTATAGATTGCCTAGTATCGGATTAAGAAACAATATAAATTATTAACGAGATGTATTCCTGGCTATAACGCTGTAAGGGATGATCCAACGATTCGGGCGAACTGAAACCTCAGGAACTCTGGAAATGCAATATGGTATGAAGTTCGGGGTATTCGACGACGCATGTCTGTCCTGTAACTGTACAGGTAAATTCCAACTTTTCAAACTCTATCGTTTTCCGATAATTTATTAGACGATAAGTGCACGTATGAGTGAAGAGGAAATGATTGGCACCTGCCACTGAAAAAGTACACCCTATCATGTATCTAACTACTATGTACGAAGTAGTATCGCGTATCATATCTACAGTCTGAATTCTGAAAAGCTCTACTGAAGTTGACCCTCGGATATTCGAATGGTATTCTCTGCAAGCTTAACTGCAATTTTCAAACTATGAACTAATCATATATTTATGTGGCAAGATCTTTGATTATATACCAGCTTGATTAATTATCAATTCAATTACAAGCGATAATAATAACGTGCAACTGCTTTTGAAAGGCGTACTCTACGCAAAGTTAATATCCCTTCGCTAGAATTGCAGAGATCGATTGATTTTGATTTGTATTCGTTTTTTAATCGAAGAAAAAGTTCAATTTCCAAAATGATATCTTTTTAATTCATTTCTGAATTGTAAACTGGTAAAATAAACCAAAACTGAGTACTGGCAATATTAGATAATCGTAAATTGTTTGGATAAAGGAACGTGTTTGGTAAATAATCGTAGAGTATAAATATCTCGTATATGCATAGTTTATTGACTTAGAATCGTTTCACTTAAGTACAAAAATGAATATGTATAAGTTTTTGTGCTTGTGTATGCCTCGTGTATTATTTACAAGATGAATAACATGACACAAACAATATTTGTTCATAAAAAATTGATCGCTCTGTACCTGATGACGTAGAATCGTATAATAGCAATACATTACTCAATAATAAGCGTAACGTTTACGAAAAAATGCAGAAATCAGATATTATAAAAAAAAAAAATTTGGTAATTAGAATTACAACTTGTGAAAAACCGCAGAATTTTCCACATCCAAGAATAGAAGTTTGAATATATCATTGTAAAAGTTGGGGTAATAGTTGCAGGCCCTTTTACAATCCGGTGTAAAATTTACTTCCAATAATACCGGCTGCATTTCTTCTTCTCTCCATTCCAGCATTATATCAGCAGCATATATTGCTCTGCTTTGTAAATTGTGGACAATTGCCCGAGGAGGTTTAGCATCAACTGCAGCTTCAAAAACTTCTTTCAACATGCTAATAATTTTTTTCTCAACCTCCTTGCGCCACGGGAATTGGGGATACTGTTTTTCCCATTCTAAAATAAAATCAGCACATTTCAAGTGATAGAGAGAAGTATCATTTACGTAATTCATAACAGTAAAGTGCTGCTCATATTCGTCGAAGTTATTCAAGGCGAATTCTTTGTTGGCAAATCTGAGGAAAAAGTTTGAATACACGTAAGCTGTAAGCGGCTGAACAGATTTTAACAGAACAACGTATCTGATGTCAAATTTAACTTTTCCTATTTCAGGTCTGCTGTACAAAACTGGATCTGTTATATACTTTTGAGCTATTTTCGGACCTGTACTAGGAAGCCTTAATATATGATGCAAGTTATTTGTTATATGCGTATCCAGTCCCCTAGCCAAGTTCCAAGGCTTACAAATCCAGTGATTGTCCAGGCCCTTAGCTTCCCTGTGTTTAAAGTAAGAAACAAACTTGACTAGTTCAGTTTTGAGATTATAGGTCGTTGGTAACCATAATGGATGAGTTTCTAATGTTTCTAAATCGCATTTCTTACTCCCTGCCTTTCTTCTACAGACAATACAAAGCAGATCCTTAATCGTAAGTACATTTTCGAATGGAAATTGATTGACAAATACATTGGGAGCATCTATACTCAGCTCATTGTATTCTTTGAAGTGTGATGTGAGCCAAAGAACATCAGCTTCCTGCTCATTCTCTACCATTTCAAATAAAGGGTCAGTCAAATATTCATTCACAAGACTATACTGTGAGAATACTCTCAATTTCATTCCCGCAGGATGTTGAGGAGCTGATGTTACAACAGCTAGACTTTCCCTGACATGACCCTGGAGAAAATAATCCTCGTCAGGTTCAACCTGAATAAAATCTTCCCATATAAAGCTGTTATCATTTCTCCACGGAAGTAAGGCTGCACGTTTAGCAACAGAATCAATGGTCTCTCCCTCGACAAAATCCCTGGTAACTTCATCATCAGTTTCTGAATCTTTGAGTGGATATAAAAGGGAGTAAGTCACGCCTTCGGGTACATGAAGAAATGGAACAGTGCGAAAATTAGGATCGTCGGAATGATTTATCGCAGATCCAACTTCGTCCATGATATACCATACTGGCATTCGGTCTTCAAGGGTTGACGCATGTCCAAAAGCGTAGGTTTGATTATACCGCCACATTTCGGAGAGTACAAACTGAACTTTTTCATCGTTTGTTTTCTCAGCGTCAAATCCCATCAAATTAGACATTCGATCCAGGAGGCCAGGAATTTGGGTTAAATTTTGTTTAGCCAAATCTACACTGTAGGTCCATGCGTGATCGATTAAATATATATTTTCTCCATTTTCCGAGGAGATCCCGTCCTCGGCAGATACGAAAAGCTTCCACACAGGGTCTGTAGACGCTCTTTCGTTTTCCTCGTAATCGATTTTAGCCAGTTGAAAGACTAGCCCTGAATCGAATACTTGGTTTTTTAACTTTTTGAATAATGTTTCCCAAAATATTTCAGGTATACCGGAAAATCGTAGCTGTGGTTCGTGTACACGCAGAAACGTGTTGTACAATCCGATACCGTCCATTCTGGGTCGTTTATGAATTAGAAACGATCGATTTACTTCAGATATTTGGTACAGTCTTCCACTTCGACATCGGTATATAGTCTAGTTTAAATAGAACTATAAACTTTACTTGTTTTCCCTTTTTAGGTGATAATACTCGGTCTTTTACTGGCCTAACCTCAACGGTAGCAGAAGATAGATGAACACACAACGCCCGAGAACACGTGACACCTTGCGTCGTCTGCTTAGCTTCAAAGGAGTATTTTCACGAAAACGACAGAACGCTCGTTGCTCTTATGAAAATGCAGCGCGCTACTTGAGGTGTTAAATTCAAAGCACAAAAAGACAGACATTCGGTAATTAAATGGTTACTGGAGGGATCTAAGTAGTATATTCTTATTTGATTTCTGAATTGTTTAAATTTGTACATATTATTAAAACATATCGTTGTACTATGAATTTTTTGGTTCACCTAGAAATTCCGACAATCAAAAATAGATACTGTTTCCCTAAAGCACATATAGCTTAGCAATCAGGATTTTAATATTGAATTTGTATTAACTACATTTATATTGATGAATATTAATATTATATGATTTGTAATTCATTCAACTTGGAAAAATAGAGAGAAATATATTAATTAGAAAGTCTGAGGGCGAGTAGACCTGTCCGTCAGAACTCAGAAATGATAAAATTGGCATACGGGGTACGAAATGGTATTGCCATCTTGTGGCCGAATACACGGACTACTTTTGCCGTAAACATAAGTACGCCTTATCGGATGAAACTTCCATTACAAAAACGACATGCAGGTTGTGTGTAATACGGCGTGCCTATGTTTGCGGCAAAAGTAGTTCATCAAGTCTACTGCGAGATGGCGATACCATTTAGCACCCCGCTGGCAAGACTAGTCGGCAAGATAAAGCTATGGTACGGACGGGTATGGATTCAGTTACCTTCGTGGTGTCAAAGGGTTCACTTGGGGATTATCGTTGACGAGCTACAAATGGCAGACTGTGACAGGCATCTCCATAACAATATTGAAAACGCGACAATGTGCTCACTAACGTGAACAGACGCTACTCGTCTAGTTCTTTTAGTTGGAGAAATGTATGTGGTATTATAACTCACTCTTTGTAAAATTAATTATATTAGCTAATGGGATAGAAATGTAATTTAGATTATGATAAGTTGCATGTCAGGAGACAAATAAAGACACTCGATCAATTTATTTTTGAGGTACACATTTATTTTTAAGGAACAAATATAAATTGTACACAAATTTAACGATGAGTAATATTGTATTGATTTTGCATCAATAAATGAACGAATCTACCAATAATCAATTGCTACGTTATTCTCCACTTCCCTTTCCTTGCAGCTCTCTATCACAGGTATCAAATTAGCGGTCGGGTATTTCGGTGTGCCGAAATTTTGGATATATGTATAGATATAGGCATGCATACGTGGCTTCATGCACGTCTCTATATATCTACTTATATATACTAGCGTTTTTCGGAGTTAGAATGATTTTAAGTCGAAAAATTTCTGCTCCTGGTATCAGGAGAACATCTGACCCGAGGAGGTGTTCCGAAATTTTGGATATGTCTATAGATATAGGCATGCATACGTTGCTTCATGCACGTCTCTATATATCTATAATATCTCTCTATAAATATACTAGCGTTTTTCGGAGTTAGAAAGATTTTAACTCGAAAAATTTCTGCTCCTGGTATCAGGAGAACATCTGACCCGAGGAGGTGTTCCGAAATTTTGGATATGTCTATAGATATAGGCATGCATACGTTGCTTCATGCACGTCTCTATATATCTACTTATCTAAACTATCGTTTTTCGGACTTAGAATGATTTTAAGTCGAAAAATTTCTGCTCCTGGTATCAGGAGAACATCTGACCCGAGGAGGTGTTCCGAAATTTTGGATATGTGTATAGATGTAGGCATACATACGTTGCTTCATGCACGTCTCTATATTTCTATAATATCTCTCTATAAATATACTAGCGTTTTTCGGAGTTAGAATCATTTTAACTCGAAAAATTTCTGCTCCTGGTATCAGGAGAACATCTGACCCGAGGAGGTGTTCCGAAATTTTGGATATGTCTATAGATATAGGCATGCATACGTTGCTTCATGCACGTCTCTATATTTCTATAATATCTCTCTATAAATATACTAGCGTTTTTCGGAGTTAGAATGATTTTAACTCGAAAAATTTCTGCTCCTGGTATCAGGAGAACATCTGACCCGAGGAGGTGTTCCGAAATTTTGGATATGTCTATAGATATAGGCATGCATACGTTGCTTCATGCACGTCTCTATATTTCTATAATATCTCTCTATAAATATACTAGCGTTTTTCGGAGTTAGAATCATTTTAACTCGAAAAATTTCTGCTCCTGGTATCAGGAGAACATCTGACCCGAGGAGGTGTTCCGAAATTTTGGATATGTCTATAGATATAGGCATGCATACGTTGCTTCATGCACGTCTCTATATTTCTATAATATCTCTCTATAAATATACTAGCGTTTTTCGGAGTTAGAATGATTTTAACTCGAAAAATTTCTGCTCCTGGTATCAGGAGAACATCTGACCCGAGGAGGTGTTCCGAAATTTTGGATATGTGTATAGATGTAGGCATACATACGTTGCTGCATGCACGTCTCTATATTTCTATAATATCTCTCTATAAATATACTAGCGTTTTTCGGAGTTAGAATCATTTTAACTCGAAAAATTTCTGCTCCTGGTATCAGGAGAACATCTGACCCGAGGAGGTGTTCCGAAATTTTGGATATGTCTATAGATATAGGCATGCATACGTTGCTTCATGCACGTCTCTATATTTCTATAATATCTCTCTATAAATATACTAGCGTTTTTCGGAGTTAGAATGATTTTAACTCGAAAAATTTCTGCTCCTGGTATCAGGAGAACATCTGACCCGAGGAGGTGTTCCGAAATTTTGGATATGTGTATAGATGTAGGCATACATACGTTGCTTCATGCACGTCTCTATATTTCTATAATATCTCTCTATAAATATACTAGCGTTTTTCGGAGTTAGAATCATTTTAACTCGAAAAATTTCTGCTCCTGGTATCAGGAGAACATCTGACCCGAGGAGGTGTTCCGAAATTTTGGATATGTCTATAGATATAGGCATGCATACGTTGCTTCATGCACGTCTCTATATTTCTATAATATCTCTCTATAAATATACTAGCGTTTTTCGGAGTTAGAATCATTTTAACTCGAAAAATTTCTGCTCCTGGTATCAGGAGAACATCTGACCCGAGGAGGTGTTCCGAAATTTTGGATATGTCTATAGATATAGGCATGCATACGTTGCTTCATGCACGTCTCTATATTTCTATAATATCTCTCTATAAATATACTAGCGTTTTTCGGAGTTAGAATGATTTTAACTCGAAAAATTTCTGCTCCTGGTATCAGGAGAACATCTGACCCGAGGAGGTGTTCCGAAATTTTGGATATGTGTATAGATGTAGGCATACATACGTTGCTTCATGCACGTCTCTATATTTCTATAATATCTCTCTATAAATATACTAGCGTTTTTCGGAGTTAGAATCATTTTAACTCGAAAAATTTCTGCTCCTGGTATCAGGAGAACATCTGACCCGAGGAGGTGTTCCGAAATTTTGGATATGTCTATAGATATAGGCATGCATACGTTGCTTCATGCACGTCTCTATATTTCTATAATATCTCTCTATAAATATACTAGCGTTTTTCGGAGTTAGAATGATTTTAACTCGAAAAATTTCTGCTCCTGGTATCAGGAGAACATCTGACCCGAGGAGGTGTTCCGAAATTTTGGATATGTGTATAGATGTAGGCATACATACGTTGCTTCATGCACGTCTCTATATTTCTATAATATCTCTCTATAAATATACTAGCGTTTTTCGGAGTTAGAATGATTTTAACTCGAAAAATTTCTGCTCCTGGTATCAGGAGAACATCTGAAGCGAGGAGGTGTGCCGAAATTTTCATCGGGAAAAAGGAAGTGTGTCTATGCATACATGTCTTCATGCATATCTTTATACTATATTTATGTTTGCTAGCATTTTTTAGAGTTAGACAAATTTTGAGTATCAAATTCTTTCTGGTATCGGGAGAACATACCAGAGAAGGTGAACGCAAATTTTTGAGTAGCTGAAAATACAATAATTCCTATTTCTACTCCTCGTGTTTTTTGAACTATTTGAGCTATTGCTTATTCTAAGTTGAAATAAAGATTCTTAGGAAGGGTGAAGGGAAAGGTAAGAAAACCAAACTAATTCATTATTGGTACAGGTATCTGAGATTTTATTGCTGTAGCATCGATACAATTTCATTGTTAGAGTTGTGTATACTACCTAATATAACTAATTTCACAATGACTAACAGCAATAAATACTTGCTCGTTGCAATTGGAACGGAATTCCTTCTGGCCGCAGATGTTTGAGCTTCGTTGAAAGTTCATCCAACTGCAACACAAGAACGAGTGCTTTAATATAAAAGTCAGTTAGCAGAATACTCTAATATCCAGTTGAGAAAAATTCTAATCGCCCTAGGGGGTAGAGAGAAATTTAATAATCATACGCGTACGAAGCGGTCAGCTTCGTTGCATATAATACGTATATGAACGACTCCCTCGTCCATATGAGTATTTTTTGTCCGCACAGGATTTCGATGATTCCTTGGATACGAATTAACTTTTCTTCGATTGCTTTCAATTGCTCCGGGATTGCACCCAACTGAAAATAAGGGTACAGCAATTGAGAGCAATCGAAGAAAACTTAATTCGTATCCAAAGAGTCATCGAACTCCTGTGATATACAAGCGTGTCCGAACTGTGAATGCGGGAATGCGCCCCATCATTCACATCACGCCGACACATTTCTGCTATTTTCTGGAAAACCATTGGGGAGCAATCAGAAATAAGGTAGATCAATTAAGAGCAAATGAGGAGCAATTGTCCGGTGTACCACCGATCGCCGAAATCTGTTCCGTTTAGATGGGTCTCAATTGTGAAATGTCCTACCCCCCACCATTTCATTTCGGGCGAATACGTTTTTTGCTTTCTCATTAAAAACCATCACCAAATAATTTCACACCATGATGGAGCAATTAAGAGAAATGAAGGAGCAATCATTTGGTATATCATAGGTCGTTGAATACCCATCCGTTCGGTCGAATCGAATTTCGTTTTTCTCATTTCTCTCAAAAACCAGATTAATAGAGCAATGAAGAGCAATTAAGGAGCAATTGTTTGGTATATAAAAAATCGAAAAATATTAAAGTCACAGGTCAATTTCACATTGGTATGGTATACAACCACAAGCTGGGAATCACACCAATGCCTTTCAAGGTGCCTGCAATCAGGCGCATCGTTGCCTCTTGTCTTCTTTGGTAACCGCAGGGTGACGTTACCATGAAATCTGAATGTCAGCGTCATCTTGTATAATTTTTAGTAACAAGATAGTAGCGAGTAAAGAAAAACTGGCACTGCAAAGGACGCTCGTTGAGATTGGTTGAAATTTCAAACGGTCAAGCTTCAAACTCGGCGGTTGTTGCGATCAACAACGCGTGCAATGTCAACGAATCTTTACCAGAATATCATAATACCCATACGTTTATCCAAAGTATTATAAACAAGGTTAAAAGGTGCGATATCAGTTTTAAAATCATCATCTCGAAAATAGAATTAATAAATACAACCAGATAAAACTACATCTTCCTTAAATCCAAACAATCGGTTGTCTCGGTCTGAATTACGGTGCTATTTATCATTTTCAGCATTCATTCACTAAGTTAAACCAACAAGATGACATCTTTATCGATACTAGCATCCCACGATGAATTGGTGCGGTGCACCAACGTCCTCGTCAACGGTTCGTGCGAAGAAGGTTAGTTTTCACCTATCCCATGTTCTCCGACCCCACACGATGCGTACCCAGTCGAACTACCCATCTCATCTATAAAAACCATCATATTCTCTAAAACAGCAAATATTTCTATCATATTTATTATGAGAGTATTAAAAACCAGCATTTCATACATCAATCCTTTTCCAATGGCTAGTGAGAGTAGTGGGAAATTCGTTAGCCGAGTCTCTGCTCTCTTTAACCGAACTCATATCATTTAGGTAGTGATCTGCCCACTCGAAGGAAGTTGGAAAAGAGTCATCCTCTGCGGTGATAAATTTATCTGTAATAACAAACTGTCGTTGCATTTAGCGTAGGAGGTTTTCTCTTCGTTAATCAGTCGAGGCTTGAAAGCGGTTATCAGAAAACAGGCTTATTATTCTGTAGCGGAAAGTTGGAGGAGAAACCTAACGCTATATCTGTTTTGCTATATGTTATTTCAGAATTTCTACGGTTTGCTATAAACCAGGAAGAGATGCGTCAAAAATGGTTAGCGTCTGTTCAAGAATGTCAGCGGCTTCATTCAGCCTTAGAAAAATCTCATTTAGAGGCAGCTGATCTTGGAAGAAAGTTGAGTCATGCAAGACGGTTACTTGACGAGGAAAAACGCCGGCGACGTATAGTTGAAGATCAACGAAATTCATTGGTAAGAAGGTGGTCAGTCGTTAAATCTCTGCTGAAACTCAACGAGGAATAAAATGCTGTAATTTACAGTCTTGATTTCTACTCGTTTCAATTATTATACTCTGATTCACACAGGAAAGACAAATCTCCATGGTTCGTGATCTCTTCCTGAACGATGGAGGCAGAAATCTCAATGACGAGACTCGAGAAAAATTGCAATTTCTTAATAACACAAGTCTGAATGGTCGAAACAGTAATATACATATGAAAGATTTGCATCATACTGATAAGTAAGTTCAAGAGGGTTTAACTTCTCCCTGAGTACTTTGAATGTTTCTAAATCTTCTGAAATTGTTTCCTTGTTTCGTTTAGGCTGAATACAATAGCAGAATTGGATTCTACCGGTTCACTATTAAGCGATTTGAGTTGCTTCTCTAAATCCGAAGACGACTTAGATGCAAGTGTAGTTATTCAGCAAAACCAAAAGAAAAGAGAGTGGAAAGAGCACAGACCGAGCGGCGAGTATTCGGCTAAAAAAAGACGCAGTAGTATTCAAAAAGTTGTCGACTTGAATGTATCGGATCGAATAGTAGCAACTACTACAGTTGTCTTACCTAAGGACGGACCCATCACAGCTTCATCTGTTATCGAAGCTGTACCAGGGAATGAAAACCAAGATCCAAATCCTCAGTCTCATAAAATTCGTAAGAGTGTTGATCGCTCTAGACCAAAGATTCCGCACTTGGATGTTAACAATCCTTTGATAGATGTGGAGGCAAGTTTTCTTTTGCTTCTAAAGGTTAAACCGTTACAGAAAAATCTTTTATACCGTGTCTTAATAACAGTATATATTTTCTTACAGCCTTCAGCTCCAAAAGCAGACATCCTCACATCTGGATCTGATTCGGAAGGTGTTTTCAAGCCCAGTCCCAACATCGGTGGTTATACTTTGAACACAAAAACGTCAAGGGGGCACAGTTTTACAGCAAAAACGGTCATCAAGCCAGAAATTTGCACTCCTTGCGGTAAAAGGTGAAGAACTGAAGTTTCCGAAGTTATTTCTGATTATTGGAACCCCCCAATATTCATCATTATTTATTAACTTATTGAAAAATGATTGCAGAATTCGATTCGGACGGGTAGCTCTAAAATGCAGAGAATGCAGAGCCACTTCGCACACAGAGTGCAAGGATCTAGTGCCCTTGCCTTGCGTACCAACAGGAAATACCCCAACTTTAAGAGGAACATCTGTTAGTTATTATCATCTTACTTTATTTGATTCAAGCGATTAGAGATTCGGATTTAAAGTCAGCCATTTATTTCACAGGGTACAATAGCTGATTACACCCCTATGATACCACCCATGGTACCCTCCCTAGTTGTACACTGTATCAACGAGGTAGAATTGAGAGGAATGGGAGAGCAAGGTTTATACCGAGTGAACGGCGGATCAAGCGAAGTAAAATGCTTGAAGGAAAAATTCCTGAAAGGAAAAGGAGCCCCCAATCTATCTGAACTTGATATTCCGACCATTTGTTCAACACTGAAGGATTTCCTGAGGTGAAATTACGTTTTGTTTTTAAAAATGAAAAATACCGAATAGCACGAAGCTTTGACCAGAAGGTTTATTTATAATTGCTTTGTTATTGCAGGACTCTCCGCGAACCTTTGATCACTGTAGGACTGTGGGGAGATTTTGCCAGAGCAGTAACCATCTCTGACAAACAGGACGCAGAAGCTGCGCTTTATCAGGCAATTTCAGAATTGCCACAGCCCAATCGCGACACATTAGCATTCTTAATTCTCCACTTACAGCGAGTGTCTAGCAGCCCAGAATGCAAGATGCCAATCAGTAATCTTGCTAAAGTGTTTGGACCCACTGTAGTTGGCTATAGTTGCCAGGAGCCATCACCAAACTCCATGCTCAGTGAAACAAAAAGTCAAGTTGCGGTGAGCTCCTTTACTTCAATCTACTCTTACACGAAATATGTGTAGTAATCGAAGTCAACACTTATTACCTTTTTGTTTTTCAGATTGTAGAGAATTTATTGAAGATTCCCTCAGACTATTGGGCAAACTTTGTCAATTCAGAAGGATTGAATGGAGTGGGAACACCGAAGACCGGGGAACTCAGGCACACCCCATCCACAGAGTCACTCCTAAAACGAACAACCTCTAGAGGGTTCTTCAATACTCCTATAAGTTCAAGGTATATACCTGAAATGGAATTATTAGATTTTAGCAAGACATTCATTGTCGTTTATATTACGATGTTTAAATATTAATTATTATCCTTGGTATAATTTCAGTCGAACTTTCATGAGGAAAAACAAGAAATACTTTGCAACCCCACCGTCGAAGACAGCATACTGAAATGATTTATAATTCAAAACAAAATACCTGAAAAGTTTTTTTTTTTTCACGTTTCATATAATAACAAATGGAATTATCCTAGAATAATCTTAATATATATATATTTTTTTATACCAGGACACTTCACGCTATTTACGTATTACTTTTATTTCCATAACAATATATCTATATTTCTATCTTTATTGACTTGAAATATCTAGGGCACTTTGTTTATTTTCTATAATTAGTGAATCTTACGCGTAAGATTTAATCATTAATTATCAATGACTTGAATTTATAAATATATTACACTAACAAGACTTGGAACTTGAAAAATCTCACCTATTTAAAGACTCGATGAAGATCCATGATAGCTTGACTAAAATTAAATTCTTTTTTAGCTGGCCCAACTTTCATATACTTGATTGAAAATTGGATACTTCAAATTCTATTGATATAAAAGTATTATTTTTCAGTTTTTCACAATTGAATACCCTTTTATAGCGTGAGGAGGATTATTCTTCTTACCTATAGAAATATAATCAATACGTACAATAGATTATTATTTAAAATTAATATTATTATTACACTATAATAAAAAGTGATCAGATCACTTCCGATTACTAACAAAATTAAAAATCGATGTTTTTCTTCTTTTTATAAATAATAAAAACAAAAAAAAATCTTTGAAATGTTAAAATTAACACTTAGATATTTATTTTTAAGTACAAAATGTCTAATCGTAACTACTAACTATGGTATTAATGTATTGCTTATAGACGTTACAAATAAAAGATATAAACATTGAATTTCTCAAATATTATTTCTATTTATTTATAATCGTACACAATCGGTAACAAATCAATAATAATATTAATTTCAGGTAATAAGGCTGCTTGAAGCTACCATTACATTACATCGAACATCTAGAAGATGTGATTTTTAATTTACAAAACCGTTGTATAAAAAGCTGAGTGAACCAGCACTCGTAATTGCATAAAACGTACAAATAAGAATCTCGTAAATCTGCATGGCAATGGGTATAAAATCTCTAAGTCTGAATAACATGATATTCACTCGGTTCTGGAACAAGTTTTCTCTTTCAATTCCCAGCAGGACTCCCAGTACTGTTTTAATCTGTTATCACCGTTAGAACAAAAGCTTCTAAAGTCTTGGATGATTTTCTTTTGAAACAACTCGTCACCAGTTGCCGAAGTCGATAAAGACTTCCATTTTCGGCTCACCATATGATTCCAAGACCACAAAAAACCCACCTGAATAATAATAATAATCAAAGAAAAAATTAATTCCCTTAGAAAACTTTCAGGCAAAGAATAAGGGAGAAACTTATTCATACTGACCCTCCTGTCCATGCTATAGTTGTCTTTATTCTTTCCGCTAACATGCCTCGTGATGTAAGCCTCGTGTGGACTAGACTGATCAGGGTGTACCGGGTATCGTTTTTGTCCTGTTATTCGCCTGATTATACTAGTATCAGTTCTCGGTCTAGGTCGAATACAGGGAGTCGATGGTACGAGTATGAATGCATTACCAGTAACGTGAACATACTGGTGATCATTTTCAGTGCCTTCAACCAAGCAAGGTACGAAGCCGAATCTTTGCACTATGGCTTCTTGGAAGAGAAACAATCTCTGGGTGTATGTATCCTCCCGAAATTCTATTGGAATACAATACACAATTATAAGATAGAGTTCGATGCTACTTATTTGTGAATACCAACCATCAAAAAGGTACGGCTTATTGGTCATCAAACATTCAGTGTGTAGAGGGATGAAGATAGGCCCTCGAAGGGGATCGCTTTTCAGAGTAAAGGGCAGCGCGAGTAAATCACTGGGTATTGGAACCATTTGGATACCACATAATTGCGCCTTCCGCTGCCACCCGAAAATCTGCGTCGAATAAATAAATGGGGATTATATTACCTACCTAATCACAGAGTTCATTATTCACATAAATTTATTGTAGCTTACGAGATCAGCAGCTATGCTTCCTGAGGATGCGACCCATTGAACAACAAGCTCGTAGGAATGGTCAGTCTTGAATAGCGATTGATATCTGAGATGTCCCCATTCTATTCTATCGCTTTTATTATTTATATCTATATCGAGATGAGTGTGTTTGTAGGGGGGAACCGGAGCTGAAAGAAGATATTTAAATTAGTTTACCAATTGATGGAGTAGTAGCAATACTGTAGCTCACTGTATTGTAATATTAAATGCTGACCAGTCCACTCCCGATCATCCATCATAAATGTCAGGTCTAGATCATCCCTCAGAAATATAGGGACACTTGACTCGTCAATGGTATCGCAACTGGGTATAGATATTGGTGATGATATAGTTGGATTTAGTGTTGGAGCAGTTGGCTCACACCATCCCTTTGGTGCTTTCATTTCGACTTCTACCCATTCGTTTTCAAAACTCTGAAGATCGCCTAGTGGTGGGAAATAATCCTTTTCTATATGAGAAAGGCAAAGAATATATGAAATATTAATGAATATCAATAAACTTCCTTTCCTCCCTTTGATATACCTCTCTGACCATCTTTCTCTTGCACAATGTGATACAAGTAAAATCCAAGAATGAAAGGCTTCTTGAAATCTCCTGACGCGTGACAAATCAGTCTCTCTCTTATCATTCCCTGAAACATATTTTCTTTTAATGTATCTGTTCGAGACTTCAATCTCTCTAGATGAATCACCTCCATAATAATGATTGCTTTTTCGACCGTGACGCCACCCTCGATATGACTGTTCAACCATTGCACTGCCTCTGCGCTGACAAATGTTAGACTCGGTAGTGATGGATGTTGTGTTAAGAATCCTATTCCACTTTGCGGAAGCTTCATGGCCTCTAATATCTCCATATTTGAGGCGCTGCTTCTGATCTTACTGACTTCTGTATTTGCGCTATGAAAGGGGATCGGTTTAGTGAATTCTCTTTACACAGAAACGAGCCAAGGTAAAGATTTAGCTCGATATGAAGGCTACTGCAAGTTTTACCTGTCTTCGCTGCATTCGGAGTGGTCCTGCTGTTGTTGCTCCGGAGAAATTGGTAACACAGCTTCACTTGCAGGTGAGACTCTGCCTCGGTCCATTACTTTTGAGCCGGACCTAGTTAATTGAGTTAAAATGACAATAGAGGAAAGATTTTTTGATAGATGTTAATTTAATGTTATGCAAACAACTCCACGATGCTGAGGTATTCAAGCGATGCACATGTGCTACCTAAAGCCAAATTTATGTGCGAATTAGTATTGAAAATTTATTTTAAATGTGAATAACTGCTGTCTACAAATATTACATAAACTATTCTAGTTTTGCAGCACAGAACTACATTACATGTGGCATTAATTAGGTAGAAACTTAGTCAGATGATTTGTCAAGTCAGGCTGTGCATTGTATTGAAGAAGTTTGATAGTTACCACTCATAAGCCATAAGAATGAGAAAAAATAATAAATATTTTCCACAGAAAACAATTAGGAGCAATTATATGAATTTAATAATTAAATTTTGTCGTATTGAATGGAGAAATCAAAAGACAAAGATATTGCATGTATGTACAGAGACACAGTTGATTATCTGTGATGAATTTTGGGTTCCTTGGAATGATAGTTATTCGAATTATTGAAGGCAACATAGGTGGAAATAAATAAATTAAAACTGACCTGTTTGTCACATGGCGAGGAATGTCAAAGGATGTGCGGGCAGCCGCAGCGGTATTCACTACATGCTTCTCCTGTACAAAGAACCCCGTAACTCACTCACACACCACCCATACAATACGTTAAATGATAACTAGACTATGAATCATAATACAACGTCAGTAGAAGTTTGTCAAAAGTAGAAAATACTGTTAAATAAAAATATACATTTTCAATACGTTAGAGCAATATATCGCGTCTAGTCTAGGTTCCAAAATAAATATAGTACTTTGCTAGTAGAGTGAGAAAATTTCTATTTATAGAACAAATTGCTACACAATAATTGCCAATTATTTGATACGGTATACTCAAGCAGGCAGTTTGTTCCCAAGATCTATTAAATTCGATTAATTGAATTCTTCAGCATCTACGTTCAGCTATGGGATAGTGACTGTAAGGTTTTACCTAGACGGTGCTAAAAGTATTTCCTTTTGCCCGAACTGAAAGGATGTGTTAAATAAGTAAGTCCGAAGTATATTACATGCGTCCTTAGGTACTGCGACGAAGCTATAAAATACCTTATGAAAAAGACAATCACCTGATATATTCGTGCTACTGCAAAATAAAACCCATGAATACAATCAGAGCAAAACCAACGAACACAACATAAGCTTGATGCCAATCTAAAATCTAAAATGCATGAAAGATTAACGTCGTTGTTGAACTACTTGGTAAAGTGATAATAGAAAAGATGTAGGGATCTGAAACTGGGTATCTACAGTAGTTCAACATCGACAATAAAAGATTTGAAGTGACGAGACGGCTGCGAAGATTAGGTCAATGGGCAAAAGCTGAAATGCAAACATAGCTAACTACTTGGAATAAAGGAAAAAGCACGATTGCATCATTTGCAAGCGGATCAAACCTGGGTCTCGGTTTTTCAGGCAGACGGTTGCTCCCAAGTCGCTCCCTGAACGGGGAGCTGCCAACAAGACTTGTCTGTAAAGTAGTAGGAAAAAAAATTTTGATGACTGCAAGAGTTTGATAAGCTGCCAATTGGTAACAATAAAGTTGTTTGTTTTCTATTGAGTATGATGAATAAATAACATAATATATATGTGTATATGGACTTTCAAAGATGCATTAAACTACGCTAGAAAAAAAAAAAACTAAATATAAAACTTCCTTTACAGGATAAGCTTGCAAACTTAAATATGTATCTAATAATGAAAGTTTAAGCCATAACTCAAGCAGACATAATCATCAAATTCTTACACAAGCTATTCAATGATAATAGTCATTCTGGAATAAACAAAAGGAAAATCATTGGTGAAGCTACAACAGAGGGCTAAGAATCATTTATAGAAAACCAAAATTAAAAAATTTCTCATGTATTGAATGCTATCAATGATATTATGTGTGTATAAAAAGCCTGTGTCGTTAACGCATATTCGGATGCAATAAAACAAAGCGAGCATTCTCTACGTACTTCGAATAGAAATGGAAAGAAAATGAATTAAACATCATTCAGTTAAGCATTTTACAGAGAAAATTGAGGAGAAGTTTCGAATGCACATAAGATAATATCATAAACTCAATGCTGGAGCGTCCCGATAATAATCTATAATATAGACGCCTGGAAAGTTTTAAGGTCTGCGCATCTGTCGGCAAAGTGATGCTAGGGGGAGGGTAGGAAGTACCTGGTTAGTGAGGAATATCAGGCTCGTGCTGTGCCTGCGCCTTGTCAAGTGGGAGGCAGGATCTCTTGGGAGAACTCCAACTAGAGCTGCCGGGCTCTGAAACATATCACGCTGAACGGTCTTCCTCCATAAAAGAGGACTTAATGCAGTAGATCCGCAATTTTACCTAGATAAGTTCCTACATTTTTATAAATTCAGTTACCAAGAGAAATTTAATTATTCTCAGTATTTCAAAACCATATCAAAAGTACATATTCCATTTGAAATCTGATCCTAAAAATTTGATCATCAAGTTACGAATATAGTGTGAATTTATTATTAAAACTGCGCCTGTTCTAACATTCAGTTATTTGAAGTGATGCTGTGGAATCTTGTATCGAATATTGAGAAACATTCATGTGTATAGTTTAAGTTACACAATAACGATGATGTTAATCTGAAATAAAGGTGAAGGGAAACTTAATAACACTTGCAATATTAGATGCAATTAAAGCTGTAAAACCAAATCAGATCTATAGTTTACACAACGCAACTGCAACCAAATAATAACATGCAGTTTGGCAAAAAAAAAAATATATATACAGGGTGGTCCATTTAAGTTGGCACAGCAGAATATCTTGAGAACACCGTATTTTGGAGAAAGATGTTTGGAATAAAAGTTTCATGGTTCGGAGGGGGCGAAACACTGTGCTATCGTACTTTTCATTCCGAACCATGGAACTTTTATTCCAAACAAGTTTCTCCAAAATACGTTGTTCTCAAGATATTCTGCTGTGCCAACTTGAATGGACCATCCTGTATATAGGTATATATGGAATATCAATTTACATGTACAAATTTCACTCAATAGATTATACACAATTTAAGAAAAGGAACAAGGTTCATCAAATGGTGAGTATAATATGTGTAAATAATAGGCAACGTTTTTTTTCAAAGGGTAACATGGTTCTACGTTGGGGATACAGAGTGTTTTAGGATTAATTTTCAACTTTTACAACGAGTATTTAATACCTTTTAACTACTGAGACCACATTCTAAAACACATTAATTCATACTAGAATCGCAATACATGGCATAGAAATCTCGTTTAAATTTTAAGGGACTTATTGCAGGCTCAGAAAACCTTAATTTAGATATACTGATAGTATAATTGCAAAAGTATTAATCCCATTCTACACAAGCTAGTAGAATTAAGAAACAAGCGATTTGTCTGCGTTATAACGACACATAAAATGTGGTAAATCTTTCAACTGAATTTTCCGTATTGTAGTGCAGCACGAAAAATTGTTCTAATCAGTATTTGAGCGTATATGTAAGTGTCAAGAAATAATATAATGATATGATAAAGAGAGTGTTACCCAATTTTTGTTGGTATTTGGACGACGAATCCTGTTTAGCCAAGTCTCAATAAACCTCAAGAACCCTTCCATGAGTACAGCCTGATCACTGGGAGCTGCCGGTGTGTAAATATCACATTGCGACGAACCTTCTAAGATCCGACGAGTGGCTGGAGCGTGTAACGGCAATAAAAACACTCTAAATCGCCAATATTTCAGTGCCTGGAAGAAAGAGTCTGTCGTACATAATTTTCCTTTGAGTAATTCGAGCTAATACTTTGACAGAAGGAAATCATGTCTAATAACACTGATACGGAACTCACCTCGACCAATGCAAAGTCAGTATCACCACGAGTACAAATATAATGATCCAAGTAGTTCCAGTTATAATTTTCTAGCTTTTCGGTAGTGAAAGAAACCCAGGATACTTCGTAAGTGTCGTGATGAGGTGCGTGAAAACGATATCGATAATGTATATTGAAAGGAGGATAAGGATGCCTGTGAAAAGAAGTTTATTTTTAATCCAATGTTGTTAGAATCTTCATCGATTCAGGTCAAGCATCAACAGAATCGTAGGGGGTATTGCTTCTGTGAACGACTATGCTTTGCCTAATTATCTTTTACGCACATTGGAAATAGAAAGAAGGATTTTCTCCAGTGCTGTAAACAATTTTCAAGTACAAACCTTGGCCGATACCTTGTGACCGTTATAGAATTACCACAGAGTGATATTTTGTGAAATATTCTGCCTATACTAAGTAGATATTCTTCTTTAGGCTCAGATTCAGTCTGCCTTCCACGCATCAATGAGCTTATTGGAGGTGGGGGTTTACTGCCAGGTGTTGTTGCCTGAGTTTTGTTCGCTGGAGGTAATATTATTAGTTGAAATCCCTGAAAATAGTTGATATCGAATAAAAACATTAATAATAAAGAGAGACCGTACTGAATCGGTCATAAGGAAAGACATCCTACCTGAGCCAATCGTTGAGAGACAAGTTCTTTGAAAACTTCAGCTGTGTTAAGTGGTTTTTTATAAATTGCTCTAAGTTGTGCAAAATCTGCGTTAACATCATCAGGCAACAAATTGTAGTCTGAGACGACATAATCATTCTGTAAACTCCTTTTATCTGGAAAGTAATCCGTCGTGATAGGCAGACAAGCTGGGATGGTTAATGATCTCCAGTCAACACCTGGTGAAAAACATTCTCTGAATATGAATTATTTAATCTTTCACTATTATTTGTTCAAATAAAGAAGAAGCAGATTTAATTGCCACAGCTTAGATAGAAGATATTCCATAAAGATGGTACAATCGTTCGGTCAAACGAGATAACACATAGGCATAGAGTTTAGCATTTCAACAATACAATTGAAAGGTAATTTCACGATATTCCAACTTAGTAATGATTGAAACAACAAGCAATTGAATTGGGTGCTCCTTATGCAGCTCAAGTTCATTACTTTAGCTTTTTGCGGCAGTTTGAGTATGCTTATAGAATGATATCTGATTCGACAAGGCTACATGTTTATATCACTCCTAAAAAGGTCGTCCCACGTTATATACACCCTTGGTGAGTGCTGCTGGTTATTCATGCAACAGTAATGAACAGCGAGTCTACTATGCCATGCTATGACAATATCAGGGAAAGGACAAATGATTTTAATTATGTTAGTAGAGTAGCTGTTCAAGAACCAGAATATTTTTAGTATCTATTTCTTTTTTATTTAGATTTCTCCTATCTATTCAAAACAACTCTTACTGCGTGAAAATTTTATTTTGAGAACAATAGTGCTACTTTTAAGTGCAAGACATTAATTATTGCTACTTTTGCTGTGGATAACTAAGCTACTGAATTTGTACATGAAGCTTAGAGTTATGGAGGCTTCAGAGTTGGGATAAAACCAGCATGTATGCTGTTGAGATGATATCAACGAGGAAAAATGTTTGAGATCATGGTATGAGTATCTAGAAATACTGATATCTTAATATAAATAACAGTAACAAATGACTATTATAAGGTGCGATATAACATAGTCTCATCAAGGTCTCAAGCCATGCACAATAAATAACAAAACATGAATGTTGGATTACTACGGGAAAGAAAAAGAGCGGATTATTATTGTTTGATAAATGTCAATGAGTATTATGATCCAGAATTTAAATTAATTTTTTTACAAAGTCAGCTACATTACATCGGACTGAAAATCGTTAGTGTAATTCAAGAAACTGATTTAGTTTAAATGGAATAGGTACATTAATACAAACACCAGTTACAAGCTTTGACTTGATGCGACATAATACGTACGGAACAATTAATAGTAACACTAATTGTACACCGCACATACAAGCATACGTAATTGATATCACATAGAAAAATTTTGGGTATTTTATGGCGATAGGAATTAACATGTATAGAAAATTCCACTAACTTTTTCAGAGCTATTACCTGTACCACACAATCGAATTTCAAACGCAATATCGCAGTCCAAACTCTGATCTAATGAAGAATAATAAATCTAAAACGAAGGAAATTGCCAATGAAAAATAAAAAACTGAATAAATTACTGTTCGCAAAATCGATAGAATCTACTTATGCAACAAATAAAGACACAATTATTTCCTCTACATCTCTTTTCTAGAAAACTTAACTACTCATCATATGCTCACTAGAAAACGAGAACATAACAGACCCCAATCCATGATATAAATTACAGTTTGTACAAAGAGAAATTGTATAACTACTATACAGGCAAATATCAATCCTCTTATCTGACATAACACTATAAATCTATGATCTACTGATTGATTTGTAATCAAAAGTGATATCCTGCTCATAGTAGCATCTCAGTTATAACAGTAGGAATGATAGTAGGGATTTGGGACTGCCTTTAGAACGATCAGGTGGGTCGCAGGGGTGCGTCAAGTATGTTGAATTTTACCTTCAACATCAATAGTTTAGATATGAGGATTGATAATAATAATCAATGTTCTTTGATATTGAATAAAATAGAAAAGGAAAATGACTACACAGTATAGGGCATGCATTAAACAGTGACAAGATATTAGATGAAGGATATAAAAACAAAAAAAAAACAAAAAAAAAATAGGTAAAAATAATGAAAGTCATATATAAAGTATTAACAAATCTACTGGGGTGTGTGCACCCTAAAATAGGTGTATACCGTAACCGAGTCAGCCCTGAATAATATGTGGGGCGCTAACCTATGTTCGCTGTATAAAGTGGACATCGAATAGTCGCACATCACACACGCATCAATATGTCCGGTGTCGTATCCCAACAAGACGTACCACAGCATGGAAATAAATTCAATAATAATATATTACTTATATTAGAAATTGTTTTTGTGTTTAGTGGGTATTATCTTTCGGATTTAAAAGTATAGCTGAATTAAGGGGTATACTATTTTTAGCAACGTAAAGCTCCGTCGAGTTACGACAAAAAGTAATAAAAATAAAAACACACCCGTAAAATAAGTTAAGTGACCAAATACTAGATCAGCGAAAGCAAAAATGATTTATTTTATTCTGGTTACTTCGATAGACGTTAAATTTCAAGACTATTTCCTTTAGTATCATATGAAATAGTTATCTTGTCTATTAGGTAATTTGAGTATTATGTTTTGCTAAGTGTCTTTCAAATTTATAGCGTAGAATTTCAGAAATCCGAATTCAAAAAGGAAAATAATTTTGAATATCCAAAGTCAAAACTTGTTAACTTTAGGGCCGAAACCAGAATGTTACTATTGTTATATGTACCTAGATTGGTAGTTTGTGTATTGTTACAGCTGAAAATGAAATATATTAGCAAAAGGACACACAAGAAGCAATATTATGGCCTATGAATAAAATAGAAACTCCTACTTAGACATTTGATTCTGTAATATAAATATAATCTAACCAACAACGACGTACTTAACATTTCACAAACATTAAGTCGATTATAAATAACGTAGTATAATTGAATTATACTATTTATTTGAATAAAGCAATGAAGATACTTTGGGTAAATCCTTCATTACAAGAAAAAGCAATCCATGTGATATAATGATATGAGAAAAGACTTTCTAGCATTTCAAAATGAAGAAATGGATTGCGAATTGATGGAAAATAACAATTATTGCGATCATGCTATGAATCGTCATGTGTATTCACCTTGATGACTGATTGACAAAAAAACTGGGCATTATTTATAGCTCATACCATTGATTACATCAACCAAATAGCTTCTGTATGTACTGTAAAACTGTTACAGTAACTAGAACAAAGATATATGAGTATACGAATAGGTCACACCTGTTGTAAGAGCAGGAGTCCACTCTTGTTCACCCGTTGCTCCCCACAGCAGTGTTAAACTTTTATTATTAGTGCTAGGTGCTCCGATATTTCCAGTTTTATCAACAGAACTTAATGGTAGAGTAGGACGTTGAGTTTTTCCTTTCATATCTAAAACCCGTAAAGAGTGTTTTGTGAATGAGACGAACCTCTGGCAAAAGACTCCAACAGAATCACAGAACTGACTTACGGTCTTGAAATCCAATTTGAGAAGCAGATCTCGGAATTTGGCAAATCGTTGAGTGATTCAAAGATGGAATACTGGGCTCAATAGGAGAACTGCTAAGGATCGATGTCACATCACTCTGATGTTCAGAACTGGATCGGGTAGGCACAGCTTGGTAGTGATGTTGTTGAATAAGGACACCCGTAGGTCCTAGGATAAATCAAAGCAAGTTTTGATTAACATCTTGTTTAATATTGGGTAAAACGAATAGGATTTCGTATTAGAAGAAGAGTTACTCAACCTTTTGGGAAGATGTGAGTCCACCTTCGCCTGTTGCTTGTTAACTTTATTGTAACGTGGGACGGATCAAAGGGATTGATCAAAGCTCTTCCTGGCCGGATGCTGCTGGGTTGAGAAACGGGATTAGTTGGACTTCCGGCGCTGCCAACAACGGGTCTGAAAGGCGGTGATATTTCTGTGTCGCCGTGATCATTGATTAGCGATATTCTTGGCTTTGCTGCATAATAGAAAAACGAATCAGTGATTTTTTGATAACAGGAATCTTTGATAAACGATATTTAATACAAATTGTTGTTTACTATTGACTTCTCCGTTTGAGCCAACACTTATTAAGTCATCAGCTCTATAAGGAATCGAAATTGCTGCACTGCGCGATGCTACTGTAGGAGAAGAATGAGTTTCAGGAGGTGGATGATGGATATCCGGATCGGACATCTTGCGTTTCAACAGCTTCAGAGCTTGCGCATTACTGTGAGTTTCCATGCAAGCTACACTTGTCTTTTTCGTCCTGGTCGATACCCTTTGTAAGCTAAATAAAAGATGTTGAGATGCAAAAATTAGGTTTGAAGATGATCAAGACTTGAAATTCTTTCTTTTTAATTATTGATTGATAAAAACCAGCTCTACCTAGCAGTATGAACCGACGGAAGTTGGAATACTTGAGCATCGTAGGCATCATAATCAAATAAAGTATTGTGTAGGCATTCGTTAGCATCTTCTTGTAGTAGTTTTCCTTTGTTTGGTAATCTCCCATTTTCTGTTGGTGGCTTGGAAATCTTAGGTGGTAGTTTTATCCGAGGTATAAAAGTCGAGTAAGGTATCTTTTTATTAGTCGAATAGAAGCTCAGATTTATCCAATGCGGCATGCTGTAGTCATCGGCTGCATTTATCGACGTGTCTTTATTGTGAAACTGTAATGACGAAATGTCGTATTAATTTTGTACTCCTTAATTCGAGTTCGTTAAACCCAAAATTCACTTTTTTGTGATTCTAGATAAATGAATTGAAGAATAAAAGGGAGACACGTGAAAATTATAGTTCGTGAAAAGAAACGTGGTTGAATATACTTTTAACAAAGGCACAGCATGCAGCGGCTGCTCTCCTACGCAGACTAAATCACTCCCAACACCATTGTCGATGATTCTCTGCTTAGTAACATTTGTCAACTCTCTATCAACCTCAAAGACTCCTACCCCAGGAGTAATTACAACAGATAGCTGTCCGGTTCTGTCGAAGCTCCGATCTAAGTAGTGTTTTTCAAATACTAGAAAACATGGTATACAAGAATACACTGTTCCTCAATTTCGATATTGGTTTTAGAAATATTTAGATTACAACTACCGTTTTGGTGATTTAAATCCCATTTATTAAAAAAGAAGTAAGTTATTGTTAATAATTTTATCCATCAGTGATATGTAATCAATATTAACTATGAATTACCATTCAAGGACATATTGAGGACTTCCAAAAAATTTCCTTGCGCAGCTGTAGAATTTATTGCCTTAGGCATGACGATTCCAGGTCTTTGATGATATTCCAATACAATTTTTTGGTAGTCTGTAAACAGTTTTCTCAATTGAACCAATATGTGGCTCCAGTCTTCGTACCTCTCGTTTTGAACTGCAACTCTGCAAATAAGAAGAGAGTTGACTTATAACTGTTAAATATTTCCAAACTCTGGGCAGAATTCTTCATAATTTCTCAATTTATTTTCGCACCGGTAAAAATCTTCGTAAAATCTGCCACGATAGTCATGTTGCAAGCATTCTCTCATATGATTTGGAAATTCCTCCAAATTTGTAGCCTTGTAGAACGTTCTGGAGAATAAAACAATCGTCACTTCGTGATTACTGCCGTTCTTCTTCCACTTTTGAAACAAATCTGCCAAGAATCCATTCACCGCTTTCTCAAAATACAAATCTCCGTGTATATCAAAATCCCACATCTCAGAACTCATCTGGATGAAGAGGTATACCATGCTTGTCGACGAACGAAACACTACCTATTAGTTTCAACAATATAGAATACAACTTAGTACGCTGAGGACAGACTTTGAGACTTTTTACCATTTTTATACCTTAGTATCGTCTGTTATGACCCCGCAAGCAACCCGATCCCCTTGAGACCACATTTCGTGTACTTGGCATCTTATACTTCCCCCGCAAAATTCAATCTTCTTATTTAAATAAACACAGGTATTTACCTAGGAGAAAAAAAAAAAAACAGAGAAATGAATAGGAAAAGTGATCTGAAATTTGATCTAAATCTTTTAAATAATTTGAACGTTGTTTTACCAAGCTGTTTTTTAACCTCCACATCTCGCTTCTCCCCATGTATTGATCTTTGAAAGTAAGTTCGACAGAATCTAAAGCTACGTCATCCGGGTTAACAATATTCATATAAACATCGGCGAATGTTCTAAGTTGAAAAGTAGTAGCTATATTGTTTTCAACGCTGATAGTTTCTCTGCCTTGAAGATCTTCTTTGAAAGCAGTTATCTGTAGAAGTAATCTGCTGAATTCAACTTCTGGATGGAATATTTCAACTATATCACCTTTTTTTATACCCGGATAATCTTTTGGATTTATTATCAAATCTTCACCGCTAAAATTTTTTTGGTGTACTATAAGCTTGAACTGCTTCATCTTGAATTTGGTTATTAATTTAATTAATTCACTGGTTTCAATTATAACTGGGTAAAATATCAGCTGGTTATTGATAACTTATGCTTTTTTTCACAAGGCGTTGCGTTCTACTGGTTTGTTTACTTTTTGATCTCACGTATATCTCATTCATTATTTACGACACATTCATTAGTTCCTTATTTTATTGTTAGCCAAATTCTTCTTCCTCCACGTTTGGCAATATCATATTGATCACGATAGTACACGGTCAACGTTTCTCGACCGAATGGTATTAGGTTTAATAAATTATTATCTAAAAGACCTACGCACACAAAATTGTTAAACAACACTTCCATACATTATTACGTCCGCTCATTGTCCGCTGTTGGTACTCGCTTGTAATCGAGCTTATAACTAAACCCAACCTCTCCACAGATGTGTATACAATAACAAGAATTAGTGGAGAGGGGATCTGAAGGATGTCGCGCAGTCGCTTAACCCGACCAGTTTTATACTAACACGTGCGTTGTTTATCTATTGTAGGAATTTTCCGTTGTTTACTCATTTCCTACGCAAGCATAATAAAGTCGCAGATGGCTGATCTGAATTTTTCATTTTTTATATTCTTCGCCAAATCAAAAAATTTGATTTCTATTGTTGGATAAAGAATGAGGATAACATATTCTGCGACATTGCATGACCGCCTGATGTCACACAACTGAACATACGTGAACGATGCGTAAAAAGCGATACATGGAATGCGTACAGGGCGTAGGGCGACTCGTTTACGAGTTGCTATAAATAGAGCAATCCGTATATACGGCCTTGACGTTTATTCACATACGAGCAGACGACTTTCAAAGTGCGCATGTGGAGAGTGGTCCGAAACATAACCTCAAAATTGTAAAGTGTTTATCCCGCTAGGTTAGCCGGCGTCTTTATTGTAGCGAAATATCAATAACAAACAAAGAAAAAACACAATGGGATTTACGTTCACAACAATACAATACACGATGCGGGGGCTTCAAACCACCCAAATTTTGCGTGCAATAAATATGAAAATATTTCTACAAGTAAAGGGATATAGCCGATGGTCTCATCGTAAACCGGTTAGAGTTGTTAACCAAAATGAGCTTTTCGGAGACGCGGATGAGCGCTCTGCTTCTAAAGACATTCTGAAGAACGCAAAATTCGCTTTTGCTCAACGCCAGAAACTTATGGCCCAGAAAACTGATAAAGAAAAGGTAGAGCTTGCAAAACAGAGTAAAGAAGGAACCCTGAATGATGATGGTACACCGATTTTTACTAAACTTCAAAAAGACGATCCGAAAATGAGGTAACTCTGCTTTGTAAAATGGAAAAATCAAAACTTGTGGGTTTCGCATCATTTTTTTAGACTACTGTTTGATTTTCAGCATCCAGATCCTTTGTTCAATTTTTGTAGTGATTATTTTTCAGAAGCTTGACTCTCCTTCATTTATTGTTTATTTCTTCAGCACGTTGATGATTATGGTAAAGTCGCGAAAGAAGCAGAAACAAGATGATAGAGTTTTGTTAGAGGGCTACAGACTGATCGAAGACGCTATCCAGGTCGGTCTTGTACCGGAGATTATTATATTTAGCAGAACACATGATCTCCAAAGATTACCGCTACCTAAAGAAGGCGTAAAACTTTACAAGATTCCTTATCAGACTATACAGCTATGGTCTGATTTGTCTACTTCACCAGGAATTATGGGTAAACATTTTTATGTCTGGTAATGCATTATTCTTATTCATACTTCGATTTGATCAATCGGACGCGATATTCTCGATAATTAGATTGAAAAACGCAATACTAATTCAACTAATACAAAGATTTGATTAACAGCTTCTGAAATCTCGTTTTAACAATTCAATTTCGTTTATACTTCTTATTTTTATTTAGATTTTCATAAAGAAGTTCACTTCTTTATAAATAATCATTCATTACGGCTCATGATTTGTTTCACAATTTCTAAATCCACAATAAAAAGCTTTGAAAATTTTCAACCGTTGATACCAGAACATATAATACCTAAGTAGAAACCAAGAGACATAATTCCATTTTATTTATTCTTTGTCACATTTCAATTCAGGTATATTCAAGACCCCTAATGTGAGTGACAAAGAACCTGCGGACAATTCTATACCAGTCACGATAATTTGTGATAACGTAAGAGAGCCGGGGAATATGGGATCTATCCTCCGAGTTGCTGCTGGAGTCGGATGTGAGAGAGTAATTTTGACCAAAGGTCCGTCTACTGGATTGAAATAAATTGGGCTTCTGCTTATATTCAATGAAAGGTTTCTTGCTGATATTAATTCGAGCCGATGTAGTAATTAAAATGATTAATTGCAGGCTGTGTCGACCTCTGGAGTCCAAAAGTTTTGAGATCAGCAGCAGGCGCGCATTTCCGAATGCCTATCTACAGGTCGCAAACATGGCCTGAAGTTCAGTATTTGATTAGCGAAAATGCGAAAATTTTCGTCGCCGATAACAACGTGAAACCACCAGTTGATCCCAGCGAGAATCCTGAACCAGACTCAAGTTCTAGTTCGAGTTCCAGTTCGGATTCTGAAAGCAGTGATTCGGAGGCTGAACCTGACGAGGAGGTGAAAGACTTGGCGAAAAAGATTCGCAAAGATTTCGAGGAAAAATCTCCGAAAGTTTCTGTGGCGTCTGAATCAGACGAACCGATAAGAGAGAAGCGAGCTTTTCACGATGATGTAGAAAATCTGCCAGTTATACCATATTTTGCTCCTCAATATACGAAAACTGAAAGTATAGTTATAGTCGGAGGAGAAACGGCAGGTTTAAGTCCAGAATCGCTTGCGTTAGCTTTGAGGAGAGACGGTATTAGAGTTAATGTTCCACTTTCGAACGGTGTGGATAGTCTAAACACCGGTACAGCTTTAGGAGTAGTTCTTTTCGAAATAAAAAGGCAATATTTATCGAAAATTAATAATTTGTGAATAATCGTCTGTGAGCTAAAGAATATTAAATTTTATATATTTTACTATTCTAACATGATCTAATTGTACGTAAAAATAAACTATAATAACAGAACCTGAGTGAACTTTATAAATATATCAATCCTCAATCAACGCATAAGATTAGAAAAAAAAGTTTGATATGAGAAAAAATAATTCTACAGCTTTCTAATTATCCGTTTTACGAATTATTTGCCCTAATTAAATTCGCATATAATATTCCCTGGACATTATGACATTCATTCAGTTTTGATTCTATTGAATCATTTACTGAAAATAAATAATCCCCGCTAGTATACGGGAATTAAGATAAACTATTTTAAAAATTAATGTTATTCGCGCTCTATGTCTCGCAACTTGCGATACGACAATGTTATAAGAATAGCCGCGTCATAGGCAGATGTCGCCCCGTGTCACGAGTCGAGTAAAGTCGGACGGGATGTCGTCGCGTTAACTTTCCCGCAGTTTTCTAACCCTGTTTGTTTTGAAATCGATATTCTCGAATTTTTATTTGCAAAATTGACTATTATTACAAGAATTATTGCGAGTTAGGAAAATGATCATTTACACGACGCTTCGGTAATAATCGACGTAAGTATTTATCCTCGAGAAAACTCGATTATATAGAAGAAGAAAAATCAGGGAAAAATATCGATATGGTTTTAGATTAAATGTCTATAATTGAACGTTTGGCGTTGATCATGCATTTTCTATTTGACAAACTATCGAGCTACCGGACTTTTCGGTACTCCCATTCCCTCCGCACGTCAAGATAAAAGATTTCTTCTCGTTCAGTTCTGGCTCGCGTACGAGACCGAAGGGAGAGCTTAGCGAGCCGCGAGGTATAATCCATCAGAATTAGTCCTAAGGACTAGCTGCGACCCCTGCAGATTCCTGACAGCAAAGGTCAGGTCAGGTTTGAATCGAGGGTTTGCTGTAGGGTTTGGTATAATTTTAAGGCTGCCATTTCCGGAGGCGTTATATAGGTAATGCTAAAGAAGGAAATTGATCGGCCTTAAATATTATACGTATACCTATCAAAGGAAAAAAAAAAAAAAAAAAGAAGTTGGATTTGCGTGACAACATTACCTCCTGACCACGCGGGTATATTTTTAAAAAGCTTCGCTCTTCACTTAAGTAGATATAATAATTTGCATGCGATGCGTATAATAGAACGAAGAGTCCCTAAAGCGGTAAAACTTTTCGGTATTACATACCTATAGTATACCGTTGTAATACCTATCCCTGGTGGTGAAAATAATCGCTTAGACCGAACGGCTTGAATTTTGATCTCGCGTCAAGGTATAAGTAATTCTATGGGCCAAATTCTTTGCTTTACCTGCCTACCTCCCTACCTACCTACCTACCTACCTACCTCACTCACTCACTTCACTTTCAAGCGCCCTTATTTTCTACCATTTATCATTCAATGCAAACCAGCGGCTCTCCCGGCTACCGGAGAGGAGATCCATAATGCCCGGCTAAGTGCTGATACTCACCTTCCCATTAAAGGGCTAATAATTCATTCGCGTAGAAGCGCGTAATTAACTTCATTGACCATTTTTTTTATCCTCATCTTCCTCGGCTAGAATTGCCGCTCTATAGTATACATGTATATAGAAATTTGATTAATGAGTTACTTTTTTTGTTTGAACATTTTTGAATTAACTTTAATTAACAATTTTTGTTCTTTTTTTTTTTTTTTTTTGTTTTTTAATTAAATGTCATTCTTAATTTTTCCTTCAAATACGACCCGCGAGTTGGAAAAGAATTAGAAGCGAGTCGCGGTGTATAATATTCTGTTTCCGTGTTACTGGCGCGGAAGATTTGACTGGAAAGTCGTCAGGCGACAACCGGGACGCAGGCTTTTCAAAGTAAAGCAAATGTCGCTCCGAAGGGTCTTCTGGTTTCATGGTATAGCCAGGGAAAGGGTTTCGAGCTAAAACAACATTAGGATAAAAGAAACGCGACGGAGCGTTAAACGCCCGAATCTTCATCGTCGTCGCCTTTGCGCATCGTTTTATATATATACACACCTTCATCTAAATTTTCTAACTTATCAAATTATACGCTCTCACAGTCAAGTTAACATTATTATTATTTTCACAAAGTTCGACAATTTTATTCTACAATTTTAATACCGATTTTCTTGATTTAATCCGCCGCCTTTCTCCCTCTTTCTCTCTCTTTCTCTGTTTCACAAAGAAATCAATAAAAATAGATTTAATATCGCGCTGTGAATATTGTAATTATTATACATACATATGTATGAAATATAACACACGTAGATCTTTTAATTTATTAATGATATTTACCCCGCGAGCGAATAAGAGAACAGCTGTTACGTCCTCAAATAAATATATATATTATGTATAACAACTGCTTTACTTCGTGTATAATAAGGGGCTAACGGGAGGTAAAGAGATTAATTAAACAGTACAGCCATCTGGCAACAGGAATCGTGATATAAACTGAAGAGATCATTTCTACCGAGAATTTAACGCGCTAGTGACGCTATTTTGTGTAATTAAATATTCTCTTTATATTATATCATACCATATATATATATATATATATATATAGGTATTGTATACTTGGGTATTATATCTTGAGAATATCTTCAAGACGCGAACTAACTTCAAGGGCTCGTTTCGTCAGCTGATTAAATAACTGATGACCATTGCCGTGATTCAACTTAATGTCCTTGTCATTTGTCACACTTTATACCATGTCTGGAGTACTGACACTTAAGCCCGCACCATTTCAACCCTTTACGATCTGCATAAATCCCTCGTACAACTATTTCCACCATTTTCATTAACCATGTGTGATGTGACTCACATTCGACTCAAAAAATGATTTATAAATATCAATAATCGAGTCAATGTCTCAAGAAATTTGGAGATTTGTAAGTTGTTCATTTTTTTTTTCCCCCAATAATTCTCGAACGAGAGAACTGATTTCGATGATATTCGCTAAATAAATACAGCGAATAATTAACAGATCAGGTATTGAAGTTGAGCTCAATCGGTCAAGGGGTTTGGTAATCGGAGGTAAAAATGTGTTTTCAAAGGAGTAATAATATCTCGAGAATCGTTCGTCAGACTTTGATGAAATTTCTTCGGTTGTTAATTATATTGAGGCAACGAGGATTTCCCCGAAATATTACAAAATTGTCAATCAGATGTGGGAGGATTCGTGTCTTTGAAATTTCATCAAAGATTTCGTAGAAATGAACTTTTTAATCTTCTCGATTTTTTTGTCGAATGATTATTTATATAATAATTTAGATAAACGTAATAGGTAGAATACTCAACAGTTCGTACGTCAGAGTCTCGGTTGGGTCAAAATCAAATATCTATACGTAGGTACTACCTACCCACTTTAGTAAAGGTATATCGATATTCGTATGGTAAGTACCATAAGTACCTGCGGGTTTTCGTTCAAGTGGTGGATATTAGAGCGTCGAGTGGTCCGCGGGTGCCTTGGTTCACTTGGCCTGATTCCAGTGCTGTTCGATAACAACGTGGAGGCAGGTGGTTCTCGACTCTCGAATCCCAGACCAAGGTTATTCGCAAAAATATATAAAAATATAAATAAAAACGGTATCAAATTATTGAGATATTCTATTCCAGTTGAAAATCGCAGTAACACCCCCAACAGCTTATTATACAATGAAATCTAACGTCGCGTCGTCGACAAAAATTTATTCAAAAAAATTCCTCTATTAAACGCTGTCCCTATACCTATATACGCAAAAAAATATAAAGGAGCGTAAAGAATTTGCAATCTGAATTAATAGTTCTGTTTCATTTCCTCGATCCCTAATTATTCACCCAAGACTTCACGGAATCTTGTACAACGATTAATCAAGTGTAAAACTCACGATTATCGTTTAGATGCTAATCTACGCGATTAAGACTTTGTTAAGTATCTTATTCGTCGTTTTATGTATCAGAGTCTGACGTTTTGTTGTACCGCCTGCAAGTAACGGGGGTTGGAAAAGTTTCCAGTAATTGATTGTTGTTATTATCATTATTGTTGTTATTATTATTATTATTCTTTCAATATAGTTGGGTTTTAATTATTTCAAAGAAAATATCGTACTGTAATGAGAGAGCGAGTGACCCTCGACTAAAATGTCAGCAAAGAGCAAGGAGCGAGGTGTACGGGGTAGGTGGTAATAAATAGGAAATTTATTCCTCGTTGTAAAACTCGTTGCGAGGGAACGAAGGAAAAGAAGACGATGGTGGATAGGGCCAGGGGTAGGGTTAGGGGTAGGTACTTATTCACTCTTTCCATGAAATTTTGGCTCGACCCAAGCAACGCGACGAAGTGGAGTTTTCGGTGGAGGAAAACCAAGGTAAAGAGAAGGGTCGGCGAAGGGGGATGAGACAGGGGGAATATTCGGAGGTAAAGTAAAGCGAAGTTTGTCACAAGCTCAGCTTGTTTGATAAATAGCGAATTTATACAACCGTCTCTTTTCCACGTGACAAGAGTAGTTACCTATCTACTCGTAAATATACCTAAACTCGCGAAATTTACCTAAAAAATTTTCTCATTCCCGCGCGATCTCGATGAAATATAAATTGTGCTTTCGCATCTCTAATTGAAGTTTAAAAACTTGTTAAATTCAAGAAATTTCTTTAACTTTCATTTCAAATCGGGGAAACACGGACTCAAATTTTTTTTTTTTTTTTTTTCACAGCATTCGGGTCACACCAAATGTAGGTAATATATTCAGTTTCAGAAATGTTCATCTACTATATGTTATAAGAAATCGCACGGTCCAACTTTCGGTGCGTGAGAATTAATCTGGCCAGAGGTATACGTTATAAGCATCATTTTAGCCATACAATAGTTAGGTATACCTATATAAGTGTATGCTTACAGGGCAATGTGTGGCTTTGATTGATGTCGAATTGAACGAGGCTGAGGTCTGGGATTGGTTTGGTCTTTGGTAACTTATTGTTAGTATGGGGGGTCAGGGGAAACCATCTGCCACCGTTTCAATGCAAGTATAAACAGACTCCGAGGTAAAATACGATTAGTTCTCTCGATCGACTGTTCATGTTCTTAGTTTCCTTCAAATCTGCACAATTCAATTTCTCTTCTTCTTCTTCTTCTTCTTCTTCTTCTTAATCTCTCGAATTGTGCTTCTAATGGGATACTGTATCGAGGAAACAAAGTCAGAATAGGTAGAAATAAGAATTCTTCTATTCTGTCCTTCCGTTTCCTCTTTTTTTTCCTGGAATTAAGGAAATCCTGCATTTTGATTTACTCACCGCGTAGTCTCTTTTTACGAGATCACTTTGTTCGGTGAACCCCGAGTTCTGCAAGCAAGCAGCTCTCAGTTCGATCCATTGAAAACCTTTCGCCACGTTTTAGTATCTATACACGTTTCACTGCATTGGCAATATGGGGACAAGTTGGATTGTCTCCAATCTCGTTTATAATTTGCCTTAGCTTCTTCTTTTTTTTTTCTACATTTTCTCTATTCTTTGTTAATTTTTTCTTCTTTTTTTTTTGTGGAAATCTGGAGCCTCGATAAACCTGACCTCAGGATAAAATTTTACAGAACAAATATATTCACGTTTCGATGCACGTACAAGATTCCAATTTTTGAATTGTTTTCGTTGTTTGAGGAAAGAAAGAATTTCTTGTCTCCCAGGAACGGTCGAATTCCCATTCTTCGGTCAGCCGACATTTCATTCCGGAATAAAAAGAAGGAGAAAAAGAAAAGTGAAGAAGAAGAATACCTGCTCTAAACAATCGTGTTAAAAAATAGAGTCAATATTTCGCACTTGTAAATTCGCGAAATCTAATATAATTTCGCTGATACCTCCTTTTTTGTAAATTTTTTATCGAGGAATAAGAATTAATTATATTTACCCCCAAATGCTGTACTCCACCCTTGAATCTCCCTTCTAGAACTTATTCTTCATACGCACGAACTTTGAATTCTCTTCGAACGCGTTTGTGATGCCCAACCTACGTACGTGATAGCCTGTCGATTTTCAGAATCTAAAAATAATGCCACTAACACATTTTCAATTCGTTTTGCAGATCGTTGCGTTTCGCGCGAGGGATTCCCACACGTGAACAGCCTTCACTTTTCCGAGGACCGATTCCAAATTCAAAGCATGGTACAGAGTAGGTAGGTAGGCGCTGACTGCACACTGCAAAAATCTAAAAAAGCTACTTTGTGTTCTAAAATTCGATACAAAAGGCGAAGAAAAAAAAAAAAAAAAATTTGAATTCACAGTAAAATTATTTCAATAATATAGTTCCTAATTATTCATTTCAAATTCTGACATATATTTCTTGAAATTTCATTCAACCTTTGATTTTACAATAACAATTCATATTTTACACGTTTCTCGTTCTCTTGGCCGACTACCTGCTGCAGCAGTCTATCCTTTCCGACCTCGCGCGCGTTCCTATCCCTAATTGCTCGTCTCTTCATTCGTTTTCATTAAGGTAAACGACCAGCACCAGCGGTCCCTCGAAGGTCTGGTTTCTGAGTATCAGCAGCAGCAGCAGTAGCATCAGTAGCGTAGTTGTCTTGTTAATAAAATTAGACGTCACGATACGACGAGATTCGACGTGAACCTGTCGTATATTATAGCTCGGAATCGAGACTCCGATCAAATAAATAAAGATTAGAGTCTATGTTTTTCCCCTTTAATCGTTACGAAGTATAATATTTACCCAATTTTAATACCCGACGTCGTGGCCAAGGCCTCGTTCACTGGAACAGTTTGGTTTGTAACCGAAGAAGAGAAGAGAAGAACGAGGTGCCTTCGTCAACACGTAATGCGGCGAAGCCCCTGCTCAGCTTCGTTAACGAGGGAGAATATCTGTTTCCGACAGACCAAGAAATTATCTTTGTTCCAAAGCCCCGACCCGAACGAAACACCGCATCGCGCTAACCTGTAGTGGTTTTAACATTTAACGATCATCATACTTTCTCCATCTCTTCTTCTTCTTCTTCTTCTTCTTCTTCTTCTTCTTCTTCTTCGTTGTTGTAACCTCCATGCTTATAATAAACTGCGAGACAAATTTTACCAAATTATAATCTCCCAGCTAATGAACAGCTGCTGCTGCTGCTACAGTCACTCAGTTCCACCGAAAATTCGTTGAGCTTTCTAATTTCTTGTGACAAATATACAAATTTGGAACTAAAAGGAATTCAAGAATTTTTATCGTTGTATAAATATTTAAGAAAAATGTATACTGTAGATATATGTATATGGATATATGTGAATGAGAGGAATCAGGGATAGAACATATTCAGAAGTGTATATCTAGGTTTGTATCGGATATTTCTATACGCTACGAAACAACAGGAAGAGATTTTCTATGACAGATATATTTGTGCAGTGACATAGATTCGTATCATATGCACACATAGGTATATTGAAGAGAGTTCTCTTCCTCTCTAGCCATACATTTATCTATACATATACCAACTGTGAATTGCGGTTTATCTACGGCACGTTCACAACCCTTGATTATCGCGTTCTGAACTAGAAACGTTTCCTGGGAACGCTCATCGAACTTAAAGGAAAAGAAATTCTGAAAAATTTTCCGATTTTTATAAACTATAGATACAAGACATTTTTTTTCATCGATGAAAATTCAAACTTATAATATGATATTATAATTACATCTATATACCTACCTATACCTACCCTAACACTCAGGGTAGAATATATCTTCGATAAGTTATCATCCACCCTTCGGAGAAAAAAAAAGTAAGGGGGGGTTCCGCGAGGGCGTATGGCAGACGTTTATCGAACCTGGTGGTGTAAAATTTTTCGGTTAAAAATTTTCCCTCGAAAAGGGGTTGATCGAGTTAACCGGGTAGAAGACCATCTGGAAATCGGGTATGAGGCGTAGGCTATAACGTATATATATATATATATATATATATATATATATATATGACCTGCGAGCCTTCGTGTTGCGTCGAGGAATATTCTTGGCTGTTTTAGGGGGTGGAAGTCTCCTTTCCCTCTTATTGCTAACCAGTAATTATTCGCTACACCTCTCTACATGAATTTAAATAGAATTAGGGGCTCGAACGTATTTAGCTACTACGTCACAGATCCAAACCCTTGCAGCTAGTACCAACGCCGAGCTTCTGAATAAACAAATGACTATGGTAATTATCTACACGATTATCATACGCCTATAATTTCCAAGAGACTCCTATCTCCAATTTCTTTAATCATTCTACGAATTTATTCGGATAAAACACCACGGGCTTAATTCTCTACTACGTAGGCCTGCAAGATCCCTTTGTTCGACGTTTAATTAAACTCATAAAGCAAACAAACAAATTAATTAATTAATATACTCTGAAGAAAAGAAAAAAGTTGTACAAATTTTTAGCAAAATTTTCACTCCTCGTCGTTCTAATCCGTTCCTTCCCTTCCCATATATTTCAGGGTGTGAAATTTCACACGGTGATATCGATACACAGGTCCTCGTTTCACACCACTCCTCATACCCTATAAGGATAACCCTGATAATTCAGGGGGTAAGTTCATCATACCAGACGTCTGCGTAGCAAATCTCGCCTCCTCCTCTTCTACTATATACCAAAACCCATAGCGATCTGGCTTATGGCTGTATAATGAATGCTTTTTGTCGCCTATCATCCCCGTCTCTCTTACTTCTCAACCCTATATAGCTACATATATGTATACACAGCTCGTAGTTCTATTCGGGCTAATTAGCGCGTGCACGCAGGTTATATTCGTAGAGGGTTAAAGCCTCTATACATATACTTCGGGATCTCCCCTCCTCTTAAGTTAACAAACGACGCTATTCATACATACAATAGTTCAGCGATTGCCTTTTATTGTATTGCAATGTCTCGTTTCTTTTCATTTTTTTTTTTTCTTTCTTTTTCTTTTGTCTTAGGGAAGAATCATCGCGCCTGCAGGTAATACCGACGAGGTTTTCATTTAAATATGAAATATCTCAAACGATTATTCATAAAGGGGGATGAAATTATTATTAGATGATTAGATTAATTCAGAACGTTAGTGTAGGAAAATATATATGTATATTGTACATAGAGAGAGAGAAAGAGTATGAAGTGTTTCCTGCTGACGTATACGGAGCATGTACCGTCGTAAATCTTCTACCTCATAAAGTCATACGTTACACAATTTTATGAAGTGAATGGTGAAATATAGCAAATAGCTTTTTTCCAACCTGCAACAGCAGTGGTGCTGCTGCACCATTGCATTGCCATCGCATCGCTCGAGGCTCGAACCCGTGTGCGGTTAGCTTAAAATTTTTATTTGGATATACTGCGTGTATGCAGTAGCATCGATTTGTACCTTGTATATATATATATATATACATTATAGGAATAATAATTAGGGAATATATAAATGATTATAATATTGATGTGAAAATGTGATTTCTAACAATATGAGAAGGATATCGTTGTGTGTGTGTGTGTGTCCTTCGCCTTTTTTATACGACATAACTTTAACCTGAAACCATCGTTTCCAGGTTATTACTCGAGTGTATATATCAACTAAACGGGGAGTGTGCGTGACTTATTTCGTGCTAGGAAGATATAGGTCGTATAGCTGCAGGCAATAATAAGAAACCGTTTGAATTTACGGTCTATATATACATACGTAATGTATAAAAGCATTGTCAAAGAAAAAAATGTCCTTGTATCATGATCGAAAAATCAAATAGCTTATTGAATATTATCAAAGATTGAATAATGCAGAGTGAAATTATGCGAAGAAAAAAGAAGAAAGAAAAATTGTCGATCTAATCCGATTGAAATAATAGCATGTACTCGTTGCATCGGTATCGCGATATGCGCCCGCGCGCGTAGCCTCAGAAATTCACAACCTATACAGTTCTATTCCGTAATGGTATAAAACTGCGTAAAAGTATTTGTAACGTCGTGACGCCCTCAGTGAACCCCTGTGTGTGGGAGTCTGGGGGATGTGGCAACGCCGCCCCCTTCCCTCTCCTCCCGCGACCCTCTATTTTAAGATGCGCGCGCATTCACCCACCTCGTAGTCACCGTCCCGCGGTCAATACTCCAGGCGACGCGACGGGGAAAGCACGCTAGCAGAGAGCCAGAGCCAGTTGGGGTTCAGCCGTGAGTGCTCAGCGTGCAGCTAGCCGACTATCACGGTTGTACGTAGGTACGGTACACGGTGCTGTGAATCGTCGCGTTACGTGTTAACGTAAATTATAAGAACGTGTGCGCGTGGAGGGGTGATATTCAAATTTTGCTAACTAATAATAACAAAAGAAAAAAAGAAAAATAAAGAAAATAAAGAAAATAAATAAAACACACCGAAAGTAAGATTATAATGTGAATAATTGTTGGTGAGTTTATCGGCGATATATCATTATTATCATTGCCGTCTTGTTGTTAGTGTGTTAAATAAAAGTGACACGAGTGACGGTGGACGGGTCACGGGTGAGAAGGATTGTGCGGTTGTGCGATATAAGATATACGGGTTCGTAATAATAATTGTGACCGTGATTATCATTGGATAGTGATTATTTATTTAATTAATTGTTTTGTGGTGACGCAACGGGTGGCAAAAAAACCCCTTTATCTCTATATCTTTATCTACACATATTTATATTTGGGCATTGCGCTAAAGAACGGGAAATAAAATATAGATAGAGGGGATCGAGTCGAGTCTGTATCTATCTGTCTATCTATCTATCTGTCTCTCTCTCTCCCTCTATCTCTCTCTCTCTCTCTCTCTCTCTATTTCTCTCGTTCGTCTTCTCTATCTATCTATCTATCTATCTATCCACCTCTCTCTCTCTCTCTATCTCTCTTTTAAGAAAAAGCAGGGAAGAGATATTATGTGTATCCTCAACTGAGTATGTTCGAATCCTCTGCCAGCTATCGCCACGCAGCCGGCCTCATGGATGTATGGATATTCTTCTTTGCTGTTGCCGGTGAGTAGAAACACAAAACGCTTTTTACCTATACTATTATAATTAATTTACTACCTAGAAAGTATCCATTTTCTTATATCGTTAATTGATATTATTCCCTTATACGTATACATATTATATTTGCAAATTTAATTAACGTATAATAGAACTAACCGAGCGTTAACCAAACTATCAAATAATGTTTCTATTATAATATTACACATGCCACGCGCTTTTAACTACGGTCACGTTATACAACAAGTACATGTATCAACGGCACGTGGGAATTTGCATACCTCACTGTAGCACCGGCTACTCCTGTGCTTTTCAAGCTAGTTAAACGAGTTTTAACTCCTTTTATTCTTTACAAAAGGATAATTGTAAGATAAAGTAACAATCCGTTCGTTCGTTCATTTATTAATTTATTTATTTGTTCAATATTAAAACAGTTTATTATAGATTTTAATAAATCGATTTAGTCAGGAAAGAAATAAAACAAATACTAGGTAATTACAGAGGCGCTTTTTTACGACCAAACAATGAATTAAAGGCCTAGTTTTTACCTCAAACCACTTGCCAGGCGAGCGAGAAGTAAAGTAAGGTAAGGTAAGGATCGTGAAAGGTTCTGAACACGCCTTACTTTGACGCTTATTACTTTTATTCAACACCGAAGCGCGCGAAGGCGAAGGCGAAGGCGAAGGCGAAGGAATTTCGCGGGTAGATTCCTACCGAGTAAACAATTACCAAACTTTTAAAAGTATTTCCGATAAAAACGTACCGCGGTTAGTACATTCTTGTTTCTTTTTCGTTGTTTTACACATGCGTTAACTGCATCTGAAACATTGAAAGGAACTAAATATCGTTTGAATAATATCGCTGCTTCGTGTTGTAACTATGAATGAAGTATAGATCTTCGTATGTGGGAGTACATACGTTGTTTACAATATCTTCTTCCTTCTTACTGCACCAAGGTCTTATGCATATCTTCTCTCGCTCGCATCTTTCATCCATGAGCTTCCTTCCTTCTTGCCTTCTTTCTTTGTATCTTAAGGTCACCGCGCTAACTCTTCAATCGGAAAGGAAACCACTGGCGCCAGTAGGATACGTATGATACTGCAGACGCCCCGCAATATGCATCTGCTGCATTGCATATAGTATACGTATACATATATCGATGTATATATATATGAGAGCGCGTAACAGATGGCCAACATCTTTCGAACCCTCAGCGTCCGCTACGTGCCCACCCTTATACCTAGGCTTAGTTCTCGCATTTAGGAAAGAAAGAAAAAGAGGAAGGAAGAAAGAAAGTCGTGGTCACTTTTTTTTTTCTTTTCTTTTTTTTTTTTACACTATAATTTAACTTCACGTTCTTACAGTTCTTTTTTTGTTTACTTCTTTCTTTTTTTTTTTTAATCAGTAGTTCAACTATTCGGCGTTGTCACGGAGCTTAAAGAAAGGAAGAAAAAAAAACAAAAAAAAAAATCTTATGTTAGAAATTTTTATAGACCGTTCGTTTTATTCGTGACCTCTTAATCCTACACGGTGTGCAGCAGCACATCGTAAGATTATGAAATAATGACACGCAGTTTTGAGAAGAAAGCCGTTATCGTTTGTAATACATACATACATACATACATACATATACATGGATAGATGGATAGATCGAAGAAGTAAGTAAGCGAGGAAGAGATGAGCGGAGTAGTGGGTTAGCGTTATTCGTGTAGCGTGCATAGGGTCACGTTTTCCATCGATCCAAGAGGGGGTCGAATGGAAAGGAAAGGAAAGGAACGGAAGGGAAAGGAATAGAAGGGAAAAAGACTCTGTCAGTTTCGACGAGCTCCGAGTCGTCCTCGTCGTCGTTTTTGGGGTAGTTTCGCAAGGTATAGTAATACACGCGTTTGCTATACCTGCTACGTTATGTACTATAGCCAGGTACCGGTATACGCTGCGTTCGGGGTGGTATAAGGTAGTCCTGCACCACTAACCGCTAGAATCAATAACATCGAAATAGAAAATTGCACACTCCATAATATGAAATTTATTTATCAAATTTCTCGTTTGTCATTCATTTTTTATTTTTTTTTATTTTTTATATCTATTTTAATATTAACAGAATCTCGTAATCAATGTCGTGAAAATACTGTAGGTGGGAAGATGGAAAAAGAAGAGAGAGAAAGAGAAAGAGAGAGATTTTTCTTTCACCCTCTTTTTAACGAAACTTCGCGCGAATTAGATTACAAGTTGAAATTGAAAAAAAGAAAAAAAATAAAAAACACAAATGAAAAAAGAGAAAAAATAAAAATAAAAATAAAAATTGCAGCCAAGATGCGATAAGGTGTGTAATTAATTGGACCTTAATTAAAATTTCGATCAACTTACGGCAGCAGCATCACCACCAACACCACCAAGCCCTATATTGCCTATACCAGAGAGAGGAAATTGGAAGTGTCACTTTACTCCGCGATTCCTGCAACGCCCTAACTTCTTCTACTAACCCATGATTTTTGATTTTTTTTTTTTTTTTTTGTTTTTTCGTTATTCTCACCCTTTTTATTTCTTCTCGTTTGCGATGCTCAACCATTTTTCTGCTCGTGTATATCTTCTTTTTTTTTCGTCTTCTTCTTATTCCTTCTTTCTTTCTTTCTTTCTTTCTTTTCACTTTTCTCTCAAGGGACAGTGGAGAACTCGCCCTCTTATCTGTTATCAAGATTGCAGATCTTCTAGGCGAGACAGCCGGGCGTCTGGCAGCTGATGATTTTACATTTTTCACGAGTCTTCTTTACCTTATTTTTTCTTTTTTTTTTTCTACTTTTTCTTCGTTACTTTCTCTTTTTCGGTCAATAATCTTCTTTTTCTTTCTCTTCTTCTTTTTTGTTTTTACCCACTCATCTCTCTGTCTCTCTCTTACTTTCTTCTTTTATTTTTTTTTCTTTATGTCTCGTGTGGTTTTCTCAATCTTGGCTACAAATTTGATTTTTCTTGCGATCCAGCCCTTAACGACGATAATTTTTCTTTATTTTTTTTTCGGATTTTCTTATGTACCTATATCCCTAGAAACGTTCGGCTAGTCAGTATACCTATAGCAAAGTGACGAAACGGTAGGAGAATAAAAGTAGAGAAAGGTGTGCGGTATAGTTACACGTATAGAAAGAGGATCAGATTGTCGATTCGAATGGACCGTCTCATTGTTCAAGTTCGCCAAACCGAACACCGTATCTTGAAGCTAGTTTCAGAGAGAGAGGCTGATTTTAAAGCGAAATACTTTCTTACAGTTAAGTTATTGGTTTTATTTATCGGTAGCACGTTCTTTGTTAAAAATTAAATTTTCATCTTATTCCCCAGCGCGATTCAATTTTGTTATTAAAATCATATTTTATTTTTTTAAGTAATAATAGTAACGATAATGATTAGGATTCTGAATAGATAATTCAAAGATTAGAGAATTTTTCTCTCCAGTTTTTGATCAAAAATTTGAAAAAGCATCCCCAGCTATACGTAAAGCACGGGGATATCAAGGAGCGAGCTAAAGTAGCTAAATAAACGTGCGGGACGTAGGTACATGCCTTAGAATCTACGGTATGATCTTGCGATGTCGAAGAGACGAGACGAGACGAGACGAGACGAGACGAGATGAAATAAGATGAGACGAAATGGCGAAGAAATGGCTGTATCTTATATAATATTAAATTGTTTTCATTTTACATAGAGGCTGCGAGGAGTGTATAATCCATGAATATAGTAAATACGCGTTACAATATACGTAGTACATACAAAATTCGTAATCCAATATATAAATTGACTCCAGAATCACTGAGATGCATAGTCTATGAATTCATTGACTCGGAACATTGATCGGAAAAAATCTGAACGTACATAGGTAGATGTGTGTATGGAAAGATCTTTGAGAATTTTGAAAATTTTGAAACAGAAAAATAAAATAAAATATTTTTATCAATTTTTAACCGAGGTTACCCACTTTGCTCCGGTCTCTTCCCTACATATACATGATTCCTGAATCTATTCGTATTCTTTTTCTCATTTTATTATAATTTATATAAAAGACCCTTTGAATCAGTCTCATCATAATTATCATCATCATTACCTATCATAATTATTAGCTTTTGTTGCATTCGGGGGGGTCTTACAATACACGGCGTAACTGTATTGTGTGTAGCGAGGATGAGGACAAGAGCAGATCGAGTGGTTGGCGGCAGGATCGTGTCACGTATACTTATACACCTATATACTACATACGTATATCTAATACATAATGTAATACATAGTTATATTACGCGCTGCGACGGCACGTACCCGTATTTCATTCTACTCGTGTACACACACATATAGTATACATATATATATATATATATATATATATATATATACTGGGTGGCGCCTTACAATTTATATCGATATATATATATATATATATATATCGATGTGATTTTCAGACACTTTTATACTGTGAACACTGACTGATCTTAAGCCAGGTATGTACAGAGTATAAGGTTGATTTATACCCTGATATCTATCGGAGCACAAAATTTCATTTACTCCAGCGAGAGATGTGTTTTCATATATATGTATAATAGATACGCGATCGGAAATTTTTTTTTTCTCACCTCTAAGATCGAATCGCAATTTTTTTTTCTATATAACATAATAAGGATATCGAATCATTATTATTATTATTATTATTATTATTATTATTATTATTATTATTATTATTAGACGACTACAAATTGTTATACATTCAGTGTGTTCGTTTATTATACGAAACGATGTGTCTGCTGCAGCTGAGTCTCCCAATTTGAAAGAATTTTTTTTTGTCGCCAATTTAATTGGCAGTACCTAGTCTGTCCTTATAGTGGCACGTGTTGCGAGAACGATAATAAAATATAAGTGGGATCACCGGGCGTTTTAGGTGTAAAAATATAAAGACAATAAAGAATATGAAGGAAAGAAAATAGGAAGCTGCTCAGGATATAAAATATATCTTAAGTTTGGCCATACGAACTTTTGACGACAGGATTAATTAGTCTATCGGTTATCGATTTTTTTTATTCGCAATACAATAATCTCATAAGACGTTTTTTCGTTTATTCATTTTTTTTTTTTTTTCACTCTTTCTCTCTTCTTTCTCTCACGAAGAGTCGAAAAGAAATTTCGTTAGAAATGGTCCATGCCGCCAGCTGATTCAGAGGCTCGATTCCCCGCTGGGTATCTCGGTCCTCGAATCGCTATTCGCCTCTTCACAGAGCAGGTGTGCCGGCAGCAGGAGGCATGCTATCGACCACTGTATATATATATATATATATATGTATCTATCTATGTATTTTATACACATATATATGTATATATGTATATACCAACCACTCTCAACTACTCCGAACCTGCGCTACAAGATTCTCAGATCGTTCGTTCGTTGGTTAGTGGTTGGGGCATAGACAGGTATAGAGGATGTGTATATATGTAATATGTATACATGTATGTAGAAATAAGCCGGCGACGATCTCTGCGCCTACCTACGTCGCGACGCGACGCGATACGATGCGATGCGGCGCGGCGCGGCGGTGGATCAACCATTAATATACTTACTGCCACACGACAGCGCAGACGAAGCGCACTACTAATTTACCTGTCATTTACAAGACACATATTATATATATATGTATAACAAAATATAACAAAAATTATTTCACATATATACAAGCTCTAATATAGGTGGGATGAAATTTATTTATTTTGCCTTGTTTGCCGTTTTCTTTGCTACACATATATACCTATATAGACGTAAAAGAAGAAAAAAAAATGAGATTTTTATGAATGATTACGATTTATTCTATGTAACCTATATAATATAGTATAATAAAAGATTCGCGTGATGATGGAATTTTCGCGGTGCGAGATGCTGGAATCATATATACCACACCTTATAACCTACGTGGGATTCTATGATTCTGAGGAAATGATTACGGTTGCTCACGTGGCGGTAGAAAACTAAACGCTCGGTCGTTGTGGAGAGATTTAGAAGCTGTGAACGAGGGGAAAATTACTGACGAAAGAGAGCAGAGAGAACTAGTATGACGTAAACGATTTTCTATATACACAAGAGAATATCGAGATGCGGTGATCAGCAGAGCCCCCCCCCTTTCTCACCTTATACTATACCTCACACATTTCATTCTTTATTTTTCATTCTGCTTCAGCTTCCGCTTATATTGACGTTTCGATACTTTGAGTATGATTACTCGCGCTCGTCGGCGCGGTGCTCATGCTCGAATGAGATATTTTAAAAGGCTCGGCACGCCGCGCCGCGCCGCGCCGCGCCACGCCGCAACGCGCGGTGCTCCGATGCTTATACCGTATAGCTATAGAGGTCCGACCTATTCCTACCGCTGCCGATGCTGTAGGATTTCATTATTTCGTTGAGTGTTTTTAAATTGAATTGAAAAACGAACCGTCGAACTCGTGTAGGTATAACCACTGCAGCCATTATTGCCCTATACCTTTTGCATATAACATTAATAATTGGAAAAAAAGAGAAAAGGAAATATATAATATATAGGTATATATAGGTATATTCCTTCTATTATATTATATTCGATTTGATTCGATTACAGATATTACGACCACCGTACTTCACGCGTATCTCTAGGTGACAAAAAAAAACCTCTCGACGATTACCTTAATTAAAATTGAATTATAAACGATTAATTCTATTCATATATATGCCTACTATATTTAGAGAAGAATTTTATTTCTAACTATGGTCAAATTGTCGAGGAATAGAGAGAAAGAGAAAAAGAATTAGAGAGAGAGAGAGAGAGAGAGAGAGAGAGAGAGAGAGAGAGAGAGAGAGAGAGAGAGAGAGAGAGAGAGAGGGGGGGGGATATAAGCACGGTTTATTCGAGAGGTAAAAATGATTTGTGATCCTGTCAGGATAACGCGTGATATACACGTGCATATATAAACCGATAAGATCTTAGTTCTGGGAGGTTGGGTCCAGCGTGTCAAACGTATCTGCATCATGACACCTCGCTCCTTTCAGCTACTTCGGGCTGTGTCTTTATTTGATTCAAATTTACAAAATGAAAAACGAAATTAGAAAAAAAAAAAAAATGAAAATAAACCGGAAAATGTCTCCAAACTTGTTTTTTTTTTTTTTTCTTCGTTTTATACCTTGTGGCAACGCGCGAGACGCACAATCCGTGCAAAGTTTACTTTCGCTGATAAAATATGTATATAGCTCTAGCTCGACCCTGCAGATTTGTGTGTTTTAGACTGTCTCGAAAAATAGAGCGATAGAGAGAGAGAGAGAGAGAGAGAGAGAGAGAGAGAGAGAGAGAGAGAGATAAAAAACGATTCTAAGTTCGCGACATCATTAGCTTTTCTTATCTTATAAAATACATTGCTGTTCAAATTGCTGACGGAACGAGAAATAAAAATTATTAATAATGAGTAAAAATAATGAAAAGGATTTATATAGGTATAAGTATACATATAAATATAATGCCCGTGTGATATATTAATGATGACGATTAATTAATTGATCAGATTTATGAGAAATTAGTCATCCGACGCGAGACGAGGGTTTGGCACATTTGCGGGATAGAGACGTAGCGATATAGTCACTTATCTACGACTATCTAGTTTATACATTTACCTCATATACACCTAGGTGTATATTGGTACCGCGAATCCTGCTGCAGCGTTGCTCCGAGAGTATAGCAAAGGCTCAAATAGCGTTGACAAACTTCCTGCCAGAGGTGGATCTGAAATTTACATGAACCTGTAGGTTGAAGAGGAACCGAAACTGAGAGAGTAACGGAGATCTACGTATACAGGAGAGAACTAACACAGACAGAGAGAGAGAGAGAAAATCAGGAGCAAGAGGAACCCTGGTATAGTAGTTACATTCCGCGGGAAATCCTTACTCCCTGTACAGACTAGTGAATAAGAGAGGAGAGGAGCAGAGAAGGAAAGGAAAGGAGAGAAGAGAAGATCCCGTGATAAACAGGACGTCTGCTCAGGTTCCCACGGGAAATGCAAAGGCTGTCTTACTCTTACTCTCGGCTGAGCTTATATACCTTCCGTCCTTAGACGAGAAGGAGCTGCTATGTCGAAGAGGGGCGCGAACCTATCTCGTATCTTATCATGCGAATATCTCTCTCTCTCTTTTCCTATATGTACATATATATATATATATATATATATATATGTATGTATAGGTGTATAGGTACCAGTAGAAAAATCGCGGTCTTGTTAACCGAACCCGTAAAGTTACGGAACATAAATTTCCGCCTCGTTATATGTAGATAGAGAAGACTTGAGGGAGTGATGCGATACGATACGTACTTTGGATCTGAAGCTGTGAAATTATCGGGGCCGATTTGAAGTTGCGAATTTTAAAACTTCCGAACGGTTGAAATTCCGAATTCGTTCGACCGAGGCGATTCAGAATTTTCAGAAACGTTCAAATCTCGGAGGTTTGGCCTTTCGGATCTTTCAGCTTTCGGAATTTAGAACCTTTCGTGTTCTTCGTTTAAAATTTTTTGTAATAGACTATCTAGACTTTCGGGGAAAAATACCTTTTCTGAAAACTTCGAGTCAGTGATATTGAAATTCGGAATTTCTTACCCTTCGGGACTTTAAAAATTTTCAACTCCAACCTGGCCTCAAATTATTACACGTGTTACCAGCGTAAAAGAAAAGTGAGAATAGATCGAAAAAAGAACCGAAAGTAGATTATGTCGCTTTTAGAAGAAAATTATTATTATTATTATTATTTCTGGTTCACCGCAACACCTCGTATACGTTTACGTACAACGCAGGGAAATTCAATTCGCGAAGGAATTTGATAATAAGTGAAAATGGAAACTTAGCTTGGTTTTTGCGCGTCATACCCTAGGGCGGCGTGTGTTTCGCGGGGTTTATTATTTCGCGCAACTTCGCGGTGGGTATAGATATATGATCGTTTATTTCCTCTCTTCTTATCACTTCTCTCTGAAATTCCTTGTGATTCTGATCTATACCGCGGAGAATGCCTTGTCTTCCCATTTCACCTATTCGTTCGCGGATAATGTAGCCCGAACTAAAAAGACGTGAGATTATAGCTGAGATATAAATCTGACTCGGGAATTTATTTATAGCCAATCGTTTTGGGTTTACGATTGAAAAGATTGAAGTAAAAAAATGCCAAGTACTCAAAAATCTTCAAATCGAATTTATCTAGGTGAATAAAAAAATGAAAAATAAAACATTGAAAAAATGAAGAGAGAATCGCAAAAATTGACGAATCGAAGAAAAACAGTATCGCTATTACAATGCATAATAATAATAAAATAGAAACAAGTCTTCGCCGTTTAATAATGTTGCAAAATTTTACATTATTTTTTCGCCCATTTTTCATGCGGAAATAATTTGCAAATTCACTGCACGTACTATGTATACGTATATCATGCGTATGTATACACGTATATAGAGTATCTATGTAACATACGGTAGCTAAAACAGGTCGTATATAAGAGTATAATGATATATCTGGTAGGTAGTACGTATATACATATATCTATACCTATATGTACTTAGCTATATAAAAGTGAGCCGGAGCGCGTCTTACAACATGTAGTACTTCACGTAGGTATGTACGTAACATACAAGCAGGAGAAAAGTCATGTTCGTATGATCGATGTGATTGATATCCCTGTACTGACGTCAACGTATAATATGTTATGGCTGCAGGTATAGTATAAAAACGCTCGCGTATAACTCCGAGTTTCGTTATACTGAAACGTATATAAATCAGGTGTACTACCTGGCACGATATTTTTATATGAGGAGGATAAAAATCGATTTCGAAAATCCTTAACAATAATAAGAAAACAAAATAGAAGAAAAAAAACCAAAAAAATCCCCAAATTTTCGATTAACATCAATTAATTAACTACGAACGCCGAAAGGATGAATCTGACGAAGGGGTAGGGGGAGAAATAGATCGGAAAATGACAGGTAAACGGGATGAGATCCCATGTCGATGGGGCAACTAGCTAGCAAGCGAGCAAACAAGTAAAGCAAGTATAGAGGTAGAAGTAGAAGTATAGAGGCAGGAGATTGTGTAACGTCTCTTTTCTTTGCCGTTTGATCCCGTTGCGGTCGAAGAGTCAGAAGAGAGGAAGAGGAGATTCGAGCCTGCAGCAGCAGATCCTGCGGGATAATTATTCCATTATTCTAACCCCGAGCGCGTTTTAATTCGAGCTTATTTGGGGCTTCACTGCCTCTGAAATAGACCCTAGTTCAGGACTCTCGTGGATTTCAGGGTTCACGGTTCAGGTTCGGAAGGGGAGAGAGAAAAAGAGACAGGGAAAGAGAGAGAGAGAGAGAGAGAGAAATTCACCACCAATTTCTCACCCCGGATATTAAAACGCCCATTCTACCAACCTGGACTACACTACCCTCTTCTCTTCTCTTCTCTTCTCTTCTCTTCTCATCCCATCTCTCACTCATTTACTTCCATGTTCGTCGTCAACTAGCTATTTTCACGTAAACAATATATATTATGCCCCCAGCCCGTCTCACTTGACTTGACGAAGAAATTAGGGACTCCCTTTCTCCCTTATTATACTGGAAAACCTCCTGTTTATACGCTGAACTAAAATACGAGAAATTAGGATGAAAAATTGATCCATCAAAAGTAGTCCAATTTTTTTTTTCTTACGTCATATTTTAATTTTTTTACTCACAAATTTTCCGGTCCTTACCTTGTATAATTTATATATTTATATATTCATATATTCATATATATTTATAATATTGATATTGACGGGCGCGAATTGAACGTTTTCAATTCCCATGGGATGTTCAGTGGGATTTTCTTTTTTTTTCATATATTTTTTTCCGGTCTATTTGTAGTTCAGTTTATTGTGTTCCCTTCTATTTCTATTCTATCATATATACAGTACCTATGTAGCTATGTCGAAGTTCGTCCGTGTAAATCGATCTCGTAAATCCTGTGAATATACCCGTAAATCCGGTACATCACGGATTATAGAATATATATTTGAAAATCTGCGACTGCAGGACCGCGGGCACAATCGCTATGACTCTGCTACCTCCTGTCTGCCAACATTTTCAATATCTATATTATGCATATTATACTCAAACTACCTCACATTCAGCACCCGTGTAATGGCTACCAAAATATATCTGATCGTTTCCGTGTTTCGTCCAATCAAAAACTTGACCCTCTATATTTTTTCCATTGACTCCGTAATGCGTTTAAATATCGAATAAAAAATTCTAAATAAAATCATTACTTTCACGTATTTTCTACTCGTTCAAAGAAAAAATAAATTAAAAATTAAAAATTAAAACTAAAATAATTTCAGTGATATAGGTATGCATATAGGTACTACATGTATGTATAAAATTTTGCAATAATTATTTAGATGCAGATTTGAAATTAAAGGTAGTAGGCGATGATGTTTCGCTTGATTACTCGACGTCAATCACATCTCGATATATATATATATATATATATATATATATATATATATATATACATTGCATATATATATTTATATTCATTACATGGCCTGAACTATACGCGGATGCATTAATAAAACGAGAACGGTGCTGTTGTTGTTGTTGGTTGATATTTACATATATGTAAATGTAGGTATATATACCTATATACGTGGTAGTTGGGTATACAATAGGCAAATATAGGTAGGAGCGTAAAAAAACATGCTTCGCCCTCCGTATATCGTACGTCGAAATTCGTTTTCGGTTTGATCGATCGATCGATCGATCGATTTCTCCTCTTTCCATATAGATATCTCCTCCCTCTTTTTCCTCTCTATCGCATCGAGCTAGCGTTGCTCGTTCTGTTTTTATCGGTAAAACCATTAGCGAAAAATATTTCGACTTTACAATATATATATATATATATATATATATATATATATCTACATGTATATATACACCTATATTACTGCGGGCGAATTTTTAACCTCGATTATACCGGTATAACGGATAATATGCGCAACGAGACAATCAGACAAAGGTTTTGATTTGTTATTTACGGGATACGGAATATCGAGCACATGCTTTGTTTCACACGTCGCGATCTAACGTTTGTGATACTAGTTTTAATTTCACATTCACATTTATTTATTGCTTTTCTCATCCCATCAGATATATCGAAAAATTTTTAACTTTTTTTTAACTGGAATTAATAAATTTATACTTTTCTGTTTCAGGTAAGACTTTCTTTCCACTATATATACGTGTTTGATCCACGCGGAGATCTTCGTGAATATGAGTGAGTTGAATCAAATTTGAATTCAATTTTTACGGAGAGGGAAAAAAATTGAACCGATTCTGTTTTTTTTTTCTTTTTTTTTTTTTTTTTTAAGTTATGTTATAAAATTGAAAATCACGCCAATTTCGATCTTTCGATTTCTAAGAACTGAGGTAATCTGTTCTCTCGGTGGATATTTAAAGATTTAAATCCTCGAGGTATTTAAAAATAGAGAAAGATAGGGTAGAAAAAAATGAAAAGAAAAGAAAAAATGGATTTCATTCTCGCCGTTATTGTGGCAGGTGTGAAATCCCGATATGACTTCATATTTCCATAATACCATGGATTTGTACGAAGCATTTCTATTCCACGTCGGTTTTTCGAATATGGTTTTTCACCGTTAATATAAGCTAACCGATCGAACTGCACTTCGTTACTCTGTATAATATACACGTATCGTATAAAAGATTTTTCCGTAACGAGATTGAAAAACGATACAGTTATAATAATTCATGATTCGAGACTCCTGATGATTCCGATAAAACGAAAACTATTTCCTCGTATGTGGATAAAATTCATTAGAAAATCACCGAAATCATATATTCAAGGAATTAGGGTATTAAACGTTTGATATAGCGTCGAAAGTGGAAAAGAAACAAAAAAAAGGAAAAAAGAAAAGAAAAACTGAAATAAGCTGCAAAAAACACGAAAGAAAAATTGATGAATTGTTAACCGCGGGTTCGATGTAGATATAGTAGGTATGTATTCAAATTTTTGAACACATGGGGCTTTGAGAAGTGATTTTTACGCGTGTGGGTGACGTTAATGGCTAAGACGCCTTTCTAGACGAAGGAAAAATAAGGGAAATAAAAATAATAAGAAGAAAAAGAAGAAGAAGAAGAAGAAGAAGCTGACGAATGGGTGCTGACGCCCGTCACGTGGCGTTTTATCCTCGTATACATAGCACAATATGCTGCCTTATACTTTAATACACACATATATATATATTAATATCAATATAACGTATAGTGGCTAACCCTAACCGTCAGAAGAATTCTTGCGCTATCTCACGCGCGTACGTCGTGCGATTGCCGTTATCATCGTATATTATGAGTTCGGTGTTCCAGATTTAGTTTTTATAGAATTGACAGAGCAAAAAATTGAGGAAGACATATTTTTTAATTTTGTTTTAGTTGAAAAAAAAAAAAAAAAAAAAAAAAAATTTCTTCCATCCCTTTTCGGCGATTCATTAAATTTGTAAATGTATGTATGTAATACATATACGTGTGATAAGATGATATATTTTTATTCTCATTTAATTTCGAGATGATATATATTACATATTTAAACACAGCGGATCTTGTTTTATATACTCATATACGGATACATGTATATACATATATATGTATATATATGTTTAATATTATTCCGCTCCCGACGACCCAGCTTCTCTCTTATCTTCTCTTCTACGCTATTTTTTTGCCTTCCAACGCATTTACGGCGAAGCTACTATGCAGGGAAATGAGTATTCCGGTGTACCTATATACATATGAATATATATATATATATATATATATATATATATATTATATAGAAGCTGAAAACTGCATCTAATTTTCTTTTCTAATTCGCTCGCGGTTTATTAATCGGGAAAGTTTTCCACCCAACCGAGTCGATGAGCAGCCACTGTGAAAGAAAATCGAGTTTCATTATACCAGGGGATTTGGAGAATAGTGTAAAAGCAATCAAGTTCGCTCTTTGATACGTTTTTTTTTTTTTTTTTTTTTCTCTTTTCATTTTATATAACAACACAGAGATTTTTTAACCTTTTTTTTTTCCTATTCTCTTCAGTTCTCGCCTTTCTTTTCGCGTACAGAACGGGACCTAGTTTTTTTTTTTTTTTTTGCCAACTATCCGTTGATCGATATCATCGTCATAGGGCTAGAATGAAAAGAGAGAGAGAGAGAGGGAGAGAAAGAGAAAGAAAAATATACTTTTGACTGCGTAGGCATCTAGAATTGAATTTTCTGAAATGATTAAATTGACCGTGCAAGTTTAATTGCGATAATCATTCAATCGCATCTTCTTCTTCTTATTTTTCTTCTCTTAGATGAAAACCATAGAAAAAATGTTTAGGAAAAACCAAGCTTTTACTTAGAGGTTTCTTACTTACGTCGTCGTTACTTAGAACGTGGATGCGAGTGTAAGACCACCATCCCTTGCGTGAAACGGTGAAAGACGGAAGAAGTCGACGCCCATCGTCGCGACGTTGCGCTTCGTCCGTTCTTTCGTTCGTTTCTTATTTTCTTATTTTTCCTTCTTTTTCGGAAAGTTTTCGTTTTCGTTTTTTCTCCCCCCACGACGAGGGGTTAGCCGAGATTTATCGAGATGTTTTTGCACAGATTATACTAGCTTAGGTATAGACGTATTTTATATATATATATACATTATTTTAGCCGCAATTTTACAAGACTATCACACAGGGGAAACGCGTTTATATAATATACTTATCGTACATTTTCTTCTTCATCATACTCTTAGAATTATTCAATATTTTTTGGTTCGTTTCGTAAATCATTATCATAAGATTTTCATCGTAGAGACAGAAAAACAAAAAAAAAAAAAAAGCACAGAACCAGAGGTTCATAATTTCATCTAAATCGCGTACGTCTGATCCGAGGAAGCGAAAACCTCCTTTACAACGTATATAACTACCTACGACGCAATGTTCAAAGCTTCGGAAGCACCGGTTAATCCGATATCTGGTAGGGTATGGGGGTGATGCTGGGTACGTGGTGCTGGTAAACTTGCGACGCTTGTTTCTCACACGTATAGTGTCGAGTTGTTAGCGGATAGGTGTAGTAGCGGATATGGGAATAAGGGAGGTTATAGCAAAAGCGATGCGACGTCGCGACATCGTGACATCGCGACGAACCGACGAACCGACGAATCGACGACCCGACGACCTGACGACGGTTGCATCTAGGTGACGAGCAAGTAAGTCGTGTTCAAGGCTTTATGGATTTTCAATAAAAATGAGAAAATCGAGTTTTCTTCTTCTTCTTCTTCTTCTTCTTCTTCTTCTTCTTCTCAGCGCGTTGCTATTCTCCAGTAGCTTTTACAAAGACTCCTTCTCGTAGACATTCTTTCATCCTTTGCTTTACATTTCAAGCTTCTCTTATCTTCTTCACTCGTTACGTGTACCTCCAGCTACCATATGTAATGCAGAATTCTAAAAAGATACGATTTTTTTAAATTTAATTTTAGCCCTCGTACCGGAGGGTCTAATTATTATTCCTTTTCTTCGTTATTTATTTTTCTTATTTCGGTCGATCGAACCAAAAGAAAAAAATTAAAGAAATAGAGAAGGAAAACTACAATATCTCGCGATAAGCTCGAGAAAAGTTCAAGTTTCCCCTAGAAATTTGTAGAATTTTCAATTTAGGTACCGTGATATTTACAAAAATAGACGTTTCACGGATTTCTTTGCTTCAGGGTATCACATGACGTGCGGTAAACCCGTCTCATATCTTCGTATAATAAGTCGATATGCGATCTCGCGTTACCAATTAAGACAGCCGAGTATAATAGCCATGGGGGTGATCAGGGAAGAAACTGTTCGCTCGATATTAGTAATGCGATAAGCGTATAGGCTTTAGGGTTTGATAGGGATACGTTGCGTGTTACCTTGTTTAACGTAATTTAAGCGACCGGTAAAAAAAAGAAAAAAAACTTTGGCTTTTTACTCGCAACGTGATACCTATATGCTTACGTATTATTTCGGCACAAGGTATCATAAAGAATTCATCAAAGTTCCACCAAGTTTCTCTAAGAGCAAATAATGGTACTAATGACACATAATATAATATATATATATATATATATATATATATATATATATATATATATATACACTTAGTTAATATTGTTTTAATGAAGTAAATTCTTCGCGTAAGCTGATATGTATAGGTCTAAGTATTTATTTCTTTGGGTATATGCCTAGATGGATATTTTAGCTGCCTTCACATACGCGTGGGTTAGCTTATTAGTCACCCTAAAAACCCAAAAATAATAATGAAATTAGGAATGAGAAGGAAAAAAGTAGAAAAAGAAAGAAAAAAAAAAAAAAAAAACGAGAAGAAAAATGAACAGGGGTTCGGGGCCGGAAATGCGTCGTGTGTGCTTCGGCTTTTGGGGTTTCGGATTTACTGCACCCTTCCTTAGCCCGGCTTCGATGCTTTAATTAACTAAACGAATTATCGGGTTACGATATGATATATATATTTATTATTTTATTTTTTTTTTAAACATTTTTACAAAAGATGATGAATACATATATTGTGGATAATAAATCGGCGTTATTATACAGAGGCCGGAAGTTAGTACGATAGATGAAGACAGGAACGTTTAGCGTATAAACAAAGTATGTGCGTTAGTACGTTAGTCATCACGCACAAGTATAATCTGAAGGATTTTCAAAATAGATATCGCAAAGCGAGAAAAAGAAGAAAAAGAAAAATAAGAATAAGGAGTTGCAGCTGTGCGCCAAACGCACTATGTCAGTTCGGAATATATAAATTCTGCATCAAGAAATAGGACAAGGGTGAGAAGGAGGAGGAGGATGTGCTGAGTTAGCACAGAAACCGCGAATATTTCGATTTCACAAATTCCAACACACTGTATTCAAATTTTAGCTGTTTTTTCAACATTAACCATAAAAATTTAACAATCTTTTCTTTCTTCTATTAATTCAGATGAAAAAAAAAAAAAACAATTCTTAAACAAATTATCTCACTACCTCAAATTTTTCCAGATTTTTTCTCACCAGTCCGAATTTTTCTATCCGTTGATTAAAGGGCTTGAAAATTGTTACAGGAATATATAGCACTTATATATACACATACATATAGATATACACCTACGTTGGTTTTATTTTCGCATACATATATATATACATAGGGGTGTAAAATAGAACGTGCAAAATTTTAGATAGGGAGAATTAATCGTAAGTCGTTTCTTAACACGGTAATCCATTTTCCCATTTTACTACACTGTACAAGCTTAATAGTTTCGAGCACTTTGTATCGATCGATAAATGATTGAACTGCAGCCTCGAGATTTTGTTCGGGGAAGAAAATTTTCATCCGACTTGAGAACCGATCGAGTCCCTCGATCTCTTATTTTCCTTTTCTTGAAATTTGGGAAAAAATTAACCTTTCGTAACGAGTAAAGCCGCAGAATTCAAAGAATTAATCAATCCCAAATATATTTATAGAATAATGAAAATTGACTCTGAAAATCGCGAAACAAAATTCCGAAGCTTACCTGTGTATGATATATATATATTCTGGGTCGAGAAAGGTTCGTTGGAATTTAGATCACGACTCGAGGCTAACTCACCGGTGGGGGTTAATCTTGTCCGTATTGTTTATCGCGATCATTTCTTTTCTCTTTTTCTTTTTTTTTTTTTTTTCACGCGAATTTGATAAAGCTTTCTGGTTTCACCTGGGTCCATACGTCGGGCGATAAAAAACCATTCACTAAAATCACAGCGTTAAATTTTAATCGCAAGGGATATGAAAAAGAGAAGAACAAAAAATCCACAAAATTTATTTCCTCGTTCCTATATATTCCCATTGGTTATTGGTAGGTAGGTTTACCACCTACGTCGGTATACATTACCTTTATACCTGAAAATTAATCTTTTAAATTCCCGTTTTCTGATACCTCGTATTAACGCAGCTCAACGGCTCGACACAATCAGTCATGAATTAGTAACGCGGAAATTAAGCACGTCGACGAGACAGAAAAGCGCTTTCAAATTCGCACTATATGCATTAGCAATAATTGAGAATGATGTACGAGTATATGTATATATATATACTATATAGGTATGTATATCTGTCCCTAAAATTGCGTCTTTTCTCCTTCGCTTTTTTCTCCTCTCTCTCTCTCTCTCTCTCTCTCTCTCTCTCTCTCTCTCTCTCTCTCTCTCTCTCTCTCTCTTTGCCTCTGTAAAAAAAAAAAAAAAATTAAATGCGCGAACGAAGTCTTATAATCAAGACGCAAAGTAACTTTTAATCAAATTCCAAGCAGGCCTCGATTATTTATTCAATTTTATCGCCGAAGGGACGAGGGCGCTGGGAGTACGCAGAGCTAAAAGACGACACAAGAAAGTAAAATACATTTTCATTTCAAGTATACGAGTAAAAATTTTTCTTCTCTTTTTTTTTTTTTTTTTTGTTTTTCTTTTTGTTACGAATTGTTATAATTTTGGACAGATTTCACGGTTACAATTTTGAAATTAGTCGCGAGTGGGTTGCTAAACGCGTTCTAACGCGGTTCTCGCGCCATGGCTAAAGTGCGGTAGTGCAAAAGACACGAGTCTCGTCCCAGCCGTTTATCTCTAACAAAGTGCAATTTGTATCGCGTCACGGTTTGGCGCCTGGGCTAACTTAGTTTCGAGTCTCTGACTCGGGTTTTACTCTTAGTATCTAAGCTGCGAGGTAGACGCGAGGAGATAAACCATGGCAAAGTAATATTATAACTATTTATTGCATTAAGTTTAAAACTTGTACACCTCCTACCCCGAAAATAATGACTTTTCACTTGAACGATACACCCAGATAGAAATATTTAAATCTTGCGGAAAAATCTATGCGAATTCGTTTTCGCGGTTGATTTTTACGGATTTCCACGGTTATCCGGTTTCCTACGTCAAATCTTCACGCATTCGAATATCGCGGGTTGAGGTCAGAAACGATCTTCATGAGTAGCGGAAATCGGTTTCTTTTTTATACTAGAATCTCGGGAATTATACAATTCGCAAAACTATATTCACGGTTTTCCGGAATATCCACGAAATCACTCGTGAATTTTGTTTCACGTTTCTTTTTTTCTTCTCTCGTCTCTCGTCTCTCGTATTCTCGTCGTCGTCGTCGTCCACTTATTTCAGCCCTTATTATTAGACGTAGTAGCTTGCGGAAAATAAAGGTGAAAAGTAAAGGGAATAAGGGCAGAGACGTATAGGTATGAATTATATTTCCGTATACGGCACATTTAATGGGATCGTATCTCGCCGAGCTGAACCTGAGTCAGAATACTATCTGATATCTGCGATAGACCTCGATGCTCCCTCCACTGCTTGCTATGCACTCGGTGTATAGTTACCCTATATATACTACCGCACAATTCCTTGATACGTTATACACCATACTGCTGGATGCTGTGATTCAATTCAATTGCCATCCGCGTATATAATTTCGCAGTTTAATAAAGACAGATGTAGAAATATACATATAGAGGGAGAGAAGAAAAAAGAGAGAAAACGAAGAAGAAGAAAGAAAAGAATCAGATAGCAGAGTCAATCTTATCGAAATACTTCCTTCGATTAATGGGGAATATGATAAAAACTGAAAATTGATGAAAATGATGAATTTGTTTTTTTTCTTTTCTTTTTTGGGGAAAAGAAAATTGTTAACGCGATATCGTATCCCAGATACGATAATCGATCTGTTGATTTCTCAACATCGTTTATATACCTACGTGAATTTATACGCTATACGAATTACACATGCCTATTATAGACCTTGCAGATATTTCATGTATGATGTTTGTATATCTCGGGTTTAATCCACGTGCGAATCGTGCAGTTCGATTCAGATGCACGTGCGCGATTTAATTACTTGCCTGATTCGATTGTGGAATAGGAGTAGGTATGTATGGGCCTAGGACTTAGCCGTGTTAGGTATACCACCTTTGTACTCTGAACTATATGGTATAGGAATGTAACAGCCGATGATAGTCATCGATCGTATGTACATAACTGTATGTGTTGATCATACGTGATTGCGAATCCTTTTGATAATTTATATTTTTTATATACTGAACCGAGTAAGTAGGTACATACGATTTTTCACACATGTATATACATATATATATATTTTTTTTAATACGATATGAATAAACAATTTTTAAGTAATTTTTTAAGGGTGCGAAAAAGTTAGGAATTAATTGTTTAACGAGACCTGAGGTGAAATTTTGAGTTTGGTTTAAGTTCGCGGTGTGTTTAGCGGAGAAATGTAAATGTTGACCGTACTTAGTTATTCTTTGATGTTACGTCGGAAACAGTGACAATTGCACACATTAAAAAAAATTACCTTTCTGCACTTAAATATACGAAGGTGTTGCAGAAATGTAGAAAAGAAAGAAGAAAAAGAAAAAAGATCAGAACTCATCGAAAACTGGACCAGAGAAAAAAGTTAATCGGATATAATAAGGGAAACATAAAAAGGGGGATTTGAAAAAAATATAAAAAAATTTTCTCGACCACTCTCGGGCTCGGCTCATTTTTTTTTTTTTTTTGCTCCATCTTTATATTTTTTCGAGAATTTAATCCGTTCAATTTTCATTTTTTTCCTACCCCATTTTATATTTTGAAAACTGCGAACTATACGGACATACCAGAAATTTCGCCTGTTCGCGAATTTTTTGATACCGGGAATAGAAATGAAATAAAACGCTCTTCTCGACTCTTCATTGCAAGTTTCTCGACGTCTATCATCGTTGATTTTTTTTTTTTCCCCGATCCGAATAATAATTACATGAATTATTTATCCGATTCTGGTATATCTATCCGCTATGTACTACGGTATAAGGTATCGTAAAGAATTCATCAAAGTTCCACGACGTTTCTCTTCCAACATCTGTTCTAATCAGGTTAAATCATCTCGGAGTTCACTTTGCGCGAGATAATGGTACTAGCAGAGGTCGGGGCGGTAGAGGTAGGTAGATAGATATAGATATATATGTATATATATATATATATATATATATAGGAGATGCGAATTAACGACCGCGAGAAGGAAAATCTCCCGCGGTTATTCCCGTTTAACGAACGCCCGGAGCTTACAGGTACTGCCAGATCTAGGAATACCTAGTAGACGAAGAACAGAATCGAAATGTGATGCTGCAGTTGATGCGCCGATATCTGCAAAGATATAACGAATCTCTTATACATATATTTATATGTATATATATACGTATACATCTATCCATGTATAAGACTACTATAAGCTACACAAACATCCTTATAAGGGGTTCAATTTTACAATACGACAAGAATCTACGGATATAGAATTTTCGGTATCAGGTTATACTATATATATCCATATCTCTCTTCATATATACCTAGCCTTCGCGATATACAATTCTCGCCGCAAAAACTCATTCAAATATATATATGTATATACATACCCTACACGGAGGGGTAAGAGGCGAGGCAATAATTATGAATATTCACGTGACATGGGTAGACTTTATTAGGAGCAACAGCGCGAAGTAGAGTAGCGTCATACTGCCAAAACGCGGTGAAAGCGAGCGTAATTGTTGGGTAAATAAATTGCGAGAGAATTAAAAGTTTCACGGGGGTGTAGGTAGGTAGGTAGGTAGGTAGGTATACATTTTTTTGTTATATCTTGATTTTGGTCTCTTTTTCTTTTCATTTCTCTATCTCTATCTCTCTCTCTCGTTTTCTTCTCCTTTTTCTTCTTCTTCTTCTTCTCATTTTCACCTTTTCAACAAAAAAAAAAATATATCCTCCGAAGATCCGCGGGTGAGAATTTTCCTTCATCTCTCTTTCTCTCTCTCTCTTGTGATAGAAAAATAAAAAAATAAAAAAAAAGATTCAAATTTCCGTTTCGTTCTTTTTTTTTTTTTTTTGTAATCGCTTTTTCAAAGCCGGTTCACTTCCCGTTAGGCAATTTGAAAAGGGGATAGGTCCAACCTGGGTATCTACACGGGGTCAGGGTCGTCATCGTCATGCCGTTTAGGCAGCAGGAGCAACCATGCATATAGGTACTGGGATAAAGAGTCACGTTCGCGTTTCGGTTTCGGACCAATTAAAAGGAAATGTATATTTATAGGTTCTGACGTTAACCTAGCGGTAAAAGGTATATATAAAAAATAGATGTGTGCGAACGAGCGAGTTGAGTGAGTGAGGGGCCCCTGCAGTTCTTCTTCTTCTTCCGGTTTATAATTTTACGGACCGGAAGGAACATTGCGCGATTAATTAGTAACACATATACCTATATAAACCTACCTGACTCGCGGCATATGGTATAAAATTTTAACAAACGTGCCTCTCGACGTGTATAACGAAATGAAAAGAAATGAAAAAAAAAAAAAAAAATTGATCAATTAATTAATTAACGACAGGGAATCTCGTAGTTTGTCCTGCTTTTCGTTTTTTTTTTTTTTTCCGTTTTCCCGTTTCCTTTTTATTTTATTCATATTTCGCGAACAAGGGAGAGAAAGAAGTAAACTTTACAAGCGTGGGAAGAGAGAGAGAGAGAGAAAGAGAGGGAGGGTAATCGCTTCGAGTTGTCGATCGAAAGTTAGCTAACTAAAAAGAAAAGAAAAAAAAAAAGCGAGAGGAAAAGAAAAGTGGAAAAAGAGTAAACGAAGATAGAGAGCGAAGAGAAGAGGAGAGAAGGGAAGAGGGGAAAAACAATATTTATCTGTTTGAATCGGTGGGTTTATTGTTTTCTTTGACGCTGTTTTCTTTCTTGTGGGATTGTTTGTCGATCTGCTGGGGAAAAGTTTAACGAGAGACATACATATATATCTATACCGTGTAGTATACCTATACCTATACCTATATCTATATATCTACAGCTATAGGATCGTAAACAGGGATATTTCAAGTCTTATAAATATATTATCGAACTTGTTTTCGAGAAAGAAACATCGATTTACACCAATCTTACGAATATATAAATAAATTTATCTCGTAATAAAAGATACGATTTTTATTACCCATTATATATTACAATCTCGATTTATTCTATACAAATTGTTATTTCAAAATCAGTTTTACTCCGAGCAGTGCCATTATTAACTAATTTGTAAATGTAATTTATCCAATTAATCAGTTCATTATTATTTCATTCCGTACAACAATTCTCTATAGTATATAAATATATATATATATATATATATACACACCTATCTACACATAGGCATTCGGAGTGCATTAATCATAGATGTAATTCGCTTTCACTGTAGCGATATTACATTTTTCATTTATTCATTTATTCATTTAATTATTTATACATTTATCATACGTTGTATCAATGAATTAATTTTCATACCTAAAATATGAACCGATAACTAGATACGCTAATTCGTTTTTGAGGAAAAGAAGTCTATATGCTACGCCGGTTATAAGAAATAATGTAGTATAGGTATACGTGTAGCTGTGACAGTCAGTTGTGGTTCTTTGCGTTTATCGGAAATATAGAAAAATATCAAGAAACGAAGAGGATGAAAAAATTAGAGAAAACAAAAAAAAAAAAAAAAAATTGATGTATGTATATGGAAAGGAAAAATGGAATAACGAAACTAAACCTTAAAGCCCTCAAGTAAATTGCTCGCCGTTACCCTCGCGGGAGAGATCCTCTGCAACTGAGAGTTGGACGGAGATAAAAATGATAGAAAAACGAAAAAAGTCAAATAGAAAAAAATAGAAAAAAAAAAATGAAAAAATGAAAAAAAAAACGACGGAGACACAGAGACGTCTATTGATCCTGGCCAAGTACCAAACAGTCTTACGTAAGCGCTGAAGTATTGTTACATGTATATTATATCATATTATATTATATGGATATATTGTATGTATATATATATATATATATATATAATATATATCGCTATATCCAAGAAAGATTTTAGCTCTGAATATAACGTAACGTAATGTAATGCAACGTAAAGAAGAGAAGGCGGGACGTAAACGTCTGACAAAGACACTTATGACGACATTTTTTATACGAATATATATAATATATATATATATAATATATATACATGTATACATAGGTATATATACATACAAGGACTATAAATATACATACACTTGTGTGGTTCACACGCGTAAGAAAGAAAGAAGAGAGAAAGAAAAAAAAAGAGGGAAAAAAAAAAAAACCACCCACCTATAACGTGTAGTTGTGTGGATTACGTGTACTACCTATCTACCTATCTACCTATCTGACTACCCACCCACGCCCGTTGCTCCCGGGTAGATGTGTCAACAGATTTTATCGATTTCTATATGAATAGAAGTCTATACGTGTGATGATATAGCAGTACGTATGTACGTGTCTACATGCTAGCATGTGTATGTAGTATGGGTAAAGAAGTGCTTTATCGTCATTATTTTAGGTATATAAAAGAAAAGGAAAAAAAGTAAAATGAAAGAAAAAATTCAGTCTTGAAGCAATGTGTGCCAAAAAAGAATAGAAGAAAAAAGAAAACAAATTTCTTTACCTACTTCAAAGTTCGATCAGGCGGGGTTCGATTTCTCTTCTCCTTTTTTTCATACTCGTCAAATTTCATCGATATATATATATATGCGTATATTATGTATTATATGACAATTGGGTTTTAAATGATTCATTTTATTTTATCCTTAAATCGACGAAAAGGGAATCACTGGGGGATAGGGACGAACCCTTCGGGAAAATTTCCTTTTCCAAAAGTGCAGACCGTGACTCCGGATTACTCGAAACGATCCGAATGCTGGAAATAAAATTTGACTGTGAAGAAATATTGAAATTTTTTCATTTCTGTATTTTTTTTCTACTTTTTTTTCTACATCAAATTTTCACTGAAATTTTTACTTCGAATCGTTTTGTATATATTTTGTATATTTTCATGATACCATTTCTCTCGTTTACGTTAACATATTTTATCCCATTTACATGAAATTTTTCTACTTTATACCTCGCGCTGAGTTTCGCGGTTGGCGATGCGGTGTTCCCTTTTCATGAATTATCGAATCCCCGTTTCTAGTAGCCAGCTATTAGGACCACTCGATTACAAGTCACTAGGGGGACAGCTGAATTATTGGACAAAGCCTTCGGCGCCGTACAGTTTGTAATTATAGAAAAAGACACGAACCAAAAAAAGAAAGGAAAAAGAAAGGGGAAAAACGAAAAAAAGAAAAAACTTGAAAAAGAATTGAAGTATAAAAAATATCACCTTCGAGGACTTTGATTCACGTAGCAAAGAGAATTGAACGGTCTCGAGTAATTTATGTTTGAGAAATAAATTTCTCAAGGAAATCGCTGCGTGGGGAAAAGAAAACGGAAAAGAAAAGAAAAAGGAAAAAGGAAATAGGAAATTAAAATCGAACGAAGATAAAAAAAAAAAAGAGATATTTTAATTGAAAAAATAAATATAGATCTCTAAACATATATAGTATCTAGATTCAATTTACTACTGGCTGAAAATCGAGAGAAACGTAATTATTAACCTGCGAAAACGTGTACAGTACGTAGTACATACCTACGTATCCTATATCTCTGACTAGAAATGAAATTAATTTTCACGAGATGATTTCCAAGTTGCTCTAATCAACGGACTAGCTGCTGCAATTAACAACGCGTATATACCTATTTCCATGAGTAAATCTGACGTATTTGTATCAATCCCATGTATACATGTGAATGAAATTCGTCTATAGGTATATCTCTACCTGTTAATAAACCGGGTCAACGATGCTACAGCTATACTACCGATGATCGTAATTTGAAAAAAAAAAAATCGACAAATTTTGACTCAACTTTTTCACCTTCTTGATAAATTTTGCTATCATTTCGGGGGGGATAAATGAAACGATCTTTAAAGACATTACTACCTATACGTACACGTGCAGGAATATATAGGTAGTACATATAAATATACAGAGGGTTTGGTTTTATCGTATTGTGTGGTGTTATGCGAAACAAGGTAACATACTCTTTAAAATCCAGCCAAGATGTTATACAGAGTAACCGCACATACTAGACGTACAGAAGAGAGAAGAGAGAAGAGAGAAGAGAGGAGTAGAGTACAATGTAGGTGTTTCAAACCACCCGAACATTATGGGAAATAACCTGACCCTTACGACATGCACAACGCTTGTCCTCTGCCTCTCGTTCTCGTTTAACGTTGTCGAGATAAAACGGTGCTTTGGGTTTAGTAATGCCGCCTGGTTCAGGTACATGAAGAGAAAGGGGAAGAGGAGGACCTAGAGTAGGTACCCAGGTACGTAGTAAGCTTTTCGTCCGTTTTCCTCCAACATGTACCATGCTACAGGAGCTGGAAGAGGACTTTCACACCTTTGTTTGACGTGCGAGGTACTCGACCGAGGATAAAACGTAGATATATAACCACATCCACATCCACATCCATATCCACACATACAGATCTTCCGGCTCTATCGCGTAACAGGACGATCTTGTATCAGCTACGAGGACAAATCGTAAAAATATGAATCGTCCAATAACCACATCGTTCCCTGGGCAAGATCCGCGTCCACTAGCTCTACTTTCGTCTCGTTTCCTCCCTAGTTCTCGATTTCCTATTCCACCGTACTTACCATTTCTCGAAACGTTCCCGATCGTACCTTTTCCTCTCTAACATCCTCCTTTATTAACGATTCATCGAAGTATAGATAACTTTTTGCTTTCTCGTATCGAGAAAACGATACGTTACGTACGTATGTACATAGATACATAGAGTTGGTCATGGTTCTTATCTCTTTTAAAAGGTTTTTTCCGTCACGGTGATTAGATATTTGAATTTTTCTCTGAAACTTTGTAAAGTAAATAGAAAATCCGATACCCAGATATAAGTTCTCGTTTTACTTTTTTTTTTCGACAATCGCGGGGACATTATTCATACCGACGTACAGAATGCCATGCAGTTGGAATTGAAGTGTCGTTTCAATCTTCGGGAAACTACCTACTGCATATCTATATCCTATTCTGTCCTATCCTATCCTATACCTATGCCAAACAACTGGGACACCGATGCATACGTCTTCACAGTTATATGTACCCATCCATCTACTACCTCCATAGAATATCGCAGTCCTGACTAATAAGCGGTCTTATGCGTCCCAGTTTAATACTTGTCAAGTTTAACCCTCGAGCAATGAACCGTGAGCTATTACACGAGTCTCTTTCTCTTCCTCTCTCCCGTTCTCTTAGAACTGCCAAAATTCCGCCGCTGATTACTTACCCGGTAATAATTACGGGACGAAATTTGGCAGGTTGTCCATTTCATGAGTAAGAAGTATTCTCGAAACTAGGTAATCGGTAGAGAGAAGAGGTACCATTTTATTTATTTTCTTTTTTTTTTTACCATTTTATGGCGAAATTTGTATTTATCATCCCTCGGAGGATTTCGAACCTCTTTATCCCTGTTCCTTGACGATGAGGAAGACGAAGAAGATCTAGGTACTGGTACGAACTTTCGACGAGGGTAGAAACTCGGAAATCACAATACATCTGCCCAGTCATACCCTCGCGGCTATTTCAGCCTCTTTTTCATTTTCATTGTGGCAAAAGTTCGGTTTCCAATTTTTATATCCATACATAGTCGAGCCGGTTTCGAAGTCCAAACACCATTCCTCTTCTCTTCTTTTCTCTTCTCTTATCCTCAGGCGTATATTTACAATTTCTATTATATATCCTATAAATTTGAGAAACGTTAAAAGGATGACTCGTTCAATATCACTGAATGCCATGGCTTAAAAGCACCAGCTAAGTTGTCGGCCTCTCATTCCTCTTCCACTCTCTCTTTCTTCATTTTGGTCATGATTCATCATCTTATAATGACACAAAGGACACAGAACTATCGCAACTAGATCCAATCTTTTATTCACGGTATAGAGTACCAAATTCAGGCACTTTCATCTCCGGAATATACTCACGGAACGAACTACCCCTCATCTAATCAAAACCCAAAAAAAAAAAATAAAACGAAAACGGGAATAATTTTACGCTGTTAATGAATTTCAAATGAAAAACTCATTTTAAGGATGGTGCGGATGATCTCGGTTCAATCGGTCAAATTAGCTCGTAGAATTCACGTGATGGACACGATGTAAGTGGGCGTGTATGTATGGGAGAATCAGGAATTTATTTCATCGTTTTTTTTTTCCTTTTTCCATTTTCTTTTTGTCTCCTTCTATTTCGGGTTCTGCGGTCCAGGAGGCGAACTTTTCGAATCGCGGAAAGATTATTGAAAACCTGAAGGAGGAAGAAATTCGTCTTTTCGCGTAATATTCTAAAGACTTGGGACTTCTTTCCAGGTCTATTAATTATCATGTATAGGTCATAAATTATTATATAGTACGTATGTACAACTATACGTATGTATTTATTTTTATCATCTATTTTACCCTCTCGCCTCCTCGCTGCAGTTCTTTTCTATGTACTACAATCGATACCGTCGCGAAATCGGGGGGTTGGTGTAGGATAACAAACTACCCCGCTCGATGAGACCATACCATACCATAATTTATCGTCAGGTATAGAGACCAAAGACTAATTTTTCTTCACGATGGGTTTGGAAGAAAAAAAAGTAAGAACCTTGTTGCTCCCTGTTTTCATGATTTATTTAAGAACTGATCATCTCAAGGGTAGAAGAAAAGTTGAAAGGTAATTATTGCCGCGCATTATAAGACAGGGAAAATTCGTGTACACCTAATTCCGTTATTACAGACCCAGACGGCTTAGCTCTCACTTATATTTATAGAATATTGAAAATAGACGAGAGCTAATTATACCCCGAAGAGAGTGACAAATTGGTTTCTTTATCGCCTCACGAAACGGTTATCTCCTGTCTCGCCCCCGACTCCTGACTCCTGACTCACGACTCCCGACTCTCACGTCCGGAATTAGGATTCTTCAAGGAAAAATCCACGACCTCGTATAGACGTACGCAGATGTTCTCTAGGCTTGTCGTGTCTGCCTGTTTCTTTCCCCTTTTTTCATATCTTTCTTACTATTCGTCCTCAGCCTAGTATCTAAGGCGTAGAGATACGCACCGTTGGTCTTGTGAATGGCGAGGCTATTTTTCAGAGAGCATTATGTAGGTAAGACTTAGCCAGAGCATTTGTCTGGGCATTCAGAACCTGGACATCGCGGCATCCATCATCGGACCGATCCGCGACTCGACCTTACATATTTCTGCAACCCTCTTCGTTCTTCGGTCCTCGCATCGATCTTCAGAGGATCGACCATGCTATGGTATTGATTATTACCGTTCATCCGGCTAGCTACGGTTGCCCACTTTTTTAAGAATAACTGAGAAACTAGTGGACCGATTTGGACGAAATTTGGCACAGATATTTATCGAACAATTAACAGATCTGGTATCAAATTTGAGCCGAATCGGTCCAAGGGTTTGGGAATGGGAGATGGAAAACGTATTTTTGAAGAAGTGTCAATATCTCGAGAATCGTTCTTACGATTTTTACGAAATTTGGTCGGTTGTTACTTATCGAGACACCGAAAATTTTGATCAAATATAGACATTTTTTTTTCGATCACGTCTGCGAAGGAAATCAGTTTGAAATTTCAATCCGCCGTATAGCTCATATACAAATTCGATTCAGAATCGCGTTTCAAATTTTCTTACTTTACCTTATCGGGAACAAGTTTCTTAATGACTTGAAAAAAAAGTGAGAAAAAAATGAATTGGTTATAACCAGAATTCCATGTATACGTAGTACACGCGTACATACAATCACAATTTTGATTACGCCAGACGACTCTCAGACTTTTATAATTATACCCGTTAACGTCGAGCTGTTTAAAGACTCCGGAGTTATAATGTACGAAAAACCCATTTTATACTATATTCTCACCGAGTAAATAATTACAACCTCTGGTATAGTTGAATTTTTCTCATGGGATATGAACTGCGCCACGGAGAACCGATGATGAGAAACTTTCTGATGAATAATTACAAATGGTACCCGTTTGCCGGCACCGGGAATATCACCGATTGATTTTCATTTCTATACAGAAGTACGTGGATACATATAAATATACATGTAGTAGGTATACAGCTTCTATAGGATACCCGCGACTGTTACATTGATTTATAATATTTCACAGGGAGAAAATAACTCCCCGAAGGTATATACATGTCTATACATATATATATATATATGTATGTATATATGTATATATGTATATACTGTACTGTTTCCATACAATGTGTCACCGAATTACAGCAATAAACGTCACACGACCAACACCAGCCTTAGCCATAAACAAGCGAGCCAATCTAGTCCTCCATAAAGCATACCGACCCGATCATGTATTATACGGTGTGTCCCCTACACCAAGTACAATAGCGTTTATCTGCATATGGCATGGTGTATTATAATGTGTGCGGTTAGAGAACGAAGGGAAATGGAAGGAGGAAATTGAGGTAAAAGCACGGATGGCAACCAGCAGTCGGTCGGTTGATCTCTGTGTGCAAAATATCCAAAAAACCCCCCCTGAACCCCAACGAAGTTCAAAATCCAAAGCTCGAAGGCCCATATTCTATATAGCTAAACAGCAGGGTGCAGAGGTTACAGTTTCTACACACACACACACACACATATATATATATATATACACGATCGTACGATTGCGAGTCGATGTCGCATTGTCCGAAAGAGAAGAGCCTTGAACAGCACAATATCGGTAATGACTACGTTTCTACTCGTCCATGTAACGAGGGATGCGTGTTCGCTGTGTAGTACCTGCCTGCTGGGGCGACCCTGCAAACGAGTGGTCATTTCATCCAAGAAATCGGCGGCCCTTCTGCCTCATAGCGTAGAAGATGATGATTCGATTTTTCCTATCCTTTTCTAGTTTTTCTTTCTTTCTTTTTTTTTTCTCTCTCTCTTTTACAATAAAAATTTCTCCCGGAATCTTTGCCGGGATAACAGATTTGAATAGAAAATCAAAAAAAAAAAACAAAATTGAGGATTCTCTATAATAATTCTCTATCAATTTTGGTTCTCACCGTCGATTTTGTCAGCTAATTGCGTATACAGCGTGGATCGCGTTGCTTTTTTATGGGTGAAAATTCTCGGTTTGCTATCACTGGGTTCAGGTATGCTAATTACAATAACGCTCGTTCGTCTACCATACCTTGAATGGCTAGAGTCAGATCCTTGCGGAATTCATTCTTCGACCTATCTTACCCGCTGTCCATAATCAGAAAGTCGTTCTAATTGCGAGATCAAATTACGATTAAGAACACCGCGCGAAAGAGAGAATATAGTCGATATATGATAACAGGACGGAACTACCAGCAGCTCGTGGTGTCGTTTTAATTGCACCAAGTGGCTCTTCTCTCCTCGCTCCTCTCATCTCGTTATTTGAGTACGTTACAGTACAGTGTGCTCGTTGACTCGCTCAGTTTAGCTCGAGGGTATAACTAGGGGTGTTCAGGGGTGGTAGGAAGAGATCCCGAGAGAGAGAGAGAGAGAGAGAGAGAGAGAGAGAGACAGATATGAGAATAAAGAAAAAATTTAATTGTTTTATTTATTTAATTTTTTTTTTTTTGTTTTTTTTTTTTATAATCGTTTTTTATACAAATTTTTAAAAACTTTTCATGTTCTTCGTTCGTGGAGTTATATCTCTGTCTATATACTGGTACACATAGGCATTGCAGCAAGCTGTTGAGAAATGGAGCCATTATCGTCAACAATTGCACTCAAGCGAGGCACAAAAACTTGACAAAAGTGAGTCTGAGTGGGCCACATGCCGCGCCACTCTACCAGTTGTCTCGAGGGCCTCGAACTCCCCTTACTTCGGACCCTAGCGTTTCTCTCCCCGTTTCTATCTCTTTATTTTTATTTTATTTTTTTCCTTTTTATATTACTTTTTCTTTTTATTTAATCTCTTTTCTTGGTCAACGTTGAACGGGGACAGAGCGAAAACGAAATTACGCGATTGTATACGTAGATTATGAAAAATTTCGTACGTAGGTAAAGTGTGGTACTTACGTTTTTTAAATTTAAAAAAAATTTTTTTTTTTTTTTCTCGTATAAAACGTACGGCTTTTATCGTAGGCAATTATTTCCCGAATAATTAAAGACCCAAGAATCAGAGAGAGAGAGAGAGAGAGAGAGATCGAATGACAAGCTGCAGGGTGTAACCCTATACTTCGTTGTAGAAACAGAAATTTCGTCCGCTCGCAATTAACCGACTAATGGAGCGTTAATTCGTGAGTTGGGACTAGCATAGAATAATTGGTGGTCTTAGAAACCCGATAGGACGTGGGGGAGTGAAGAGAAGAGAAGAGAAGAGAAGAGAAGAGAAGAGACGAGACGAGACGAGACGAGAAGAGCTTGCGTTAGTTAGCTTTACTTGCTCGTCGGCTGGCCGTCTAACAGTGTCACCGTATTGCACGGTTGTCGTATTGAAATTAACTCAAAGGAGCCAAAAAATTTCTACTTCAATAGAAACTGAGAAACCCTAAGCTTTTTACATCGCTAGACAGCTGACACTTACATTCACCACCCGCACCACTTCCGGTCTTGTTACTTTCCCAAACGAAATTAAAGGGAATCATCGCCGACAGAGTTTCTCTGTATTATCTTTTTGTTTTTTTTTTTTCCTTTTTTTTTTTCTTCTCGCTTTCTTTTTCTTCTATTCATTTTTTTATTCTTTATCTCTTTCTCTCTCGCGGATTTTTCAATAATTTGATCAGATTTTTTTCTCCGATTCCTGACATTCACGTAAATCTATAACGTACGATTGAACTAATGGTGTTTTATGAATTGGTATTGTACTACGTGTGTAGAATTGATAAGAAGACTTGGCGCAGATAATTAATTGTATACGGCTATGGATATAGATTATAGGGTAGATCATCTCGAAAGTTGGAAAGATAAATTATAATATGTGTATAATCAGGGGGAAGACCTTTGCACGATAAAATATCGCTACGGTAGGTGAAAATTGGGTCAAATCCTGACATTCGCGCGGGGTGCAGGCTATGAAACGAGCGAATAAAATTGTACTCATCTTTCACACGGGAAATGCAGATTGGATTCGGTATTATATATATATATACCTAAACGTTGTAGGGGAAACAAAAGAGCGCAGATAAATAAATAAAGAAAATAAAAAACGGGAAAAACAATACTTGAGAAAATTATACTCGTCTGTATTTAAACTCCGCTCTTTTCCTCTATCCTTTCTTCTACTTTTCTTTACCTTTACTTTACTTTACTTCACTTTACTTTACTTTACTTTACTTTACTTTACTTTGCTTCGAGGCTGACGTTGCAACGTTATATGGGTTACAAGTATTTTAATAAAACTTTCCGAGAGCAATAAATTATTCGAATGCCGGGTGAGGTTGTCACTTTTTTTCTTTTTTCCTCATTTTCTTCTATTTCTTTCTTTCTTTTTTTTTTTCAAATTTTTAAGAAACACGTGGCGGTCACGTGTGCCGCCCCAGGCTCACATCCGAGATTTTTGATAACGCATGAAGTAGTTTATTAGCTCCTGAACTAATTGCATATATATACCGGCGGTCAGTGTTATAATTTTGAAATTCTTTTTTTTCTTCTTCCAACTAATTATTAATTATTAATTATCATTAATTCTGGTTTGAAAAAATCAGCTTCTTCCTTCCATCGTCCCTTTCTGAATCATTAATTACAGCTGTACGCTTCCTTTGATCGTAGCTCAAGGTATTCCTATATACCGTATATGAAACCGCGCATAATAAAATACCCACCGATCGTTAATGAGAAAATGAATTTCAGACCTTTTTCGGGGAATATTGGTTCCCACAGGTTTACGATCTCCTCATATATCGAACATGTATACCTACCTATACATATACCCAACTAACTTATACCTCCGCTTAACATACGCGTTAAAATCGTCAACGTCGCTATCTCAAATGTCGTTCACGTACTTTAACAACCTTTTTTAAACGGTTTTTTTCCTATCATCGAATAACCGCCGAACTATCTAATCCAAGTTAAATAAAATCCCTCATTTTTATTTTACTCGAAATTCTCTCTGTTTGAAAATTCCCTTAGAATTCCCTTTCGCTGGAGACTCTGCATATATATAGTCTAATTTATCAATAAACCTTTTTTCTCCTGATTATAAAATCTATCCTCTTTTTCATTTTCCTTTCCTTCTCTCTCTCTCTCTCTCTCTCTCTCTCTTTCTGTTTTTTCTTTTTTCTTCTTTTCTCTTTTCTTTTCTTTTCGTTTCCTGAATTTACCTACTAAAAATTGTTACCGTTCTTACGCCACACCTGTAGCACGCCTTCCTGACCATAGATCCACCCACGCTGAGTTTCTCAGGTATATACACACTCAGTCAGTTTCTCCTTGTATTTATATTTATGTAACAGTATATACCTACCTATACGGCGTAAAAGTTCTTCTTCTCTGGTATCGGACTCGTTTGAGTAGTTATATCCAGAGAGAGCAGAGAGAGAGAGAGAGAGAGAGAGAGTTCATGTCATGTGAGAGAATAGAGAAAGAGAGCTAATAGCAGAACGTTCTGTTTCTTCAGCTTTTTCTCTTCTTCTTCTTCTTCTTCTTCTTCTTCTTCTTCTCGGTCGTCGGGTTCGTCCACGACGACGTAGTATGTTGGATATAGGAGAAACTCTACTCGGCGTCGCTACCAGCACAGGGCATTATCTATCACCCCAAAAAAGAGGAAAAGATTAATAGCTCCCGTCCGTAAGCCTTGGAAATAGTTGTCCGTTTACTAGCAGGGAATTTTTCGAGACATTCGAGTTCCTCTCGCGGTATCCATACGAGTTTTCTTCACACGTCTGATGTACCAACTCTCACACGCTTGTACCGCGTACGTATCTACACGTATGTGTAATCTCTATCGCATATAACACGCATATAAGTATATATATGTATATATATGTATATATATACGATATATGTCACAGTATACCATATACTATACTATATATGTTATTTCTTTAAATAACATCAACCGACTAACTTTTAGGACTTTAAATCCTCATACCTACCGGTAAAAGCTCGGTAATTTAGAGATTCATTCATCTACTCATCTCCTCGCGAGAGGCTGTATCAGAGTTTCACGTAATTCTTCTCACTTTACATTATCCGAAATACTGAGAGACGGAAAAAAACGGAAAAAAAAAAAAAAAAAAATAGGAAGAGGAAATAAGTCTAATAAAATATCGAGTAATTTGGATAAGAATCTAAGCAGCGATCGCGACCATATTTCATTCTGCTTTTAGAATCGGGTCGTTAATTAATTAATGAATTCATTAATTAATTAATTCGACGGGTTATATACAGACGAAAAGAAAATTCTTTATAAAGATGAAAAGATGAGTGATAAATTGAGTAATTCTTTGAACACATAATCGATATGTATTTCTTCTAGTCTGACAATGAGAGCGAGGAGCCAAAAGTAGTGGGAATGGCGTCGTCTCTCGTCGCGACGCTTTGCTTTGCTGATGTTCTAAATTCCATTCTCAAATTATATAGTCAGTCGGAACTTAAGACTCTATAGTGTATAGTCTACTGCAGTTTCTTACCTTTTTTCTCTTATCCTTTCTTTCTCTCTTAAACATCATTTCTATTTTCGTATACTAGGTATGGGCTCGGATATAATAGCTCTTTGAGTAAGGAATACCAAACTACGATATACAAACGATACTTAAAATTCAACAATAATTTTATTACTGTAAATAACTTAATTTCTTATTTTTTTTTTTTTTTTACACATTTATATACATATATATTGTATTGTGTACTCAATTCGCGGTATAGCAGTTTCCGGTGGCGCCACGTATATGATATAGTACGGTACGTCCGCCGTCTCGACGGGATGGACGTCGTCCATCGTCGTTCATCAGTAAGTTCTCTCTCGTCTATCTTTCCGTCTGTCGGCAATACGAAGTCGAGTAGTATTAGTAGTAGTGGAAGTAGTAGTAGTAAAAGTTGGTATAGTGGTTAGAGAGAGAGAGAGAGAGAGAGAGAGGCTAGCGGCTTAAGATCAGACGAAATTATTTCAGCGTTTCGCGGAATCATCTTCGCGGTATTCCTCAATCATATAGCAAAAAACCGTGGGACTTGGATCCGGATCGTTCATTTAGCACAAGTTCTTAAATTAAAAGTTCCGGACGGTAAAAATACCGATTTGAATATAACCGATTCACAGTTTTTAGAAATAGTATTTTTCCCCCAAAGTCTGCATAGCCGATTTGAAAAACGTTCAGAATTTCGAAAGCTAAAGATCCCAATGGCCAGAAGTCCGAAACTTGAAAACCACCTAGAAACCATGTATACCTATACTATATACTTATACAGATACGTATAGATATAATTCGAAGTCGTTTGATAAGGTGTGACACAGCGGTGTCAAACTTTTGTTAAGTAGTCACGTTGTCGATCGAATATAAGCGACAGGTCCTGGAGAACTGAACTCCCTCGGGATTTAGCTTAACCTCACCTCAAACTGGATCTTGGCTCCCCATCTATTCGGGATAGAAAGAGGGATTATCAGCGTGGTAGCTAGTAGTTCACCAGTCTTGGTCTCGGTTCCTTGCTTTCTTTCCTTTCCTTTCCTTTCCTTTCCTTTCCTTTCCTTTCCCCTCATTTCCTTGGTTTTCCTTACCTAGCCTCTCTCCGCCTTCTCGCTGTTTTCATCGAAAGCGGTGGAAAATTTAATCTAAACTTGTTCGCCAGTTTCTCTCTCCAGATCTGCAGGCTTTACCCCTCTCTCATCATTGTACTATAGTAGGGTAGAGTCGAGGCGAGTCGCACCCCTTTTTTTGAAACCAAAAGACCAACACCTGCGCGATAACTTTTCTTTCTTCAATTTCTTACCCTTCTACCCTTCTACCCTTCTACCCTCGATCTCCTGTCTCCTCCTAGCGCTTTGTATTCCGTTCCATTCTACCCCTCTTCTTTTCTCTCCTCTCTTCCTCTTTTCTTCCTTTTTTCTTCCACTTTTCTTTTTCTTTTCTTTCTTTTTTTTTTTTTCCTTTTTTACACCAGGAAGCGAGTGAGAATCGATTTTTCCGATGGAAGGTGTGTATCCCGTCTTTTTAGGTTCAAAAAGGGGAAAATTTTTCCTCTCAGAGAACAATGCCCTGTGTAACGGTGCCACCCTCCGCAATGCGGGTTGATAATTACATCGGTATTATTCGAGCGTGTTTAGTACTCGCGAGTTCGAAATGTTAAACCGTGAAAATAAGAAGTAGGACGACAGAAAAATGTAGAACGTTTTTTTGAAACTGTTTCTTTTTCTTTTTTGTTCGTAGAATGAAAAATATCATTAACCATATAGTATAGAATTTGGAAATACGCCCTTGGTTCTTTTTCTCTTTTTTTTTTTCATTTTCAACACGTGGCTACATCTGTCGTCCTGGATGAAAATTCTTATTCATTTTTCACAAACTTGGTTTTTTTTTTTTTTTTTTTTTTCTCAAACGTAGTTTGAAAGCTCTTAGATACGACTTCCAGAAGTAGATAGGTGGTGGGCACACATTACATCTACCTATACCATTCTCCGACTCTACGTAGGTAGTTCAAACCCACAAACATTGTCGAAGAAAAGTGAAGTAGTAGTTTTTCAAAAGTATATGTAAATACATATCTATGCGTCATAAAACATATAAAGTAGAGTAGCACCGTGTTTGTAGACGTTATTTAAGCTGATAAAAAATCGATCGATCTACCCACGAAAAAAATTAAAATGATAATAGAAAAAAAAAAAAGAAAATTGCAAAATATGAGATAAAAAACTTGAGAAAAAAAAATAATATAAAATAAAATAAAAATTGGAAAGGAAGATGGAAAATTTCTCTTCTAGGTGCTAACATCATACATATCTAACTACATGCACTCGTATACACTATAGTGGCAATCTTGCGTAATAAAGGCTGTGCACACGTAATATTCTTGCCCTTTTGTTTACAAAAGGTAAACATTTATTCCGAGGTCAATGACCTCAGGTATAACGTAGAATATTCAAGGTGTAACTATGCCTATAGCTGTATACCTGGACGGTCCCATAGGTGTCTGTATTAGAAGCCAGCCAGCCAGCCAGCCAGCTAGCCAGCTAGTTCTAACCGGCCAGACAGACAGATAGATAGATAGATAGACGTAGAGACGAAGCTTCAAGATTTTAGTGGCTATGGTGGTACTAGGAATCTCTTCAATTTCATAAGATATGAAATCTTTTCGGAAAGTCAATCTTCCACAACGTGGGGATGTATCTAGAACCCTTTTATTTGTCGATATGAGACAGTTTCTTATTTCTTTTCTTTTCTTTTCTTTTATTTTCCCTCATTTCTTCGGGGTACGAGAAAATCTTGTATAGGTAAAAAATGATATTTGATTAGCTGATCCTATTCCTTTCCTCGATTTTCAATTTTATCATTATTTCTACCTATAGAAAGTTTCTTCTAGCTCTTTGTCATCGATATATAACACTGTTCGATTGATTGAAATTGTATATTACTGATCGAGCTTTGTATTACTGTTGAATAATTATGTTAATAATAATGACGAAGGTGATAATAATAATTCATTAAATTCTATATCGTTTCTAATGTCTGATGGTATTTCTTATTCCGGTAGATATTCGTAGTACCAGGTATATATTCTACGTGTACGTATACAACGTAACCGAGTTTCTGTTAACTGACAATCGCGTTTCGAAAATGAAAAAAAAAATAGAAAAAAAAATTAAAAAAAATAATAGAAACAAGGCGCGTATCTAAATGGGAATCTAAATCTTTGGTCCGTTTCGATGCCGGCCACTGTAATTGAAATATAAATTACTGGCCCCTCGGAGAAAGACGGTTACCTGAATAAGAGAGACACGTATATGTCTAATATATCCAACATCTAGATTTATAGATTATAGATTATTGACCGGGCGGCGATTGTAGCTATTCAAAAATGAATACATATAGAAAAGAAAAGAAAAAGTTGTTCTCGATTAATAGCTGGGTCTATGGTGTCTATTAACGTATATTAGCGATTCAATCGGCATTCAATAATAATCTAACCGATTCATATAATCGATTGGAAAATTTCATTAGTGACTTTGGAACGAGAAATAAGAAAAAGAAAATGAAGAAAAATTCGTAAAGTTACATAACATGATCATGTATAATTATTTTCTTTAATTTTTGTATTTATTTTTTGTTTGTTTTAGGTAAGCTATGAATCTATGAATAGTGGCTTGTGACTAAAGAGGAATAAGGACCGTGACTCGATATAATATACGTGAATATATGAAATTTATTATTTTTTAATTAATACGTGCCGATGAAATATCGGATTTTAATTGGCTCCGTTATATCGATTATATCGAGTTTATTCAGTTTCGGTTATAGCTTGTGCCTTTCAGACTTCGATAACTGATAGGATTTTAATATAATCTGCAGATAAAAAATGCTCGTGGTATTGCAGAGAGTCCGATCCATTATCGATATCCGTACGAATATATGTTAAGATTATGTTAATTCCATGAATGAAAATATAGGCAATATTGAAACTAATTAATTAGTCATTTAATTTAGGCGTGTATGAGTCGAGGAAGGTTTGAGGCAACAGGTGACTACTCGGTTCGGGCACGTGTAACAGCAATAATTTTATTTGAAGATAAGAAAAAGAAAGAAAGAAAGAAAGATAGATAGATAGAAAGAAAAAAAAAATAGACAAGAAAAATGAAAGGGGAAAATAATAGACGAGAGAAAAGGAAGACGAAAGTATACTGAGACCGAAAGTAAAAGTAAAATTGAAATTGAAACTAGAAGTATAAAGACAGGGAAATAAGTTGGAAAAATGATGATAAAAAGTTGATAAAAAAAAATCCAGAGTAATAAGAGAATGGAAAATTGAACAACGCGTTTCACGAAGTTTGCCTTTACCTTTTGCGTTTGCTTTTGCGTTTGCGTTTGCGTTTTCATTTGCGTTGGCGACGAGTTTCTGTATGTACTCTAACCACCCACTACCAATTCTCTTGTTTACCCTATTCTGTCGAGAGCAGAACGTGGAACGACGCACATAGCGCGTTGTATTTGGTATGTGGTCAGGTCGGCCGTTTCGTTTTCCGAAAAAAGACGAAAAAATAAAAGAAAGAAAAAAAAAAAACAGAAAAAAGAAGAACGAACGAAACTCCTGACTCGGTTATTCCACACATCAGAAAATTTCAGGCCTTTATTCCGTCAAAACGCTATCTCATCACATTCCAAAAAATGGGCAAAAATGAAAAATTGAAAAAAAATGAAAAAATTGAAAAAATTTATTGAAATTGTCCGATAAATTTTATCCAGGGTATATAGAAATTCGTAAAACCTTTACCCTGTAGCGTCACTTATTACTTCGTGTAAATTTATAGCCGTGTAGAAACGTATCGTCGTATCGAATCTATAAAGCACCGATTGCTGTTCCAGATATACGATAGTTTTGTCCTGTATCAGCTCGGTGTTGGTCTATGTACATATATATCTATATATCTATATATCTATATGGAATACGTACTGTCAACCACTGAATTTAAATTATAGTTGATAAAGCTACAATCGTACCGTAGATGTGGAGTACACATTATACCTATAGCGATATAGAAGCTCTACGGGATACGCCAATCACAATTTGCTCGGTTCCAAGTGGAGAACGAAAGCTCTCGCACGCGAGTGCCAGCTAGTGCGAATGGTATAGGTGTAGCAGCAGTGACGCAAAAACCAATTCAGTAAATCGCTGAAATTCAACGATGCAGGTTAATCGTTGAATAAATAAACCCTCTGCAGAGATATACCTACACTTCTATTCCACCACGGAATCCACGCTATTCATTTCACGTTTCTAATTTTCAATTTTTCCTTTTTTGCATTCTAGTCTTTTATCAGAAAATCTTTATAGTCGTTCCATTTTTCATTTTCAGTCTCAATTTTTTTAAAATATTTTTGGTTTTTTTTTTTGCTCTCTTTTTTCAACTCGAAATTTAATATGATTCTCACCCCTTTGACTAAATAGTTTAAATCCTCTTTTGCAAAAGAGAAGATACCTGGCTTATGTCACGCGATTTTAGTGGGGGGGCGTCGCGGCGTATATAAGCGTAAGCTTCGTTGAGAATTTAACGTCACGTATTAACAAACGCCCGAACCTTCTTGACGCAGCTGGAAATTTAACAACTAACAACCGTGAACACGAGGGATAACTCGCAAGCTCTGCTATGGTCTTGATCCTGACACCTTCGTCCTTGCCCTTGTCTATTCACTGCTTAGATTTCTCTTGCCTGAGGCAGCTGCGGCGCCGTTTGCCAAGACGCCTAATCTCGAGAGATTAGGACAGTCGTGGGCGTCTAGCGGGGCGTCAGTCGTCGAGCTTTTCCGGATTCGGGCCTTTTAGCTCGTCCACAACCAAAGACTGACTAAAACTCGAACTCCTTGGATTCGTGGCTTTTTTATTATACCGCGGATTACCTTACGCTCGGAAATTTTATTTGCGCCAATTTTTAGGGTCTCTATGAGATTCTTTTCGTATTGTGTTTTTTTTTTTTTTTTTTTTTTTAATAATGATTAGGGTATATAAATTCGTAAAAAAATCAGCCTGAGTCATCAGTCAGTAATTCATCGATAATCTACGTATATATTATATATCCTCGTATAATATGGGGAAAAGCTAATACGGTACCTAGTTCGAAATTTTATCCCATTGGTATTTGATTCTATCACCGATATATTTGGGCTTTGAATTTACATGGGAAATTATTTGCAATTGCTAGTCTCCTCGTTATTGGTCATTAAATTTAATCATTCATACGTTATTATAACGAACTTCGATAATACTGGGCTTATATTCCAGTCCTTCCGATTGCAGATCAAATTTAACCAGGCGATTTTCATTGCCCAAATTCTAACGCAGACAAATAATCTTCTTATTTTTATTACTCTTCTCTCCGTACAGTAAAAATGTTCAATTTCACACACACACACGTGTATACATTACATATATATATATATTATATACACATATGACGCGTCAAAGGCAATATTTGATTTATAATATCAGCTTGTCGTTTCGAGTCAGTATCTGTCCTGGGATTTGAATCACGAAAAAACCTTGCTGACTTTTTTCTTCGCGAATTTCGTATATATATATATACATATAAAAGTATATACGTAGTAGAGAAGGCGGGATATAATGTTCACGGTGAAATACTGGACATCAAATATTTATACGTGATTTACAAATGGTTGAAAGCCTTGCCACCGGTACTACGGTGTATATATATATATATATATATATATATATATATATATATACGTACTCCGGCTAATGCAAGCTTAACATATCTCATATTTTTTCAACCCTCAAACATATGTATCATCTTCTTTTTTTTTCACCCTTAGCCTGCCTGCAGCATGCGATTTTATGTATAAATGTAAAATGATATTTAAAATTGCACAGGATAAAGAACTCGGAGAGACAGATTAAAGGACTAGAAATTGAATTTAAATCACAAAATAATATCCGACCATACACGTGCTTTTGTCAGGGAATTTGAAATAAATAGGATATAAAGAGGAAAAAAGAAAAATTTGACCTAGAAGCTTTTCATAAAATTTTCATGACGTAAAACCAGCATTATTCTTCTAGTGATAAATGACTGCCGATAGTTTTCAGGCAATATACTCCCTTTTCTCATTTATACATTTTTCTTTCTTCGCTTTATGCTGCCTTAGGTTTGATTAATCAACATGATGAAGTTTTGCGGCCAATGATCGACGAAATTACGGTATTCGTAGATCAGCGAATAAAACGAACCGTGAATCGATCGTGGCCAGTGTCGATGGGGTAGAGTTTATTATACCTAATATCAAATATCGAAAGCTGATAAATTTTTTACGCAAAAATCGTTCAATCCTGAGTAGATCATAGTATATATATATATATGTGGATGAATCGGTCAATACTGGGTTACGGTTGGCGTCGCGAGGCTCGGCTGTCTGGTTTTAATGAGCTCGCAGACCGCACCAAGTGGCGTGAAACACGTAATCAGCGTCCTCGAAGCCCGTGGCTTTAATGCCTTAATAATTACTAGCGCGAGCGAATGGCTGCCAGACGCCGTCTATTGCCGTCTGTAAAATCGACATCTGTACCGTTTTATCGTAGGCATTATAATACCGTGGGTATAAAAAGCGTTTCCAATGAAAAGGAAAAGAAATCAAAAAGTAAAATCAAACAGATTCGTTTCCTGTGAGAAAGAAAGAAAGAAAAAAATATATATATAATAATTTTTGTTATATTTTATTTCATTTTATTTTATTTTATTCGATATTTTTGTCACTTTGCAGCACACAGGTGTTGCGTCTTCCTGTTTTAATTAAAGCAAACAGTTCTCACCGCGACAAGCATTAAAAAAGGCTCGTCGTTGTATGTATACATAAATGAATAGGCTTGAAAGGAAAATTAACAAGAAGAAAAGAGGAAAAGAAAAATCTTTAACCTACGTGTACATTAAAAAGCTCGTTGTTTTTTCTTTTTTTTTTTTTTTAGATTTTTTGAGTATTTTTTTTCATTGCAAAAATTCAGCCTCGTGGATACGAATATCGCTATCGTTATTGGTTTTTACGATGATTTTCTCTAGCCGTATATTGGCTCGGTTCCAAAGACCCTGGAAGTTCTAATTGATTGGTTTAATCGATGCATAATCAATTACCTAGCCAATACCGGATTATAGGCTTTTGTGGTTAGCACAGGGGCATCGGAGCCAGACCACCAGAGTCGACCGCATCGGGCTGCAAACTTTACTAACTGCATTGTCTTACCGAGCTAGGCATGGATATATACGAAGTGATAGGGATAGGAATAGGGATAGAGACCCCATTTCCATTACCTTACCTTACCTTCTATGACCAGATCGTTTCCCTTATACTTTATAGCATCATCGAAACAGTGATAAATCTTGTAACAGGTGTGCCGAATCTTGGCACTTCCATATTATACCAAATTTAGCCAATTCATTATCACAAGTACACGACACTATAGGTTCGATATTAAACATCGCATAACACGATTGATTAATTCAATTGCTGAATTTGGCCGACCGAAATATTGGTTTCATTGATGAGATTAGATTCTGAAATCACTTTGCGCATACATTGACCTATACGCGTCTACTATACTCCCAATTAAGGATGTCCATTAATTTCTGCATTGGTATTGGTACAGGTACAGATACAGGTACTTCGGTGGGATTAATTGTTCTCTAGCTTTTCCATTTATCTCCGAGTATCTGATATTCTCTTTATCGTTATTGCACTCCACGCTATTGTATCTGCAACACGCTATTATCCGATTATACATACAACACGTGTACAGACAGATCAATGCTCTTGTAAATGTAACATGCCTCGAGATTCCCATCCTGTATTCTCTATGAAACGAAACCTCTCGCCTTCTTTCTCTTCATCTCTGCTTCTTCTTCTTCTTCTTCTTCTTCCTCTTCTTCTTCTTCTATTAAACCTGTTGTATTATACTCCGATTTGTGTACAGCGAAAGGGTGATGAAGGGACGAAATGGGAGGGAGATATATACCTACCTCCACAGTTATACAAGGTTATGTATAATACGACTTGTAACAACTCTGCGTGGATCCTAACGAACGCGCATTGTACCGTGATTTAATTTTAGCGAGTTTCGGCTTTGTTCGTGCCTCAGCTTAATCCATCATCCCTCACCTTACCGGAGTTATAGGCGGCAGGTATCGGATCCCCACGTATCTATGAAGTCGAAAGCTTACTATATCATATAACGTATGACGTATTACGTTTCCCTCTGAATCGGATGGTGAAACAATATCTACATCCAAAAATCGACGGAAAATTATTCACAGTTTATTTCATTCCATCAATTTTACCCGCAATATGAAAAGGGAACTAACTCGATGCACCTACGAATCGGATAATAGAGGTGAAAAATAAAGCAAAGTCTTGTTCCATTGATAGATAGACGAAGAGGAAGGAACTTTATACTTCCTTTAATGGTATATCGATGTCTTTCCGGAAGGCTAACTAACAGCCTTCGTTTTCTCTCATTCAGACTCTTCGTCTTTCGTATTATATTACCTCACAAACGTCTCCTCCTCATCCGGTCGGATGAAACACATAGATTTTTCTTCGTTTCTATAGAAGTCCCCGTTCGTTTATGAAAAACCGCAAATAATCACGGGGTTGTTCCACCCTCTCACATTGTGTCTTACATATACCTCTGTAATTATTCATGCTAACAACTGTACCTAACCACCACCTATCTTAACCACCAATGCAAGGACGGTTACCTCAATCCTTTTCCACCCTCTCTTCGGTATCCTTTGCACCGGCATACTTCATTGTTGACTACCTTCGTGAATGAATGAAAACGGGATTTCTCAACGGTTCAAACAGCGCCGCAATTAAGCCCTCTAATTTCTCTTTTCTTTTTTATTTAACTTTCAATTTATCCATCTTATTTCTTCGGTTTCATTTTCGATTGGATGTTGGATTATTAAACGACTATATGTATGGACATAGGTACTACTACCTAGACTCGAAGTCAATTGCCACTACGACTTGTAACAATTCGAGTTGAAAATAATGATAAACTGGGAATACGAGGTGGCGCATATATATATATATATATATGCCGGTTCTTTTTACACCTCGATACATCCACACACGTTTATACGGAAGAGATACCGGTTTCCTTTCTACCGCTAACTGGTGGCGTTCGCAGCTTCTTCTTCGTCTTCTTAAAGTTCTTAAAGTTCTTCGACTTCTTCTTCTTCTTTCTCGTCCTCGTCCTACTCCTTCTCATTCTCCATTTGCACCCTTTAATTAGTTTCGTAGTCGTACCGCGTGCTACGAGCACCTTCTATATGGCTTCTTTTGCATCCTTACCATGCTTGCAATTCCTTCATGAAGATCCATCTCTCTTACGATCTTGTAAGCGGATCACTTCTCTCGCGGTCTTCTTGCTCGCATCTCACTACTTACTAAACTTCGACTGCAGCTTTCCACTGCTCCTACTTCTGCTGCTTCTGCTTCAGAATACACAAGCTGCTTACCAGCATACAAACCCTCTTTCATCCTCGTTTATTAGCTACAAATGTCTATGTAGCCACCAACCTCCAAGCATATTAGTACAAGTACAAGTATAAGTATAAAAGTTTAGGTATAGCTACCTACCTGAAAAACCTTCACATATATACACGTTTTCTGAAGAGGAGCGAGACTCGCTGCGTATGACTTTTGTTCCTTTTACAACTCCTTCCACTTTTTATCTTCCCTTTACTTTTATTCGTTCATATTGAATTTCTAAGGCGTACTTTTCACGCCGCAGATATATCTGCGGGCGCAGGTTCATTTTCGATCCTTTTGTTCGTGTTCGTCTATATATTTACCCGGTGCCTGCAGGGTGGACGTCTCTTTATCCTGCTGACGTTAACGTTCGAAACTAGTAAAGGTTGGGTAAGCACGGAATCACGTCTGCCCGTCAATTAACTGTAATTCGGCGCGGCTTGGCTGTGTAGACAATTAGTAGTCGGGACTCAATCGCTGACTGCAATACATGTTACGATTTTAAACAGACAATTTTTACGTTCACTTGATTTTCGATCAGAGAGGAAATCATTGACTGGCTAAAAAAGCCTAGTCAATGTCATCGAATTATCACCGTGAGAATTAGAAGAAATTTTTCGGAGATCCGATGCAATGCTGCAGTACCGAGCAAGAAAGGATATTCATCTAAATGAGAGAGCTTAAAGGACATTAAGCTTCTTTGCTCGAGTCTTACTTAGGGAAGATGGAGTTGGCCGCAGAGCAGAGCTCGGTATTATGCACATTAGCAAATTGTAAAAAATGACCATTCGTAGATATATTTCTTGTCCTACGCAGACCTAAGCTGATACTGAACTCAGACCTGCGGAATTAGTTCGCGAACAGAAAAAAAAAAAAAATGAATCTAATTGTGCGACGATAAATTTTTGGTCAGTTTAGAAGGTACTGAAAGAAAAGTGTGAGCGTGATCCGGTATATTGTCCGCGAACGATGGCGTCGGTTTGTTCCTTTCCTTTACTTTTCTTTCATTTGATTTCTTTTTTTTTTTTTTTTCTTTTTCTCTCAAGATTCTGTAGAAAGAGGGAAAAAAATTTTCCTTTCACGCTTTGTTGCGGCGTCGTCGCCTGAATTTCTATACCTACGTGTGCGAAGGAGGATTGTTTGATCTTCTACAAACAAGTCGGTTGTTGTCTCTGACGTCGATCTCCGTATACCATAGCTACGGGAAAAGACTTCCGACCGGATATTGCCTCATATTTTACCCTGAACTTGAAATTGCAGGGTACAAAAGAACGCGTGCGAGCTATACCCTCTTCCCTCTTCTCTATCGCTCTTGTTTCAGCCCCAAACTCAACCCTGATTCATACCTCCACCTAGCTAGCCGGCTAGCTGAATCCAAGTTCTTCAACTCTTCGACGTTCTCTTTATTTTCATTTATAATCGACTACTTTGATCATGAATTGCTAAATTTAGAGGTACTATTTGAGGAAAAAGAACGACCAGAACAAAGTGATACGAAAATAAAAAAAAATAAAATAAAAAAAAAAATGATAAGTTTTGTACTTTTTATCGAAAAATCAGACCCAGATATTTTTTATTTTCATCGGGCAATATAAGTGTAATAAAATTCTACCCTGGTGCAGTTAACGCCGTTTCTAAATCGTTGAATTCTCCCTCCTTTTAGACCTGCAAGTAATAATGACTGTTGGACGTATAACTATTACGTTCAGGCTATAACTTTAACTATGAGTATAAATGGCGAGTAACCGATAACTACAGGAGCCAAACTATCCGCGGTATTCCCATTAAAATAGTATTCCTCTCATTTCGTTATCAGCCACGAGACGCAGTTGCTCTAATACATTTAACTACTTTCATTCCTATACTTAAAAAAGTAGCTATAAAGGTCGTCGCTCCTTTCTCCGATGATCCCAACCGATTCCGATCATCATTCGAAAGGATATTATTCATCGATTCTTACCGCTTTTCACACGAATGAAAATTAGGACGAATTCACGGGTCCACGCGATACGGAAGAACTCGTGTTCCACACTTTTCGATCCACTGTCGAGAGTTTTGATTAGATTGCATGGGAATCGCGGATATTTGAATATACACGAGCATTCTGAATCTGGGTATACCATATATGTGTGTACCTACCCCACGATCGTCGTAAGTCATGACGATGTCCGTCAAAGTTTAACATATAGATTGATTCCGTTGACCTCGAGAGCAACTCTCTGGATTTTCGCAAGCTATAGGTGGCTACCTACGAAACATTTCACGTTAACTGTACCAGGTAAACGAATATCGGTATTCGCTTTTCAATTTACATCATTGATTCGGTATAATGGCTGCCTATAGAATATAGTATACGTATAGACTAGGGTGAATTTTGAAAAGCTGGTACTCACGATAAACGACGAATTAATTCACCGCGTGCAATACCACCGGTATGAACCGGCTGTGGTGCATCAGGGAAATTGTTTTTCATACGAAATCCTGGATATAGGTAAATATTTTTTCACACTAAATTCCCATCACGGTAAATCGCTCGAGTATCAAAGTAACAAATATAACGGAATAAAAAACTCTACCGATAGATCGAAAATGTCAAATCTCTGATGATCGTTATCGGTCGCCAGGTTGTCACAGACCGCGGCTTACCGACTAGAGGATCGAAACTTCTTGTACTTTTGGGGTGTTACGGTGTTACGGTGTTACGGTGTTACGGTATTACGGTATTACGCGAGTTGTCCAGGTCTAAAGGATGGGCGAGCTGTAAGAGGACTCTATTAATAGGAAAACCGTGTCAAAGGGTAAAGTCCTACCCTGGCAGGCACTCTCTGCACAGACTGGCAAAACTTCTCTCTATATAGTCTAAACAGTTCCTCCCTTCGTACGGAAACTATATTCCTGGTTCGGTTGTACCGAGGGGCTTGCGACGACGACAAAAGCTGTTCGGAAATCAGAGATCACAATTAGCGAGGTCGCACCCCCTCTTGTCACTGTATTTCGCCCGTCATTCACCTGGCTCTGAATAAGCTTCCGGACAAAAAAAAAGTCCTCTGCACAATGAAGCTTCGGCTCTATCCTCTCTGTACGGGGATGAAAAACCAACCCTCCAACCTCTGCTCTTATCGAGCGAAAGACAATTCACCGATTTTTTTTTTCTCATTTTATTTTTTTCCATAGGCGTGAAAAGAAACGGAAATAGAGAATCGAAATCGTTTTGATAAGGGGTGAGAGATTGCGCGTTTGTTATTTTTTTTTTTCAATTTTTTTCGCATATAACCGTAATTCTGTGTTAAGAAAATTTCTAACACAATCGGACATAAGTTAAGTCAAGTGACGCGAAGTCGGTTTTTCTGACGACTCGAATCGATATATACCTACCTTATGGGATAACCTTAAGACGAGGAAAATGTCCGGTAGACACGGACATCAAAGAATTTTTCCCCGAGGGTAAGTCGCGGGGTTCAGGAGACCGTCACGTTCCTTTCTATCCTTCTATTCGGTCGTCGTCCTCTCTGGGGACGAAATGAAACGTCCAGATGGCTGATCCTGATGTCTTCTTTTTTCTCCCTTCACTTCTCTGGACCCGTATACCTACCCAACCGACTTACCGATTCACCGCTAATCCTAGCCGCTCGCTCTCTCGTTCCCCTAACTCTTCTAATTCATGTTTTTTTTCTTTTTTTCTTTCATTTTATTTCCCTCATCGTCATCTTTTTCTTCGTAAAACCCCTGAAAGGCAATTTTATTTTTTTCTCATCGAATCACGCATAATTCTACCGATCTTACTTCATTTCCGTTCACAAGTTTACGGTTAAACGATTGGAGAATTGATTTCCTTCCAGACATCGATATATGTACCTACGGGGTTAAAAAAAAAAAAGAAGAAAATCTTGCTCTAGAAATAATAACTGTTCGGCTATGGATGTATCAGTATATACTGCACTGCACCAGTTACCCCTATATATACACCTCTTCATTTTGTCAAGTGAGGTGTGTCAAGGTTTGCATAATTTAGCGAGGAGGGAGAAAGAAAGAAAAAAGAAAAGAGAAAAAAAAAAGGAAAAAAAAAAAAGAATTAGAACGCTAAAGCTGATTAGCCAAAGCTCTCTTTGCGTCGTTGACGTCAATGGCCAGACGTCAATAAACTGAGGCGAGCTTTTACTGTTGAGTATGGGGGGTAGAAACGTCAACGTCGTGTTGAACTGAGCCTTTATGGCTTTCCCCGTTACCATCACAATATTATAGGTCAATTTTCTCTCTCAATTTTCATTGTCGTCAAACCTTGGTGTTCCTTTTTTCTTTTCTTTCCCTTTTTTCAGTTACATATAGTATATCGCGTACATCGCGCGGCTTTGAATCGGCGTCGATATTTTTCCCATCGAAATTATGCATCGTAGAGATATTTTTTTGCGGGGAGTAAAACCACAACGAAATCGAACGAAATAAAGTAGACCATTTACTGCAGCATCCATCTCTTGCCAAGCCAAGCAAAATGGAAATTCAGTAATTTTAGTTTTGAATGCGATATGCAGCAGGTATTCTAGACACTACACGATTTATACGAAAAGCAAAGAAGAGGATGAACGAACGGAGAAAATACTCTTCAGTTTCTGGAGCAACAGCGGGACAAATGGCAAATGCTAAAGGGTAGAGGGTAGCGAGTTAAAGGGAGGCAAAATAGGGCGAAGGGCAAAGAAATGAGATACCTCGAAGTTAAGCTGCAGGTTTCATCCGCTTAAGGGAGCGGCCAAACCTGATGCAGTTATTTGTGCATTTCGTAGCAGTGCTGTGCTGTGCTGTGCTGTGCTGCACTTCGTTGCGTTGTGTACTGTCGATTTATTTGCCGAGAGAAAGAGAAAGAGAAAGAGAAAGAGATAGAGATAGAGATAGAGATAGAGAGATGAGAAACCCCGTTATTCCATTTGCAGTCCTGAGGGAAGGTTCAAATCATATTTCACCGAGATAAAACGGGAAATATTTCTTCTTCCTCCTTTATGTCGTAAGTACGTTAAGTGAGAGAGAGAGAGAAAAAAAAAAGTGTAACAAACATTATTCGTTGTTCACGTTGCGAAAGCTTTAAGCCGAATGAAAAATTTCTTTTCATTTCTTTCCTTCGTTTTTTTTTTTCCGATTTTCACACGGTTTCCGTTTTATCGGAAACTTCGTCATCGTCGACTATACGTTACAACGGTAGAAATTGAGGTGAATGTCTTTTTTTGTTTTCCCCTGTTTGTTTGTTTGTTTGTTTTTTTTTTTTATCATGTTTTAGTTCCGCTCTTTTTATCGTCTGAAATTTTCATCGGAAATTTTCATCTACCCCAGAGAAATGGTATATCGGAGTAAAGTAGGTCACCAAAATCTTTATCGCAAATACATAGTATTCGCTTCGGTTTCCTATAGCATCGCTGTTTTATTACTTGTATATACATATACCTATAATGGTATATATATACATATGTGACGAGGGGGAAAACTCGTGTAGCTTTTATTGCACAATATATTCGCGGAGAGAAGAGGTTAATGAAGATCGGAGAATAGTTTTCTGCACCGAAAAAAGGCAACGAATTTTTCCAATTTTTTTCAATTTTCTATCTCACCTCTCACCGAGTCTTTTCCAGTTGAATTTTTCTTGATTTTCATTCGTCTAACGAAACCCATCTGATCTCAACATCCGTAAACCGCATACAGAGATAAAAGCTAGACACACGACTCGTTGAAAATAAGGAAGAAAATCCAAGTCAGGGAATAGCAATACGTCAAAAATTTGAACAAACCGCAATATTATACGTACAGGTACATACATACGTTATACCTTACGTAACAAACCTATATAAAAGTCGGCTGCACGAGGGAGGTTCTTCTAGCTATACGGCAACGGGTTTCCTAGGTTTTCCGGAAGAATCAAAAGGATAGACAAAGCTTGGGAGAATAGAGCTTTTATTTGCTGAGGCAAGCCGTGAATCAACAAACTGAAAGTCAGACGAGCCATTGTGTCATCCACCTTACTCTACTTTTTATTTTTATTTTTCTTTTACTTTTACTTTTCCTTTTCATTTTCATTTTCTTTTATTCCTCACTCGCTGTACTCACTCTCGCCCCGTTACCACCGGAAGATGTTCACATCCTTCGGTATAACCCGAAGAAATGCACCCTTGGATATTTCGAAGGCCTTTGTTTTTTCCTCTTCGCACATATATATGCACATGTAGGTACGAGTAGAGCTTGAACTCTTCTCTCCCTTTCTCTGAAAAAGAGGAGAAGGAAAATGGCAAAAGGTCATAGGAAATGGGAAATTAGGAGTGGAAAAATGGTTGACGCGTTCTTTGATGGTCCTGTTAAACTGATACGTGATAAGAAAAGTGATCTGTCGTCGAAACACACCGCTTCGTGATAATTCGCACATTGAACATATACGAAATACATGTGTATAGTATTAAACACGGTAACAAAGTTCCATTAGCTAATTAGAGAATGAGAGATATTAACTTTGACTCTATCTGTAGCATGGTATCGTTGACTAGAATTATAATAACATTGCGGTAAAGTGCTCGTGTCACATACAGAAATACATGGAATACCGCATACCAGTGTAGAGTATGGATTATTGTTACCACTTCGTTTGACCCCCCCCAGTTTCTGGGTAGTTACATATAACGTGACTCGAGATCAACCCTTAACCAACGAATTTACTCCCTCGCGAAACTCAGTCTCACACATGTGTGAACCGAGATACAGAGAGAATTCGAGAGGAAGAGGAGAAGAATGAATCGAACGAAACGAAGCTACCCGCATTCGATGACTCGCGTTATATATTATTTTATGTATATATATATATACGTAAAACGTCACGTGTCGACTTTGTTTCGTTACCGAATCGTAGGGGTACGCGAATAATCATACGTCGTGCTTTAAGGGTCGTCCTAATACAATATGATGTAACGTTTTGTCGAAGGGGCACCCTATGCCTACCCCATGACCACCACTACTGTGCTATTATAGCTGAGAGCCCGAGGGGTAAGTAATGGAGGGATGTTGTAGCCGATTGACGTGCACAGGCCGTCTTTCCCCTACCGATTGTCATCCCTTAGAATTTTAGAGTGAGTAGCCCCTCGATTTCCATTGTTCGACAGCTGTGAAACCAGTCAAAGTCAGTCGAGTGGGTATATGACTAATTAGTCCTCGAGTTTGAACTGGATTAATTATTCGAGTGGTACTCGCGTTTATCGGAGGGGTGGGAGAGACAAGAAGAAAAAAATATTCACTCGAGGGTGTTCTTATTATATCGGTTAATGAAACTTTTCCGATATAATTTGGCCAATTCTATATCATTTTTTTCAGAAATAAACGAGCCACAGAGACCGAAAGGGAGAAACATCTACTATCCCTCCGGTCAGTTAATCAATTCGAATCGTATGCCCAAGTTCAATACGAACCTCATATTGGTTATGACTACATGAGCGAACCAGGAATACATATTTACTGTCTAGGTATAAATTATACATGCCTAACCATGGCCTGTGTGGGCTGGATGGATAGTTTGTGTTTAGATACTGCCGGAGTACACGTCTGTCTACTACCATCAGCGATATTTGCTCTGAGCAAATGACGATGGTTTAGTCATATGTATAAGTAAAGTAGGATACGGTGAAAGGAGGCAATTAACGCGGTTCGGATCTTAGTCATTTTTATTCATTCATTTTTTGGGGAGAATTTTGGGGATCGAAAATGTCGGACGGAATGAAAATGAATGGAGTATATTTTCGATAATGAATAAAACACATGGCGAGTCATCAATCAATCTCGCTGCAAAGAAACTTGCCATTTTCTACCCTCGCTTTCAGACCAACTCCCCCCCTTCATGGCCAACAATGATTTGCAACTATAAGCTTTCGATGCAAAAGGGAACAGGGGATGAGACCCACCCTCTTCCACGATGTATTTTGCAACGCTCGATTGCGTCATCGGCGAGATGCCCTAAGGGTGGTTTCCGACTCTCAAGGGATGTTGCCTCCAAGGGTTTCGCCATGGAACAGAGGGGAGTCCTTGGGCTCTTCCCACGCTGACGTTTTCGGTTGATAATCGCATATGTGTAGCTGTTATATTGGATAGAAAATTTCCAATTTTCAATTTGGTGTTACGAACCGCGAATTTTTTCTTTCAGGGAAAAATAGGAGGCAAGGATTTGGGCGTAATTAGGAAAATTTGTGTTTCTGTTTCAGGTAAGCCCTCGAGACTTAATCCCACGCGTTTTTTTTTTTTTTTTTTTTTTGAATCGGTTCAAAGTTAGGTGAGTGAAAACGGCGATTCATATTTCCATCGAAGTTCGTCTTGAAATGGGAATTTCTAACTAACGTATTCAACAGACCTAATTGAAAATTTTTAACCCACGAAGAGCTTTCTGAGTTTAATTACCGGGAGATTAATATCATTTCCTCGACTGTTTTAAGTCTAATGATTTCAGAACCTGGCTGTCAAACCCCCGCCCAATGACTACGGAAACTTACTACAGGGGATTATTACTGTCTAAAATGTTTCGCAAAGATTTAATATTCATTCATTTCGTAAGAAATAATTCCACGGAGTTATACCCGCTCTGGCATTGAGCACCCATAGTAAACTCCATAATTCTGTTAAACGCCTCGCCGCAGATTCTAGCGATTCAATACAGACACCGATATTCGCAACGATCCAAAAACCGAATTAATCATTCGTTTTTATTTTTCTTCTCTTCATTTTGTTCACGCGTTTCTATGAATTGTGGAAATTTCTACCGCACGCAGGACGTTTGATATGTTATCCGTGAAGCAAGTGCGATGAAGCTTAGTTGATATCCATCGGAGGTATGACACGATTACGGTATTTGAAAGGGGATGAAAGTCTCGTTGATAAAAATGAAAATATAAAAAATAAGCGGAACTTTTCAATCTACAACTTTTTCTCTTAAACACAGAAAGCTAAAGATTGACCGGGGCGGGGTAGGAAAAGTTTGGAACGGAAACTCTTAAACGGTCGTCGAGTAGCAGCGGACGTCATTTCCCTCGGTATATACCTGTATACACACAGTATATTGTCCCGAGAAAAACATTGGATTGTTATTCAATCACTTTAAACTCTGCTCACTGTACGGAGCGAAGAAGATAACGAAAAGAGAAGAAAATTTCCCGAAGTTTCTTCTTTGTACCATTTCGTCGATTCCAACCGACCGAATAACGAGGCATTATCGATAATGAAAATCGGGCGGGGTTCATCCACGTGATAATTTTTCATTCCAAAGATTATCCCCGAGCCTGATTTCGGCTAGACGTTTTTAGGAAATTGATTGATTGATTAATCGATTAATTAATTAATTATTTCATTAATTCCTCTTCTTCTTTACCGAATACCCGTCCGGCACACGACTTCCGTTTATTAACTCGCTCTCTCATTCCGAAATTGACAAAAACCGAGAAACGTGGCTTGGAAAGGATGGCCCTCTCCTATTCTCTCCTCCGTCTTTTCTTCTCTTCTAATATCCACCCTTGAACCTGTGTAGGATATTAAGTAACCGGTCATGTTTTCGTCCGAATAGTAATGTCCCGTTCTCTGGCTATAAGCTAGTTATATACATACGCGAAGTGACCCTCGGCGAAGTACCTACTACGGAGTTTAGCAAAAACTGTTCGTTCGCCTTGGCCCTTTTGCCTGTCCTCGGTCTTTGGATCGTCCGTCACTCTTCGGTTCCGTCAAAGTAACCAAAGTGTTTTTGTCAGCCCCGTATACGGAAGATACCATAGGAAAATCTGAGAGATATTTCTACCCGATGCCGCGATGGAAACACACCCCACTTGCGAAACGTCTCAGCTGTATGCTTCGATTTGAACCCTCTGCACGAATTTGAAAAAAAAAAAAAAAGAATAATTTTCGAGAAATCGCAACGATTTACTTTCTCCATATTTCGTCTCGTCACCGTCATACCATAAACCGAATCACTGCATCGGGTATGCGTATCGGCACACCCAATTTCCAAAGTCATAAATCTCTGAACGAAAATTAGCTACCGCGCGTACAAAAACCCCGTTTTGTTATTCTCGTCAGGTTTTTTCGATTATAGATTACCCCTAATTATACTAAGCCTTGAATATCTCAGGCTATTCTGTTTCCAGAAAAAAAAAAAAAAAAACTAATAAAAAAAGAATGAAATCGACGAAGGTGCGTCTCTCAGGTCCTTCTAACCCATCTCTCTCCCTCTCTCTATCTCTCGCTTTACTGTAGGGGGGTCCTGTTTGTCCTTTTAGGAAGAAAGAAAGAGATAGGAAATTCTTTGTTTCAAACTCGTTAACGTCCTTCGTCGAATGGACTAGTGTGAGTTTCACCATGGGCTGACCACGGTGGATTGTGCTTGTGCTAAAGTCTAAACAAATCTCGGTGACGAGGTGGTGCAGACTGCAGGGGTTGTGGTACCTACGTACACTTCTAGTATCTCTATACCTTATACGAGAGTCGAGAGATGTAGTTGGGTGTGTATATGTATATATTGTATATATGTGTATATGTGTGTATATATATATATTTGCAGGAGAAGCAGTAGCAAAGGAACGATTTTAGTTTCAGTTTATATGACTACACCACCGACTTTACGAGTCTGGTTTTACACGAAAAGTTTTCGCGCGTGGTTTTGACGGGCGATAGTCGCTCGTTATGGTGTAGAGAATGAAGTAAAATGAGAATTCAGAGAGGAAAACAGATTGAGCGTGAAAAGTTTGATAAAACATAAACCTCAGACATGAGGTTATTATGCAAGATTTCTACCCATACGGGTAATTAAACCGAACACAATAACTTGTGCGAAAATTTTACCTCGTCAAAGTTATCTCAACCCCCCCTTCAAATTTATCAAAGCCGGTGGGATAAGTTTTCCGGAAACTGAGCGAAACGGGAAAATAAATTGACTCGTATATCTTCCTAATTAAAGCTACGTGTATTCAGCGAAACAAGTAAGTCGTATGTAAATATACGCGTTTACCTACGTTTATGCATTGCAGACTGGAAGTAGTGCAGCTGAATTTTCCCGAAAGAGAAACTTGTCAGTAATTATGTTCCAGTAAGTAGTCGGAATGGAACCTAAACACTGTATTAAAGGTAATTAAACTACGTGAAAATGCACAATGTACAGTTGCACCCAATTAACGTTAAACGCACCGTGGAACACCCTTTTCTTTTTTTTTTTTTTTCATTCTTGCGAAAATTGCTATCAAGACAGAAGGGCGAGTACCGTTCATGGCCTGATACCCAGGGCAGCTACTCCGTCAGGGGTGACTAAAAAATTCACCGAATCTCACACCCCCGGTACAATTGATACAAGTTTTAAGTGCGTGACTAGCTCGACCGTCTACCCTTATCTACTTCCAGACCCGTATTGTCCCAGAAAATCGAAGCGGTTTTCGAGTAGGTTTAAGAGAGGGTAGCATCTCTCACCTCTCTAGCCCAGGCCATCCCATCATCAAATATTTATTCCTGTGGAAGAAGTTCTGTCCAAGAGAGGAAAGTTCCCCACGGATTCTTGTAATTCTTGACGCGCACTCGCGCCGGTGTATTTTTCTTCTTTTTATTCCGATTCCACTTGTTCTTTTTCTTTTTCTTTTTCTTATGCTTCTGGTTCTTCTTCTTATTCTGGTTCTACTACGACTACCTTTAGGCTGGGAAAACCGTCAGTTGTTGCTCGTAATACAACCTAAGACTCCCACCTTCTATTCTGGTGTAACGTATACCGTTCTTTCTGGCTAAACGATTCCATTTCACCGCCTGGAATGGCCTCTCCTTATCGTACGCCTTCTTACGAGTAGGTATACGTACCTAGGATAAAAAAAATCACCTATAAAGCTTTGTTTCTTTTTCTCTTTCTCAATTTTTTTTTTTTATCCTTTAAGATTCTCGTCACAGTTTATCACCAATTTACAATTCGATGATATCGATTCCGCGAAATATTCCAAGACAGAAATAATACGTAGGTACGGGGTAATTAGGCCGATAGAAGTACGGATTCGAAAGCAGATTTGTTCCGGAGCTTTGGTGTTAGTGATAACTGATAGCTAATGCTCTGTATGGGTACGTAAACCGTACGGGTAACTAGTTAAGCAGTCACTTTGGAGTTTATATGTTTGCGAACGTTGAATTCGTACCTATACCCTACTAAGTGCGACCAAATAATACCATAAGCTCTCCTAATAGCCTAGAACGTGGTACAAATATATTGCCCTTTGGGATTAATGTACCTCCCTGGCATATTCACTGGCTGACTCAATCGCGCCCCGTGCCTGCCCTTATACTTAGCGATTAGGACCGCCGAACCAACTTCTTAGATATTCCCATACGACCAAGATTTCCCTCTGCTTTTGGGAATCGAAATTCCCAGCCTAACCAACACCGCCGTACAATCCCTTAGCAATTCGAACTACTTATGTCTCCCGGATTTATGTCAAATTGAAAAAAAAAAAAAAAAGTAAGAAAAAATTGGAAAATTTCTGTGTCTTCTTCTCTCTTCGTTTTTTTTTTTTTTTTTTTTTTTCAATTTTGTTAAAAATTTTCTAAGAGTTTACGTTCTTCATTTTTTATTATCAAATTTTTTCGTCCGTTGATACGATATTTCGGTGTAAAATCGTTGGCTAAAGAAGAGTATACAGAGAAAGGGAAATACACACAGACGGTATAGGAAAGGGAGAGAGAGGCGTGTGTCTGTCGAGCGAACCCTTCGCGCGCCGGTAGGGAGATAAAGTTAAGTGAGAATTTGCATATTTTAACGGCATTTGCATATTTTAGCTCTTCCGAAAGTTTATTCGGAGGAGTCGACGCCGCGGGAGAATAAGAGAGGTGAAGAGAGAAAGAGAAGATACCTTGCACGTTCGGTACAGAAACGGCGGCGTAGTAACGCGGGGGACCCTGCAGAACAACGAAAGTGTTTCGGGGTTGAGCCTACTTTAGAAACCGGACGGATAAAACAGCTTTTACAATCGGGGTTGGTACCTACCATGTTGGTACCTACTCTCGAACTCGGAGAATACAATAGGCGGTCATGTGAAATGAAAATTTTACATTAAAATACCAAAAACCCTTGTTTCCTTGTATATTACCTTATCCCACCGCGTTTCGTCACAGACGATTTTGATTTTGCTGATAAAAGGAATGAAATTGAAGAAAAGTAAATAAAAATTATCGCCATCCCGCGCCGCGTTTTTAGACATAGACAATTAGCTGACTAAAAATTGAAAAGGAAAAGAAAAAAAGTAAATCACATGTAATTTGTATAATTATAGTCGTGCATATGCGCGAGACAAATTACAAAAATTAAATATCACTACTTTAGCGTTTCCCTGTTTTTTTTTCGTTTCTTTTTTTCACCCTCTCCTTTCTCTCTCATGTTCGGCGGTGGATTTTTTTTCTTTCTTTTCGGGTAGGGAAAAAAAGAGAAAAAAAAAAAAAATTCGAGCTCGTACCCTCGTTTATCTATGTGTATAATTAAAGCGCGACCCTTTTTTTTTCCTTCTTTCTTCTCTCTCTCTCTCTTCCTTTTTCATTCCCGCACATCTATATATATATATATATATATATATATATGTATCTTTGACCAAAATCTACTTTGTATATGAACCAGATTACACACGTATGTGTATATAATATACATAAGTACTCACATACATATGTATACACATAGGTACAGCATTAATATTTTTTTTCTCCGATTTTCACCATCAGCAGAGAGGACAAAAAAAAAAATGGATCATCTGCTGCCCTTTTTTCTCCTCTCCCTCTCTCTCTCTCTCTCTCTGTCTCTCTGTCTCTCTGTCTCTCTTTTTTTTCCGCGGAACCTGATAATCGCGATTCCATTACATACGCAGTATAGCACAGTGGCAAACGGGTATTTAATTGACTTTAAATTCTCACTAGACTCTATCTATTCCCTCTGCAAACGTTATATGGTAATACGTCAATTGTTTTGTCACCGTTGGTAGTAGCCGATTGTGATCATGGTAGTGAACCACCCTCCTCCACCACCTATCTATCGACTCTCTCTTTCTCTCTCCCTTCTCGCCAGTTCAGTTGTTCCATAATTATTCCAATGGTCTCGTCGAACGGTGCTCCCTAATTTGAATAATTGTCAGTAAATTTATGCCGTTTCTTTTTTTCCAATTTTTTCTTTTTTTTTTTCTTTTTTTTTTTTACCCCCTCCTCTCACCCCATCGCTCGAATCTCTGGTACAGAAAGAACAAAAAATCGAAAAAAAAAAAAAACAACAATACCAGCGTGAGGGGTGAGTCAAAAAATTGTCGCGTTATGAAATAATTTTTGTAAAATTAATTACGAAGTAAAAGAATAAAAGAAGAAGAAGAAGGGAACTCGAATTATTTTTTTTCTATAATTCTTCTCCTTTTCTCTTCTTTCTTCGTTCCTATCCCTCATTTTTGTCTACGCCTTTTCTATTCGAGTGTGTCAGAGTATCGACGAGTAAAGATGATTCTGGTCTCCTTCATGGGGTCGGGACCGTAATACCTACCTACCTACCTACCTACCTACCTACCTACCTACCTACCTACTGGCAATAGAGATGATCTTATCCCGTAGGCTTGTCAGCGATTCTCCAAACACTGCGACCATCACCTAGCCTCCATACCCCAGATCCGCCCTATTCGAACCCTCGTCCACGACCTCGTAACAATCCCGGTCGGTCCTGTTCTATGGTGGGTCGGACCCATCACGGTCTCCACTTGAAACCTGTACCACCATCACCACCATCCCTGAGTCATACGTACCGTACGTCCATTTCCTCAGACGAACATTCGGAGTAAATAATTTCCCCTGAAATGAATCGCCTCGTGAATTTTATCACCAGGGATTTTTGGCAACTTGTACATTTTTTGTGTTTAGTTTCTTTTTTCTTTTTTTTTTTTTTCTTCTTGATTATCTAATCGTAAGTGAAAAAGACCGAGCGTCTGGGTGTCCGTTGAGAAGATGGGTAATTAATGGAACAATTTGTAGGCCTGCTATGTGCGAGAAAGTGGTTAGTTTTCAGCTGCGTTTTAGGGTGTCTTAGAGAACCACGGCGTGATCTTTGCGGTGGTTTCTCTCCGCGCCTTGGACCGCAGCATCGGTTGCCGCAAAGGCGAACCAATCTAGGAGGTATTGCGAGAAAGACAGAGAAATAGAAGCGAGAAGGTAGGAAAACCGAGAGCAAGGATCGGGGGATTTCCTAAATGAGCCTCGGTCCATTTCCTCCTAGAGCTTCGAAGACTGAGACGGAGCAGGCGGAGGAGTAGGAGCAGAACCAACTCTACACTCGGCGAAGACCCGCTACGCCAGCTTTTCCGCGCTAAGACGTTGAATGGCGGTGTTAATTCTGTTTATATGCGAGTTTCTCCAAGAGCCATAACAGTTTCTATACCTATACCCATACCCATGTCCGTGAAGCTCAAGAAGAGAAGGAAGGAAGGAAGGAAGGAAAGAAAGAAAGAAAGAAAGAAAGAAGAAGCTTTACAAGATACAATCGCTTTTTCTTCTTGCCAAAAAGGACCCATATACGATAGACAACATATTCTTCGTGAAGAAAGTACAAAAAGAGAGAAACTCTCAGAGGTTTCTCATTCTTTCTGTTCCATTTGTTTATTTATTTATTTATTTATTTATTTATTTATTTATTTATTTATTTATTCACTCGTCTCTCTCGTCGTCGTCACTTCAGAGATTTTTCTCGATATGAGAAGATGCGTCAGTGATACATCGAGCAAAGACACTAGACGGAGTCCAGCGTGAAAGTGGTACGAAGAATTGAGGTAGAAAATATCGAAGAAAACTCATGTATGTATGTACTACATCCTCACATATACGTATATGGGGAGAACGGAACTGTCCACTTTCTGGGTCCAGTACGGCGTAATATCTGAAGCATTCAGCTAGCTGGTCATGTTCCTATTATATTATTGAGGTGGCTCTTCGTGCATGGCCAGTTCGCAGTAGTCGAGATCAAATCGCTTGGTCAGAGTTACGGAAGATATTGGACAAGTTCAACCGGCCGCTCTCTATACCGCCCATTTCGTGTTCTATGGACATCGGGTACAAGGGCTTAATCCCTTAGTCCAAATTCTACCCCCAAATACCACTCAGTATACTATTTTACCCGCTGGACTGACCACTGCACGATAAATTATACCTAATTGAAGCAATGACTTGCCCCATTTCGCCACGGAGGGAAGACTGTCTCAGATTTGAAATTGTCATCGAGATTTTTTTGAATTACGAATAATTATTGTTATTATTATTTTCTCTCCGAACGGAAAAGTCGATTTGCCAACTTTTCAGCCCGTTATTAATTTGCGGAAATTTTCAATCGACCGAGTTTGTTACGGTATTCTAATTAACGGAGGAGTAATTGGATTCTTTAAATTCCTTTACTCCGATGCGCGGTTTTCTCATCGTTTGACAAGTGACTCGGAGACGATACGACGAATGGTGAAAATTTTACCCATTAGCGAGGAATGGACAAGGTTCCAAGATCTTTATAATATGCTTTGTAATCGACTGGGTCTCCGTGCGATTAATCGTACATATCGCGTACCCGATGTCTACCTTAATCTTACGGAAGTCTTCGAGCCACGTTTTCTACGGTTGGACCAACGCCTGAGATTTACACAACATCCTGATGGAATTTATTGCTTCCGTGTCGGGCAATTAGGCCGAAGAAAACATGGCGGCTTGACCACAACATCTAACGTCCTTTCGGACCTTACAATAGAAGCGTGGGCGTTACGTGCAGCGGTATATTAAATACGTTTTATTAATCAGCGATGTACTTTTATCAGGTTCCAAGTCTCCCGTCTTGATACGGACATTTAAATGCAGAAAACCATCGATCTTAATTATTTTTCTATTTTCACAACTCGACTTCCTCACGTCAGTATCAAAATTTTTGTTTTTTTTTTTCAATTCCGAAAAGTTTCTACCGACTAATAAATCAGGCCTAATTTCCTGGGACAAGTTTTTTTTTAATTGTTTGAGAAGATATGGAAAATTTTCTAAGACATAACAACGATTACGCCTTCCGGCCTCTAGTTTCTCTCCCTCTCTTTACCTTTTCAATATCCTATAGTACTCGTTATTTTTCCACTCGTTGACGCAACGCGAGCTAGGTGATGTCTTGGTTAATTGGACCCTCCGGGCTGTTTTTGGATCAGCCTTTTTGCTCTCTATGTAGTAGAAAAGAGATGGTTTTCATTTTTACGCCTCATCAATCTCCCTTAATTGGGTCAGAAACGACACAGCTGTTGCTCGTGGCGTGGGCGCGACGTCTGCTCGCTTGCTTGCTTGCTTGCTTGCTTGCTGTTCCTGCTCTAATCGCGATACAATCCGTGATTAGGATTATCCACGTCACGATTTACACACGACGACCGCGTGTCCTCGACAATACGAATAATATCGCTAGAGAGACACGGGATTAATTCCTTTTTGGTTCTATACGGAATTTCGATTCGATTCAGATACGGAGGGAATCGAAGAAATATGAAATTTGAATTTGAATTTGAATTTGAATTCGGGTTTATTAGTTTTATAAAAGATGAAGTGAGAACGATGGAAGGGGAGTGATACTGCAGTAGCAGCATTCTGTAGATAAAGTTCAAAGCGACGAAGACGTGAGACTCGATCGTCTGCCGAAAACCCACTTCAACAGTTTTCCTCTCTCTGTTATTTTCAATCAATTTTAATGACTCAAAGCGATCATCTCCTACCTCTCGTCGCCTCGTCTCCATTTACCATCGACTTTCGAGTAGGTAAACCGAGAGCAAACGTCTGTGATCTGGATCGAGGCGGATAGGGAGAGCAAATAGAAGATGAAACAGAGTAAGAATAAGAATAAGGATCATAAGAAGTAGAAGAAGGAGAAAACGACGTCTGAAGGAAAAGTAATGATTGAGAGAGAAGATATGCCCGGAGATTCTTGGCACGTTGCATTCATAAACGTCCGATATCCTATACTTTATAAACAAACATTGGAAATTGGTGGAAAAATTGTCTCCTTCAAAGATTCCGAAAAGGAATCTTTCCATTTATCTCAAGAGCTTCTTCTCCTATCGTACCATATCCATATCACTAAACGTAATGGTAGGTATAAGGAGTAAGGTAGGAAGATACCTATGACGATAAAAAGGGCAATCAGGATGGCAGACTGTGTAACCAAATATCTTGCCCGATTATTCACGCCCTGAGTTTGCAGGGTAAGTTTTTGCACCGTCAGTGTCTATGACGGTTTCAGGATAAAGGTGTGGGAGGTTTGTTCCTTCGTTCGTTCGCTCGTTCGTACGTACGTTCGTTCGTTCGTTCGTTCGTCGAGAGGATGGCCCATCAATCGTCACCATCAAGAACAGACTTTGCAGGCTCCTCGTCAATCCAGCTGTGAATTCACCCTCATCTCCACCTCCAATTCTCTGCTTCTCCATTGATCATACATACAGTATTGAGTAGCTGTAGAGTATAATATCTGTAAAAAACGGAGCGATATATACGTGGGTGTATATCTTCTGCCTCAGTTTTAACACTTGTTTCAATTTTTTGCCGGAGTCGATAGGCCCGCCGCCCGAATGATTTTTCTCTTATTTTCTCTTTTATCGTTGATAGGAAAAAGAAGAGAAATGGAAAGGCAGAGAATATCGACGAGTCTACGGAATAACAAGATTTTATCACTCGACGTTTTTTGTACAAACGAATCAATAGGACTATCTTCGAGTGAAAGTAAAAACCTGACGGGGCGAAATCAGACTTGTCAGTCGATATGCTGAACAAAAATTGCAGAGGAACCCAAACGGAAACTAAAAAATGAGAAACAACAATATCTTACATACAGGCTGTGTCCAGTATAAATTATAATCGATGAGAAACGATGGTTGAGGGGAGCCTATAAAGTAAATTGGGTACAGATCGGGGGTGTAATTTAAGATTTCTACTAATACGCTAATTGATCGAGATTCTGAAACGAGTCGTTTCAGTGTCTTACGAAAATAAAATCAGTAGGTATTTCGGGCGAGTGTGAGGGATGAAAATAATCCGAGAAATCTACTACGGTGGTGTGCTAAACCGTCCGCACATCCCTAAAGTGAGGTAGGCAGGAATCGTGGGGTAGATCTCAAGGCACTCTTCTTCCATTCAGAAGGGAAGAAGACCTGTAGAGATAAACCAAGATGAAGGCAAGCAAGCCTGGTGCCTGCTGCCTCTGCCACTGCTACTACTGCAAGAACCAGGGCGAAACCAGGGTAAAACTGGAGAAATCCCTTAGGGAGGTTACTCGTCCCATTGCCTGTTTATTTCAGACGGTTTTAGATTCCACCGTATCTCTTTATACATCTTTTCTTTTTTCTTCTTCTTCTTTTTCTCAATTTTTCTACATCTTTTTTTTCACGTACATTTGTTACACTTTCTTTGAATTTATTTTATGGCAACGACGCAACGTCCCATTTCCTTATTTCTTTCAATTCATGTCATCATCTTTTAATGAGGAATTTTTTTTTTTTTCCAGTTCACATTTTCCTGCCTTTATTTTTCGCCTTTGTCTACTCGTTATTCACGCATATATACACGCGTATGTATATGAAGACTAATAACCCGTTATGGTAGGTATATAGGAGCTAGCATACGCGCGTGCAGCTTATTGCTCGCGTGAAAACGCGTCTTCTTCTTTCTCCGTGTACTTTATCCGGGCAGTTATAAGTCTTTCAAAGTTTAGATTTTCATATTCCGCGCTTATAAAAAACCCGAATAACTTACCTGCAGGTTTTGGCTCCGTATACGTATTCCTAAGGATATAGGTATACACCTTGTATCTTGGTTCGGTATTGCGCCGACTAGGTATATCCCCTTTGAATTATATGAGAAATATGAGAATCAGATTTGCATGATAACGAGAATTTATTACCCTAGTACCAGTCTCACATTCCCTGGATCAAACGCTCAGCTGCTGCTCTGATAACTATCTTTGAAATCTCCAGCGTGTTGACTGATCAAAGAATGTTAAAAATTCTTATTTCTGCCCGCTTTTTTTTTTTCTTTTCTCAAATACAACCTACGGCCTTTACCCGAGGGAAAGAAATGACGTAAAGTAATTAGAAAATTGTCCGTTTCTTTTTTATTTCTTTACCTTTTTCCCTAACGTCGTGTAATAACTTCTATACGAAGAAATCTTTAAAAGGAAAACCTTTCACCTTGTCACGTATTTCATTCTCCTTTGGGATTGAAAATTGTGCTGCGTCTAGGATGACGAGGATGGCAGGAATACCAGCAACTAACAGCAAAACTGGGGTAGGTACCCGTGGCTCGGTAGTCGAATTAAAAACGAGAAATATTGCGCACCGGGAAAAGTTAATGCCATCCGGTTGATTGGTAGTTAGTTTCACGTCGTTCTATACCCCCGTATCAACAATAGCAACAACAGAAACTGGATATTGTCGCGTCAGCATCGACTCTTTGCAGGCTCGCTCGCTTTAATCCCGGACGTTGGGAAAATGGCCATTTTCAATCCGGAAATAAAAAGGAAAATCGTTTCCCACGTCACAGAGTCATTTATACCCTACATATACATATATACCTATAGTATAAATATACCAGACATTCGCGTTTTGAACCTAATAGCTTTTTTTTTCTGCCCCGTATAAATACGCTTCAATTGTACGTCAAAAATTCACTTTTTTCTTTTTTTTTTTTCGCTTCTCTTTCATTTTTCCTCCACGCGATATCGTCCGCTTATATTTTTCACCGACTCATTTTTATCACACATTCCGGAAATATTGATACGCTAATGAATTTCTTCTTTTTTTTTTCTCTCTCTCGTTTTCCTTGCTTCTAATTAAACAGAAATATTAACGAACAAATATCCTAAGATTTAAATTGCAGAAATTCACGAGTCGCTAATTATTATGAGGCTTGAATTAGCTTTCTAATTGCCTTTCCGATTACACCCCTATACATACATATATTAACATTAACTCTATAAATATACTCGAATATAATTTTGGCAGTTGCGAAAAGGGTGGAAATTTTATTCATTAATCTTATCGTTTAACTGTTGTCGCCATTATTTTCTCTCCTTTCGTTTTTTTTCGAACCCGTTATTAAAATCCTATAAACAAATCTACACGTCAAATCTCTTACCTTTAATTATTAATTTTGATAATTACTTTCGTACTTACTTTTCTCATTACATCACCTACGGTTTTTCCATTACCTCAATTCTTTATTTTTCCTCGTTACGAATATATCAGAAGAATTACAGCAGCAGACGAGCCGTGCCAGTAGTTACTCTAGGATATTAAATCCGTGCGCCAAAGTGTTGTGCTTTGAGAGGGTGCACACAAGAATTTGAAAAAAAAAAAAAGAAAAAAAGAAATCGTAATTCCAGCCTCATTTTTGACGCGTTTTCATTACAACGTACGAAATATTTCTCATCTTTATCCTCACATTCGTGGTATGTATTCGCGAATACTTAGAGACAGGTAATGTAATGAAAGTAAGCAAATATTAGCGCAAATTACCCCAGAAATTATACTACACGGTAGTTCAAAAACTATATAACAATATCCGTAATCATGAATATAATCTCGGTAGTGAAAATGTCAGACTTTAGTCTGACGCTTTATTAAGCTACTGTGTATCCCAGCCTTGGTCTTAAACTTAATTAGAACTGCACGTAAAGTTTCTGATTAAAGGATTAATCGTAACGAAAATATACTCCAAAGTTGTATGTATAGATATGGATATATATATATATATTTTTTTTTTACGGCTTTACAACTTGTACAAATATCTCGAAGAAGAAGGAGAGAGTAAAGGAGAAGAGGATCAGACCCTGTGTACACACGCATACAGAGGTACGGATATATGTACGAAAAAAAAATTTCCGCGAGGCTTCTTTGAATCGCGGAGAGATTTTCCCGGGCTTTTTACCCTCCTGGGAAATCTCTCCCCTCGTAGTATTATCAAACTCCTTACTTTCGCGTCTTATTTCCATCCTTCTCAGCCTTACAGAAGCAAGCTAGCTCCGTTCCGGTTATACTTTCCGACCCCGTTATTCGCGCTGCGGTAATGAGAAGACCTCGATTAAATTTAGGATAGACTATTAGGACCGATCTCTGTTGGTATACCCAAAGAGAGGAGACCGTTTTGTCTGATATTTTCAGACTTATACTGTTCTCGAAACGACTCAATCCTGAAGCAACGATACCCCAAAAAGAACATCTCTTATTTTCTCATTTTACAAAAATATGAAAACCTCTCATTACCACTTCGCAATCTCGGTTTATACTTGCGTATCAGATTATTTAGCGATTCGAGTTCCGAAGGGAAGCTGCTGCTAAATTCAAGCCTCTAAACTTCCGCCAATTTATTATTTCGGTTTCCTTGCTTCCTCCGCTCTGCAGAGATGAGGCGGATTCTACCTCGCCGTGTATACACCTATCTCGGAAAGTCTGTAACTATAAATTAAGTCAAAACTGTGTAAACGGCTGGTTACTTTAGTTTAGCGTTGGTAGGTTTATATTCGAAAGTAACTTTCAGCCAGGCGATGTGCCGATAACGTTTATCGCCCCCTGTTCCAACTTCATCTTCTCATATCTTCATCGATTGTGAATACGACTCCGTCGTATTACACGCCAATACTCGCATCCTGAATTTTATCACTTCCGGTACACGTAGAACATCCGTTCAAAGTTAGAAAATCGATTTTCCACCGAAGGATCAGAAGCTGCAGGCTATACCCACTCCTAGCTCCTCTATAGTAAGGAATACTTACCACTCGTCACTTTGCAGTGCAATTAATGAAGATATCCGTTTATTACCTCGTACGTATCTCTTCGTTTCGTCGCCCCCTACTAAAGGATCTCGTTACCTCAACTGAGCCTCGCATTTACTTTCATACGGTAATTACTTTACAACTCTGATTTATATTTCAATCTTGAATCTTAGGTTGTAATTAATTATCAAAGTGTGAACTTAGCCCCTTCATACCCGTTCTATTAATTAATTTACTAAATTCATTAACCAGTCGCGAGAGATCCACTTCTTCATTTCGTCTTTTCATTTGTCGATATATTAATGAACCTAATTCATTTTTCTGTTCTTTTCTTTTTCTTTTCTTTTCCTTTTTCTATTTGAATCCGTAATACTGGATGTATAACTAGTCGGGTTAGCGGTGCAGGTGGTTCTCTTCTCTTTTCTCATTGGTAAAACGAGATGGTTTTCGTTTTTTTTTTTTTTTTTTTTTTTTTCTTTTCTTTTCTATTTTCCTTCTCCTTCTATTTCTTCTTCTTCCTCTTCTACAGCTGAAGGTAGTTTTGGTTACTTACAAAATAAATCAGAAAGTTTTAAACCGCCAGTGAAACGGCGGAGAGAACTAATTAAAGACCGCAAGAAGTCCTCGAGGAAATTCACTGCCTCGTGCGGTGAACGAGATGGAATCTTAGCCGAGGGGTGAAACAGGGCGAGCCATTAACCAGCAACTGCTGCTCAGTGCTTTTCTGCTGCATACACCGTTTCTAGATATACGACTGCATGCAAGAACCGTAAGTACGCGATTCGACAGACCGCAGCCCTCCGTTTTGCTTCTTAGAGCGAAAAAAATGTTCTTTTCTTTTTTTTCTTCTTTTTTACTTGTTTTCGAATTTTTTTTCTTTTTTTTTTTGTTTCTTCTATGTTAATAAGTGATTAGAATTCTTACGCTCTCAATTTTTTAACGACCGTGGAGGATTTTCCAGCTGGAAAATGAGGAAGAAAAAAAATAAAATAAAAATGAAGGAATACTTATAGGTCGCCGGAAAATGTTATCTCCTTGATTATAGCGAATTTCCTGCTCACTGTGAACTGCGACACACCTCGCGACCGAAGCGGATATAATAGCGATGAGTTTCTCGCCGGCATTATCTAGTTTTAGTCTATTTCCTTGAAAAATAAAAATAAAAATAAAACAACCAGTCCGAGTTCTGTGCTCGCGTTCCGTATATAGAAACTCTACCCGTTCCTACTTTTCTCTATATCCATCCCCTATTCGCGTTATAAACTGCAGAAATTGTAAACGCGAAATGATATCTTTTCCCAGGTGAAAACAGTCGAATTAACTATGTATCTACCCGGCTCTCGGTCTCTGCAGTGCATAATTAAAATACAAATGTGAAGAGCGAAGAATAATTTCTCTATTTATATTTCAGAACGCATAAAAAATTGAAGACAAATTGCTAACAAAATTTGTACATTTTTTTCTGTTACAGGTAAGCCTTATCCTTGACTTTTGTTACGATTATTCGAGATGCAGCTAACGTAAGTGAACTGAAAATCTGATACTTCTTCTCTATTTTCTATATCTATTATTCGATTATCAATTCCGGGATGGGATATTCTCTGGTAAAGTATTGAAATATACTATTATGCGGGGGCGTAGCTCAGAAGTTAAACCACATCTCCTAATAGCTACTAAAAAAAGGTTTTATCCCCTGGACACTAGACTCTGGTCTCTGTTGTATAATAATATACAATCCTGGTCCAGGAACGAGAAGCTGCAGCTGTGAGATCAGCATCAACGTAAAGTGCATTAAGAGTTTAAGATTCAAAATTTTTTTGGTTATCGTTATAACTCTGGCTCGTCCTTAAGATACTTCTTATTTCCACCGTCGAGAGAAGTCCAGAGCCTTTTATCCTATCCTCGTATTTGATAAATGCTTTCTATACAAGGTTTCAATGCAATGCCTTATACTGCCCACGCACTTACTCGATAATTTACATTTTCTTTTTATGGCCACGCGGTGAAGATACTTAATTTTTATTTAAGAACCGAGAACTGGATACGCGCATAGCTGAAGCTGACCGATACGAACCGATAATAAACACGACGACGAAAGATTTTTGATTTCGAAATGTTATTTCATCATCGAAGCTTTATAGCTTTTCCATGAGATTCTTTCTATTCGTCATTCATTTTATAGAAGTTTTATTAGTTTTTTTCTTTTTTTCTTTTTTTAGCTTTTTCTAAACACATTATATCGTCGTTATTAATTTTATTACCACAGACCGGGATTTAGGTGTGAGAAACGAGGCGGCAGCTGTGGAATTATCTTAAGATTATTGATCCGATCTCGAGGATGTCTATACCTTGGGAAACTAGCTATTATTGAAATTTGGGGCAGCACGCGACTCCGTCGTTCTTCTTCGCCGCTGCACACGTATCTCATATATACTATATAATATCATAGATTTCCATTTTATCCTTTGCCCCGTTCGAGCACTCGGCACTTCGGCACTTGCCGTTTCAAGGATCGTATATAACGAGGTTAAGCATCGTATAGGCTTCCGGTGGCAACCCAATTCACGGTCTTGAGTCTTGCCCTGAAGAACGCACAAAAGGAAAAGAGAGATGATAAAAGAGTGGAAGGGAGGCCTGATCGATCATCTCGGATAAAGTCCTTTCAAAAGCTCGCTACGTTTCGGGGACAAGGGAAACGCTTGCCTCTTTATGCCTTCGTTAATCGTTCTAATATTAGAAATCTCGCTGATTCGAAAATTTCACAAACGAAAAGAGCGTGAAGAAAAAAAGACGAAAAAAAAAAAAAAGGAAAAATCTCACGAAATTCGATCGTTATTTATATCCAAATCTATCACATGACGAAATATCGAACTTCCGTCATTTTTCGTTCAAGTTATTTACACCGGGCTGAATTCAATCAGCACCTGTCTTCGGAGATAAAGGTGTGACTCTAGAGGATGGAATCTCGGACTGATTCGATCCCCAACGTAACTCACCTCATAAATATGCATAATAATGACGATGCACACGTGTGGGAGTTCCAGACTCTGTTCTGGGATGTGGCACCTTGCCTACATACCGATAATCCGATCGTGTAAGTCTATATGCGATTTGTAAAATTTTATTTTCCGTCGTTAAAAGAAAAAAAAAATTTCGAAATATTTTGGCTCTGGTCAAAACTGGAGAGGAAAAATTTTGTCACACCTATCTAAGAAGAAGAAGAAGAACAAGAAGAAGAAGAAGAAGAAGAAGAAGCGATTATTGTGGTAGTGGTTAACACGTGTGTGACCAAGGAGGCGGCGCCCGTCGACGTCGAGCGATTCAAGTACCCGTTGACAAGCGTTTTTGTTTTTTTTTCTCGTTTTTTCCCATGGGAACCGAGACGACCGCTCTTCCCGTTCCCGATTACGTAACCGTGCTTTTCATCGGAGTGGTGCATGCCTCTCTTTCTCTGCTCATAGAATTTTCTTAGGCGTAGGTATCAGTATGCCGTTGATTCGTATGATTTGTGTGAAATCAATTGAACTTAGGATACTTGATCGCCTTATCATTAAAAAGATATTTCACCTTATCGCAGTGCATATTAATTACAAGAACCGTTCGTTTCTTATCTATGCTAACTATCGCGCAATTCGAGATCACACGATCGCGTGTCAATCAATTTTCCACGAGGAAGATTCGATCTTTCAATGGTGCAGCTATTCGTTACTCGTTCGAATCGATAATCAGTTCATCGTTCAGGTAACGGTGTGAAAATCGAGGATCTATCTGTCCCTGACGACGAGAGAGTAAGTGTGGGTATAGGAAATCCCCTAGTCTGAGTGGCACGGGTTTTTTCCTTTTTTTTAAACCAGTGAAGAAAGTTTGGAGAACAGCTCTTCAATTATTATCGTCGACCATTCGAATCGCTAACATCGTTATTCTCACCTTGTTTATTTGCGCGAAGTTTGTTTGCCTCCAGTAAATCTATATCTACTACCGAGTCGTCAACGGTAATAAGCTTTTCAAATGCTCGTTAGCTCCACGGAGAATTACAAGTTTAATTGAGTTCAATCGTTACCAATAAAACGTACAATCTTTAATCCTCATGCACACATTGCACCAGCACTAGCATAGGTATATATATATATATATATATATACATACATATGCTAGGTATATCCTTCGTTATCTTAATTACCAACACATACTGTTCTCGCAATTAAAATAACTCAATTAGAACCGACTCTATTCGACTCTTTTATCAAACGAACGTCTCCGGCGACCTAAGCCCACACATATGTATATTATTATACACGGTTGTACTTTTTAGGTAGGTTATCTACTATCCAAAGGTATATGCCTGCAGGCGTAGGTATACGTAATGGTCTCTTTTCATTCCGTTCGTCAAAGGTAATTAATTAAATTAATTCAAAGTGTGTGTGTGTGGTCATTGCTAATGGAATTTCCCTGCTGTCCGATCCGCAATGGGCACTTACGGTACCGTCGCGACGGTCGATTCCTTTCATACGAACGTCCGCCAGGATTGTGAAAAAAGGACGATCCTTCGATACCTCCGAAATATGAAGAGGTTCCAATTTACTCAAAGCTCGAGTGTTTTTTCAAATCATTTTTTACCAAACGACAACCTTTGGACTAAAAGCCAGTGCTTTAATAATAAAGAAGGAAAAAAATTCAAATTATAGGAGTCACTTCAAGCCTTTTTTCTTTCTTTATGTCAGCCAGCTTTTTTCACTCTGCATTAATTAGCCCGTTATGCAATCTTATTTCCACTCACTACACCCGTATTAAACACCTCTACTTCTGAACTTCTCCGGGAGGTCTTCTTCTCTCTTATTATACCTTCCTCTTGAGCTTCGTAATTGCATTAGATTTGCCAGGCACGCTTTTTATAAGCTAATCTAATTACTCTAGTTTATTGACCTACAGGTTCATTTCTGAGCTTAAAATTACACAATTTTTGTGTTCCTTAAATTTTACTTTCCGAGTCACTTTAATTCTACGAAAGAAGGAAAAAATTGGAGAATCGACCAAATTTTAATATCCCGAAGAGCGGTGAGCACCCCACATAATCTGGGTCACATTGGTCGATGAAACGACTACCTATATTGTATATTCCAACTCGGTAGAGGCAGGCATATCGTTAAAGACAATCGAGGGTATCTCTAAAGACGCCATCTTCCCTCGGCTGTCACTGGCAACTCTTTCCCCGTAGTGGTGGAGGCAGTGTTATTTCTGGGTCGTTTAAATTAATTTATAAACAGGTCAAAGTTCAGATTATACAAACCTTGTCAGCTCTGTGTAAAGCTAAGACCCGTACCCGTGCTGTTGTGGATATGGAGGACCAACCCAGTGTCGAGCACATGTACTGTGCAGAGCAGATAGAAATTCCAGTCAGTTTTCCTTACATATTAAAATTCTACGCGAAATCTGCCATCCGCACTCAACCCTACGACCTTTTGAGATGGACTTCCGCGTACTTTCGCGCCCTCGCAAACGGCGAAGTACCTCCCGTAAAGGTGAAGTGAAAGAAAAAAAAAAAAAGAAAAAAAGAAAAAAACAAAGGGATGAATTGATCGAGATTAATCCGAACCCGATTGAAAAGATATTCAACTTGATTTAATTCAGAAAAGGTTGGAGTACCCGCCTCTCGTTCGACCGTCTGGTATCACTCCTGGATACCTGAAGATCCTCTTCGATCAATTTAATCACAGTGAAACACTCGGGATTGAGAACTTGCTCGTACGATGGCGAGGCGTCGATCTACCCGAGTCGACGCTTTATCAGATACTGATCGTCGGCGACTTTATACGTCGTGATTGCCCGCTGCTTGAATTCCTCGCAATCGGATGTGGCTTTTTGGGAAACGTAAGTCCCGCTTCCGTCTTATCTTAGAAATTCGACAAACTTCCTTTTACTTGATATACTCCGATTCAAAAACTCAGAATCTTTTCGAAACTATGGTCTACCTCTGCGAGCTTCTCACAGAAGAACCTGAAGGCGGATCGGCGATGATTCCTTTGAAAAGGTTCATTCGCTTGTACACATTCCTCGCCAGTCTTCACTGTTCCGATTCACCTTCGCGGCAACGGTCGTTCGACGATTATCAGGCCGATGAAGACGAAGCCGGTGATGATCGGTTCCCGGATCCGTCCAAAGTCGCGCTTCCTGGCTCGAGAAAGGAGTCGGAAGATTCAACCCAGGTTCGTTCGATGAACAGGTCAGCCTAGATTTAGATGAATAGCACTACCTATGATTGCCATAATCGAAATTCGGCCTCAGAACTCGTCGTTGGAACCAGACACGTCAGTTTCTCGGTGCACTAGCGAAGAAAATGTTGATAAAACTGTAGTCAATCCTTGCGGACTGGAGTCAGGATCAAGGGGTGCGTTAATTGAGGATAAATCGAATCATATCTTGAGAGAAATTCGGCTCTCAAATCCTGACGATGAATTCCGAAACATATCCGGGTCTCCGAGTGCAACACTTGCAGTGGATCGACCAAGCAGATCGTCTTCCGTTGCAGCGAGCACTGGACGTCCAGTTTCGAGTCTGCCTGGTAGTCCGAGGCGAATTTCGAGTGCTCCTAGACCCGGTGAAACGTCGATTTCTGGCGGCATCACTGCCAGATCGAAGACCAAATCCTTAGGTGAAGATACGGACCCGAAATTTGAGGAGAATTTGTACCAGGACGATACTGGGGATCGAGTCAACGACCCTGGGGTTGAAGAAGTGTTTGAACTGTTCAAGGTACGAGGTTCTCAATGTCTGTCGCGGACTTTGCGATCCTGGGGATGACGTTTTCCTCGGACTACAGAGTTTCAGAAATTATTGGTCCATCCGCAGGGTTACGGTGACCAGGAAGAAGCCGAAGAGATTATGACGGACATGGAAACCTACCAGCCAATTGGTCTGGAAAATCTGCTCGAGGGAATCTGCGAGTGTCTTGAACCCGCGGAGGATAAACCGGCCGAATCTCCGCCACCGCCTGATCCAGTTGAAGAATTTTTCGACCGAATGAACGCCGCGTTTCCACCGCCTCATGGCAATCTCTTGGTCCCTGGAATCGGGCCTTTCGTTCCCGAGGATCAGGTCACTGCGGTTTGTTTATGGTTAACGGATTGTGCCAGACGACAAAACGGCTTCGTCGGGCCTAGAAATATACGACATTTCCTTTGCCCGGCATTGGAATTACGGTCTGGGTACGAAGTTGCCGAGGAAACGCTCTTCAAGTGTCTCTGAGTTTGGTTTTGGAATTGACGATTTTTTTTAAAAACCGTTGGCCTCGTTTTTCTAAAAATTATACGAAGCGAGATACCAGCCGGCAAATATGAGACAAAAGTAATTATGAAAATTGCGTTTTACCCCGCATTGCCTTAATTATTGTTACTGGTAAAATTCGCCCAACAAAATGCTCCCTGTTTATTCTTATGTGCGAATAAATGGCGCGAAAATACTATCCGGTAGCACAATAAAAAAAAAAAAAAAAAAAACAAAAAAATAAAAATGAAAAAAAAAAAAAAACAAACAATGAATGTAGGGACCGAATTGCCCGCTTAAAAGTTAAAAGTGTTACGAGAGAGGTAGGTAGGTGAGGCCGGTGTCGCTAGTTAGCAAAAACGTAGCAAGGGTGGTGTATTAACGTTACCGAGTTGAGCAAGAGAGGTGGGAGAGACCCTTTAAATTTAGCACTTGACCGGAGTTTTATGGCCAGAGGCATAAACAGCGTTCCGAAAGGGATTAAGCTCGGCTAATAATACGGCCAAGCTTTCATGCAGTGTAATCTCACACGCGGAAGTATCTACGCGGAGAATGCTCGAGCCTGGGAGCCGCATACGGACATATGTGAAACACATTCTTTCGCGCGCGGTTCCTGTCTTTAGTTTCCTTTTTGCGAAACGAAAATTGCCATTCGGTCCGGTACTATATTTCCTTCTTTTAACATCATCTTTCATTGATCTTTTTTCGAGAAGACGTGACCTAAACTTCTCGAGTCTTCGTCAGGGTCGAATAGGGTGCCTTGAAGCCTGTGCACATAACGGATATAGGCACAACGAAGTAGCGACAAGGCAACTGTTTCCTTTCCTGTTGTCTCAAAGATTAGCCAGAGAATCTAAGCAAACGGCATGGTAGCTAACCAAACATTGAAACATCTGCGTGCAGATAAGCCAACTGTGAAAGGAACCTTCTGCTTCAGTCGTCTGGAATTACTAGACCAGAGTAACTCTCCGTGTATCAAGTTCTCGCGCGGAGACAATCGGCCTGCTTCTCTCTTTCCATCGAATGAAATATTTGATCACAAATATTGCGAAAGGTGAAATTGACGAAGACGTCAGACGTCGGACTTCCATTTCACCAAATTAATGAAAAGGGAAAATCGAATATGACTGTGGATATTTACTAGCTGCCTTCCTTAGACGACGTACGACATTTATAAGTCAGTAGGTATATCTACGGTAGTATAGTAACAGCGGAAACTCGGTTGTATGTTGAGGGTTGCAGTTCTGCATTCCCCTGAGTGCTTGTCGGGTTCACGAGGCAGTGGAGTCTCCGGGGTACCGTTTCATAGCGGTTGGGTTGATTTTTTCTTATCTGAGAAAACCGCGGCTAGAATCGAGGTAGGTGGCCAGTGGGTAAAATTGAAACGTCAACCGTTAGCGTTTACGCGAATAGCTGTTTTGCAGTTAAAATTTAATTATCGGAAGTAAAAACGGTCGCGTTTTATTCTATACGGAACGATTCTTCGCCTCGCGTCCAGGGCTTCTATACGTTCGAGGATAATCTCTGTCGCCTCGATGAAAATTCGACCCGGGTGTGTTTAACGGCGATACGTAATCGCGATTTAAAAAACACACGATTCGTCACGTTGACCATAGAACGAGAGACAGAAAATCGCAACGAGAGGGGTCAACCTAAGGGCATAAATTAATTTACGGCGTGTGGGCGCGCGGGTCGCTTTGCGAGCCGCCGCTGTTAAGCTTCATTAGCTGCCTTGTGTTTGAACTCTACTCTGCTGCTGCCCGATGCAGGAATCGCTTCACGGTGGCTGGACACGAATTATTCGGAACGCAGTCGTGCGGGCGGACATATTTTATCCTCGTTTAACGCCAATTCGCATCACTGACTCTCGCTCGGAAACCTTTGTTTGAATTTAACCACCACCACGACTACCACCAGATTATACCATCTGCCCGCGCCCTTCTTCCAAGGAAATCTATCCCTACTCGTCAGAATGAATCCAACTTACTCGGCGTTATATTATCTGTAAATTTTTCGCAAGGAAATGATCGTGGTTAAATCGATTCCTCTTACATAACTCGGTACACGGAAGGGAGGAAGGTCCTTGTCCTTGTCCTTGGTTCTCAAGTGCCACAAAGCCTCAGGAAATAAAGAATATCCTTGACCGTATACAATGCCTTGGTTCACAATACCCGAAGGAATGCTTTGTCGCTATGGTTTGCGCTACGACGCATCGGGGTATGGAATCTCTAGTTATCTTCCGATTAGGTTGGGATGCTGCAGTATTACCAGAAAATGAGTTAAAGGTCGAAAGTCTTCTTCCTATTATTCTGCACTTTGATTTTACCAGACCAAGAATAAAAGTTTGCGATATCAAACCAAGCGATATAATATAGGTATACGTATATAGGTATATATATATATATATATATATATATATATATCCACAAGGCTAAACGACGTAAAGTAAAGCTCACTTTATAAACGAGTAATTATTCAATTAACCCAGATCATAAACAAGATCTGTACACGTACCTAGTTTAATAACTAAAAGTTATGAACAACGGGTCTGGAGGGTTGAATTTCGTAGCTAAAGCCATTCTTGTCTTGACTTCTGCCAGTATGGTTGTGATAATGTATAGCGTTGGCTTGCTTCTGAAGGTATGAAGGTAGGAGGTTGGTAGGTTGGTAGGTAGGTAGGTAGGTAGGTAGGTAGGTAGGTAAGGTATACATAGACCCATGGCTAGAGAGTATAGCTACGATCCCACGAGAGTAGGACTGGCAGTGAAGCATTGCCGGGCAGGTTGCGAAGGCTTTCCCGCAACAAACAGGTGATACATCGCCCGGCATATTGCCACTATTGCCCAGCTCTACTACACCCTTGCCTTTGCGCTTATTTCTCCTTATATATATTTTGCCTTTGCACCACAGTATATGAACCGTACGTCGACACAGTAGGTAGGACACAGTGGCTTAGTTTCTGACAAAGAAGGAGAGCGAAAAAAGGAAAATGAAAATACGTGAAGAATTTTCCGATATTTAATTTCAAGCTCAAGAGGCGAGGGTAGCTGTGGCGTACACCTTGCTCGGTGAAACTAACACAAAACCAATATATATATATATATATATACCCCTTTGTGTATAGGCATACTTATTTTGATGAAACCAATGCTTTGAGGAGGTATGTCTGAATAAAGGATCTTATAATTGCCTTCGAGGATCATGAAAGGACGGCCTGGTTGAAGCGCACAATTAAACGACCCCCGTGGCCTCGTTTCCCCTCTGAACGAGCAACGAAACGCCATCCAGCAGCTAGCCGGGGGCAGTATAAGATACTTTAATTCAGATTCCTGTAGGCCTTTGAGGGAGAAATGGAAGTAGAAGTGGAAACGGAGGTGGAAGTCAAGGGTGATTAACAGCTAAGGAAGAAAAGAGCCGGTTCAGTTGTAATAAATCAGACGATTAAGATGAAACAATATTAGTAGCTCGTAAAACATCCCTGATGCGCCACCCTGCACCAGATTCTCTTTATTTTCCTTTAGCCAACTGAACTCACCCCTAAGGGTACCTTCCCTACCCTAACACTTCTTTGGTTCTTTAACTGGCTACGTTCAGGTATAATTAAGAGGTATTATCATCCACGAGGGAAGAACAAATTTCAGATTGAAAACAAGGAAGTTCTCATCCATCAAATTCTAACATCTCCCTAGATCTTGAGGTCTTAGGTAGAGAGGTAGACGTGGTTTCTGGTACATGCCTACGCAGTTGGTTATAACTCCTTACTCCAGGCTATAATCCTTTGCTGTGCATTCTGCACTGGTGAGTTGAACTGCACGAGATGTTTAACGACTAACTGTGCATTTGCAGCAGCATTCGCACTTTGTTCTCCTTCTCTCTCTTCGAGACTTATTCTCAACCTTTTTGTTTGGTCAATTGTTTTAAATGAGGCAAACGATTTATTCATCGTTCTGTTAAAAAGTGCAATACGCACCATGTCGCGGACTAGGCGTTGGTTCAATTCTCTCGGTCTGACCTTTCATTAAATCGTATTTATATCGTGCTATTAATCTCAATCAATTTTACTTTGCGGAATAAACGTAGGTAGTTACAGAGACGGGGGGCAAGTAGTGGAATGATTAATTGCAACCACAATAATACATAATCAATTTGTCTTCGTTCTTCTTATTCTTCGTTCGCTGATGATGAAAGATTTTTCGAATTTGGATCAGCTCGCTGTTCCAAAGCGAAAAAAAGCCAGCTTATTCCGAAAAAAATATTTTCAGGAGTATATATATATGTATATATATATATATATATATATATATATATACGAGAGCAGCTTCTGACGCTTTTTCTTATTCAAGGAATATCTCACACTTGTCACATCGACATTTTATGAAATATTCTACCTCCGAAAGATTCTTTCCCTTTTCCCAGTTTTGCCTCCCCATTTTTTTTTCTCTTCCTTCTTTTTTTTTCCTATTCCATTTCGGTTTCTCGTCTCGCTCTGCTACGACGACGAATATATTTCATCGTTTCACAAAATAACCATTAGCTCACCCTTCGAAATACCTATACAGCCGTGTGCCTCCACCTACCCCCCCCCACCCCCCCCCGAGAGGATTAAACGTGTGGGCTTCGTTCCCGACCTTGTACCCTTGTCTCTTCTTATCTTATCAACTTCGGTATACCAACACATATAACCGAACAAAGCTTATGACGAATGGGACACGGGTATAAGATTGTGTCAAATCGAAAGATGGTTCGCAACCCTCGAAAGATATGGGTGTACGAGCTCTCGCGGGTTATTATATTGTTCATCAAATTATACTCGACCTACATTTTCGTTTTTTCTTTATTTATTTATTTTTCTACCAGTCTTGCCGTAACGATTCCGATGATCGAAATTGCGAATGAGATCGATAGTAAAAATTATTCCTATCAGGAAAGAAAATCGTTCTAGATTGCGATAATTTGCGTGGCTTTTATCATACGTATGTAGGTATACCTGGTACGTGGAGTAGAGTGAAAATTTTCGACGTTGGTCTGCATCCTTCTGCCTTTGAAATTGTCGACTCATCGTACAGCTCGACTCTGTTTGCGTAGGATTTCGCGGTCAGCAGTCCAAAACTCGAATATCCTGAAATCCTTGAATCCTTGAGTCCACGATTCTACGAATTTCCGAATCCTAAGCAAGCAGCAGCTCTTCTCAACAAACGTTCTCCTATACCAGAGGAAGCCAGTACTTTTCATCATAGACGTATGTATACGTGTATACAACTACACCATTTATGCGATATATATACCAGATCGAACATTTCAATAACGACGATAATAAATATATGACAATAAAAAATGAAAATAAAACAGAAAATTATTATTCATATTAAAATACATATATTCGTAAAAATTACGAATAAAAAAATCAATTGGCATGCGAAATTTTCTTTTCATTTCTTTTTTTCCCGCACAATTAATTATACACACGTTAATTTTTAGAAGCGAATTGCATAGCAGTAGGAAAGTAGTACGTTAAGTAGTCTTGAATAATAAATAGTCCCTGTCCATTTGAGACAATTTATAACAAACGAGGTTGTTGTACTATAGACGTATAGGTATTTATTTATACAAGAGTGTATTCGTACACAAGGGGTAGTTACTAACGGTAGCAGCCCCTTGCACTTGAACCGAATAGCTCAAAACGAAGCTGCATCACCAGCGCGGGGGAGACGTAGTATACGTGAATAATAAATGTACCGTATCGTCAATTGACAGCGATAGATTTCTTTAATTAGTGAACGCGTAGTTGAGTGAAATATATTTTGACGAAATTGAAAATAGTTTTCCAATAATAATTGACCTCACTATTTTAATTAAAACTTGAATAAGTGATGCTGTGAAGCGATTTCCTGTTTTCCACTCGAAATATTTCATCAGAACGCGTTTGATGCGATTATTATTATTATTATTATTATTATTATTATTATTATTATTATTATTATTATCATCGTCATCATCGTCATTATCGTGCATTTCAATGTTCGAAACTACGGAACCCACCGAGCGACAGTAATGAGTGACGGGAATATATATTCACACGGAAAAGTTGTTGACAATGTGGAGATAATTTTATGCACCAGAAAACGAGGGAATAATTGTATTGCGGAAATCGCGCTTGGAATTGAATGTGAAAAAAAAAAAAAAACGAAAGAAAGAAAAAGAAAAAGAAAAATTCATAACGTTTCATTAACCGTATACCTACGTAGCTGAATAAAATTGAAAAAAGAAAAGAGAAAAAAATTTCATTCCGAATCAACGACGGGGAATAATTCGAAGGCTTGAAAAATAATCTCCGATGCATATTGTATTAATTCAACGATTTCAAAAACCTACCCTATATACGCGAACGATTGTTTCGAGTTTTTAATATCCCGATATGTATGAGAGCTCTTCTCGATTTTAACCACTTTTTTTACGGTACCTGAAGCCGAAGCCACGCATATCACGTACTGCAGTAATCAATCAATCAATCAATCAATCAATCAATCAATCAATCTATCTATCGATGTATCTATCTATCTATCAATCATTCATAAAATTCAAAAGAATGCCGGCAATAATTTTACATCGAGCCCCAAACTCTGGTTGAAAATTTTCCTCCTTTGTAGCTTTTACCCTACCTACTCCGATTTTAAAACGAAGCAATTTTCATTTTTGTTTTCTTTTTTTTCTCCACCTTTTTCTTTTTTAACGGTCACAATAGCAGGGCGATTAAAAATACGATATTTATAATACTCGTATTCGTTCACAGATTCATTAATCCTCGGTTAACGTTCGTATACCCTAACTAACAAAGTACTTTTAATCAATCATGTAAATGATATAACGAGCTTGTAATCAGCGGATAACTCACTTGCTCTATCCGCCAAATGGGTCGACACACACATGTCCATGATAATTTCTAGTTTCGCTTTGTGCAAAACTCATCTGTGTCAGTCTAGTTACATTTTGCGGATGCATCGAAATGCAGAGTGGTCATCTGTCCGTCCGTCAACTCCTCTCTCTCTCTCTCTCTCTCTCTTTCTCTCTCTTTTTGTATCATGGAAGGGATGATGTGACTTTGCTATAGTCTTTTATCAATGGGGTGTGAGAAAAGTCCCTCTTTCTCGTCCTCTTCCTCTTTCTCTTCCTCTTCCTCTCTCACCTCCTCTTCATCTTCACTTCTCCAACCTTCGCGAGATCAAAGCAACCTTCTGCATCAAGAGAATCGTGTGCTAGGATCGGCACCACCAATACCACGGACCCATGAAAGCCAAGAGGTCTTTCCCTATCTTTAGCTAGCTAGCTGCAACCACCCTTCGTCATTAAGCTAGTGCAGTAGCAATAGCAATAGCAGTAGCTCGTCAGAGAAGAGAAGGACGTAGTAGACGTAGTCTGTGAGATGGTCCACGCGTCCTTGGTACTGGTGCTTTTCACTTCCTCTTCGCAAAGTTCGATGTCTACACGCCCATATATATATATATATATATACATACGTACACGTGTGTTGGTGTTGGATGTAGAATAATGCAGAGATATGCATATACATATATGCCCATGTCTAGAAGGAGATGGATGCCTTGTGGTCATGCCGTACGTCACGTATCACGAGGATATTGGGGACAAATTGGAGCATCCATCCTAGCGTACGAAAACGTTTCGAATTTGGGATACTCACCGTAATATCATTATCCGCTGGTGTCGTTAAGCACCGAACTGTATTCGAGTGCTATGTGAACATTGTAGAATTACGAATAATTGGATACTAGAACCAGCTGCGTGCAATAATTGTGAAACGATTAACCAAACGGTAACGAGAAAACTATCGGGGAAGTGAATTACGGACAACCGTTTGTTCATTCGCTTGTTTGTCTGCTATTCCTTTTATTTTTAATTTTCTTTCTCCCATTGGTTCTTGATTGTTCGTTACTGAGGGTTGATTGAAAATTACTTGGGGCTGAATATTACATGCCTTTGACATTTTAATATCCTAGTATAGTATTTTACTGGATATTCTTACGTCTATCGCTTCTTCACTGCCTGTATGTACTTACGCTTTGAAGTATTCAAGTTGCGAAAGCCCCTGCGGGTCGCAGGTTCACGTACCTCTACTACGGGAGGTTTGTTCGTTGAGAGGAAGTGGTGGGCAATAGGGTTATTCAAGGGAGGACTTGCCTTGCCTTGCCTTGCCTTGCCTTGCCCTGCCTTACCTTGGTTTACTGAAAGCTTTCTCGCGAGGGTCGCCAAGGCCTATAGTTACCTTTAACCAAGTAGGCTTTCATATTCATACATTCTTATGTATACAGAGTGTCACGTTTGAGGATATAAATGTAAATTACCACCATCCCTCTCGACATATTTTAACCATGTATAGGTAAAACAGCTTCTCAACAACGGCTGTGCACTCCAATGAGCGTCAACGATCACTAGATTAAAAAAGAAGCAAAGATAAAAAAGAAAAAAAAAGGAAATGAAAATGAAAATAGGTTCAAGAATCATTATGCACGGTGTAACTCGCTTTACTTATGGCTTCAACTATATCTGTGAAGGATTTATATGCACATCGCGACTTCCCTGTCTTCTGATTTACAACTCTGTGCGATATTAGACAAGGGACTGACCACCCGGTGTTTATCTAACTCGCACGTACAATAGTAGATTAAGAATTGGGTTAATTATTTCATTATAAGTGGGAAAGGATGGTGGAGGGTCTGCAGTGGTCAGTTTGCGATTGAAGAACCCTCAGGGCAACGAAGTACTCGACGAACTCTTATCCCTATTCTTGGAACGGTACCCTATACCCGTTTTTCAATGGCTATGGGTATGGCTATGGCTATGGGTTTGGCTCGGGCAAAGTTTCTCGTCCTTTTGTGCTTCGCCTTTGGGTTCTCAAACTCTTGGGTCATTAGAACGGATGTGCTGGACATCGAGGCGGTTGACACTAACGACCTTCGTGAAACCAGACGAGAACGCTTGAATTTGATCTTCCCTGGTGAGTCAAGAGCTGGGGCGACGACCTGGCCTCCCTTATACGTGCCAATTACCAAGCCTTGTTAATTTTCGGTAATAAACCACCACCCAGTCTTGACTTTTGACCCTTACTCTTCACTTATACAACGCCATCATATTTCCTCGCCAGACCCCTTACAGCCCTTAGCTTACACCTCTTCTACCCTAACGGGAAAATGGTCATTCAAGCACAATAGATCGCGGGTTTCAATTAATTTCTGACTTAGAATCGGCACAGAGTTCTTCAAGAGTACGTGTGACGATGAAACGTTGAAATGATCATCGCGTTTGATGGCTTCTCGTAAGAATATCTCTATTTCCTTTATATAGTATGATTTGAGCGCTAATTGAAAATCGATCAACGTCACTACGATCGGAATCTATAAGTAACCAATTAGCCCCAAGCGTAAAAAAAAAAAAAAAAAAAAAGAATTCTCAGGGAAACTAAGCAAATAATCTCAGAACCAGTCGTCACTTTACAGTCTGTAAACAAGCCCATTAGACTCCTCGTCCACCTGTCGTCGAGAGTAAATCGACATTTCCTGATCATAATATTATCGGCGTTCAAACATCGTAAAACGATAATTATCTCGCCTCTGATCATCCGTTCGCCCTCTCCAGGTACGAAGTGGTGTGGCAGCGGAAACGTCTCGGAAAATTACGACGATCTAGGAGTATTTGCAGAGTCCGATGCGTGTTGTCGAACCCACGACCATTGCGAGGATGTGATCGAGGCTATGCACACCAAATATAATTTGACCAATCCGTCATTTTATACGAGGTTAATTAGTGACTTTGATCTATCTCAGATTTTATCCGCTTTGAACATTTTTTTTCTATTCGAAAAGTAACAAAATCAAACGACCGATTTAAGCGTTTGGTGAAAAAACGTAAGGCTGTAAATATTGTATTGAAATTCGAAGGTTGCAATGTTCCTGCGACGAAAAATTTTACGACTGTCTGCACAGTTCGCCAGACGATATTGGCGACAAGGTTGGGATTCTCTACTTCAGTTTCCTAGGGACAAAGTGCTTCCGTAACGATTACCCGATCGTTGGCTGTAAGCGTTACAACCCGTAAGTTTCTGCTCTCCAACATTTATTTCTCTCTCTTTTTTTCGTTTTCCTTTTTTTTTTTTTATTCTCTCTCCTCTCTCCTCTCTTCTCGGTTTTCCATTTTTCTCTCTCGTTCTCTCTTTCTCTACGGTCTTCTCTCGACTGGAAAAACGCGAGCTTTACCTTAACGGGTGAAAAACCCCGGGGTTGTTTCCGCAGGTACCCAAAACGATGCCTGGAATACGAGCTGGACGAAAGCCAACCGAAGAGGTACCAGTGGTTCGACGTACCTCTGTACTGATCCGAGGACAATTTTTACCGCAGCTCTAAGCTCCTTTTTAAATATCTATCCATATATATATATATATATATATATTTATCCAGAAATAAAATATTATAGACATCGATCAAACGTACAGATTTTTAGCAATTATTATTTGATCACTTCTTTAAGGTTGAGAAATGGGGAAGGAACAGCTTGTACCTCAACCTCGTATTCGAGTTTAAAGAGTAACATGGTTGAATATTTTAACGCGGCTACCTTTCCACGAGGTTTGTAGGTGCTCGTAACTCGCCATTTTGACGAAGCTCTAAACTCAAGTTTGCACTTTGGGCAAGTGGTTGAGGCATAAAGATTCTTAAGAATAAATCTGTACAGTATTGCCCTCCCTGTGCACCTGAGGAACGAAGCGAAGCTTGCCGGATTCAGCTTTTGTATAAGCATAGCGACGAGTAAGTGTTCCTTTATCGTCTGTGCACTTGCTTCATCTTATTTTTACCTCGGATGCATAATTCTTCGGACGAGATTCCGCGGAGCGTCTCGCAAACCGAAACAGCGCGAAAAGAAAAAACTAAAAATAAAAATCAAAAAGAACAAAAAGGAAGAAAAACCGAGTCTAGAATCCTTCAAACTTTTCACCGACATCTCATTTCACATAGATTCAAATCCCACTAAGTTTCTCCAACTGGCGACAAGCATAATACCAAAAGAGACTAAGATTTCGATAGTTTAACGCATTGATCTATCACGCATGCAGGAAAATCTTTCGATGAAATCGTACCGCACTTACGTTTTTTTTTTGTCTTTTTTATTTTTTTCTCCTTGCGGCTATGGTTTCCTTCTCGAGTAGCCAATCTCGTATCTTTATGTCTCCACTTTGGTCTTGTACTTTTATCCGATCTGTATTTTATGCATTCACTCAGCAGTCCGCCCCGAACCGATCAGCTCTTTGAATGTTTCTTTTTTCCTCATTTCCTTTTTTTCCTTCCATTCTCAAAAAATAACTTGCCCCACGTAATTTTCGTCGACGTATGTATATACCCGCGTTTAGATATTAGATATTCCATTCCATTTGTCCCTCTCTCTGCAATTCGGAGACTATGAGGTATACGTATAGCCGCTAACAACCTGCAGGGCTTGCCGGTAGGTACCAAGTTGATTCACGCCGATGATAAACCCTTGTAATTACACGGACGATTCATCTTCCAGGAATTGAAGCAATTAGGTGCGTAGGCGACGTGAATTTGTCGACCTCAGTGATTCGTCTCAATGAATGGATAGATCGAGATGTCGAAGAAGCACGGACATTGCTCTACGCGTAAAGTGGATAGATAGCGGGTAATCGGGAGAAAGGATTTATCATCGCTTATACAAATCCTTTATCCTATTTTATCGACGTTATTATATTTATTTCTTCTTCTATTTTTATTCAAGAATTTATCCCCACTATATCCTCCTAATTACTGGCTCGAATTTTCTACCATATATAGCCGTTAAAGCAGCCGAAACTCTAGTTCAGTCTTCTAATGAAAAATGAGATAAAAATAGAGCCGGAAAATGGAAGGGGTGCTGCTACTACCGCTGTGCAGTTATGGTAACGAGCAATGTTATGCCAATTTTCTCTTCCCCCTAGTTCGCTAGTAGGATATACTACGGACTCGACTCCTTTGTTCCTGATGTATTCTGCTACCATACTTACTCCTCTATTTTTATCACCGAATGTAGAGAGGTAGATCTATGTATATATCATATATATATATATATATATATATATATATATATGTATATGTATATGTATAAGCGGCACGTAATACATAGATGCGAATTAGTCCAGTCCACCGTTCCTCCACCTCCTCTTCCTCTTCCTCCTTCGCCAATTCCCGAGTAACTTTGGCTCCGATCTCGTCCAAGTGGACCAGCGCCAGGCTATCTTGGCTACCCGACAATTGCGACTCGACGGTAATAAATATAGATATTCGAAGGAATGCCGGGAACGAACTAAACTCCGGGTAGAAATAGGGAACCACCTCCTAGTCTCGGGTAATTTTCTTTCATGGACTATGAAACTGGATCATATTATATATATTGGTATAATTTTTGTTTTTTTTTTGTTCGTTCGCATATAGTAAGAGATGTTCAATTGAATTGTTTATTTCACACTTGGGGAATCGCGTTTTGAGATGAATAATTTTTATTTTATTTTTTTTCTTATATTCATTCTGAGATATTCGTTGAACGTAGGCATCCAACGCGTCGATATTTTTGTGGGAGGTTTAATTTAAAAGTGAATTGGTATGGAACCGTCGATATTTCATACTACGTTTGATGGTCGAGAAGAGAGTAAAATTCAAACGCGTTGAATTTTCCGACCGGGAGGCGCGTTATTAAGAGGAAAGAATAAAAGAGGCCTCGTAAAAGAAGTGGAAGAAGAATAAGAAGAAGGAGAATAAGGAGCGAAAACCCGGTGGAGAAACAGAGGGGCTGGCAAAAAGACCTCGCCAGACTTCAACTCGACTTGACTTTATACTTCACGGTGAAAATACAATTCGGATGGTTATTTCGCTGCAGAAGTTAAAAGGCATAGGAATAATAATTCCGGCTTTTTATTAAAGCACGGGAAACAAAGGAATACTACTCTCTTTTCACGCCTGTTATAAGAGGATATATTGTCCAGGTTTTAACAGCAGCTGGGTCCAGGTCCAAGTTAAATTTTAAGACTTGTCAATGTCCCTGAAACGGAGACTGGAACAAGGGGATGCTTTTATAAAGTGGCTCCGAAGTAACGAGGAAACATAAAGAAAATGCAATTTAAACAAAAAATCTCATATACAAAGGGTCGGTAATTGGAAATATTTCGGAGTAGGATGAGTCGAACTTCATTTTTTATTTTATTTTATTACATCGGTTCGCTAACAAGTTTACTTGCTCAAAAGCATTCGGAGTGAATCCAATTTTTTCATTTTTTAAATACTATTCAAAGGCGAACTTTAACTCGAAAGTTTGCAAGCTCGAGCTTAGGGTATACCAAAACTTGCGACGACGATGAAACTGGCGAATTTATATCCAGGACTAATTAACTGTATAGAAGGTAGAGGCAGGTATCGTTAGACGCTTCGCCGTGGTAATTCACTCTTGTTTTTGCTCCGGTCATCGTCCTCGCCCTCCTTTGGCTTAATTAGAAGCTCAGTCGACGAAAGGATCTCCCGGGAGTACGATTTCTGCTTCTCTCAAACGGCCCTTCCACATTTTTTTTCTTCGCCTTCTTCCGTTTTTTTTTTATTTTTTTATTTTTTATATCCTCTCAATTAACCGGCCAGAAGTTAGAAGAGTCAATGTCGTCGCGGCTCATTGAAGTTGATTGCGAATGAAGAAGACTAATTTTTTTTTATTCCTCATCATCTTCCGCTCCCTCTTCTTCTTCTTCTTCTTTCTCTTCCTCTTCCTCTTCTTATTCTTCTTCTTAATCTCCTTCTATTTTTAATGGTACTGGATACGTATACCTATATTTATGCATACGGAAGTTTGCAGCCAGGTCAGAATTATGATATGTGCGTCAGAGATGTGCGGCTGGACACTGCGGTCGTGTTTATTTACGGGCGAACCTTGCCAGCCAAGGTTTTGGCGGAAATTTCAATTAGGTCACTGCGAAATGCGCTTCCTCCGGACCTCGTTAAGTAAATCTGTGAATTCTGAGGTGTCCTGTGTTACACGAGTGTACCAGGACTACTTCGCAAGGGTAAATTGAACCTGCAGAATTCCAAGAGGAAATTTCGCGGCGAGATTTGAGCTCGTCAGATTATAATTTGCTTTTGGAATTTTCAATTTTATTATTTTCAATTCTGCATTCCTCTCCGGCGTGGTCTCACGTTTTTCTATAATCCCCTAACAGGGCGTATATAGATTGATTTTTACGAAAGTGCTTTTACCCTCGTTACTGTGCTTTGTTTTATTTCGCACCACTTCCGCCGATTTGCGAGAGGTGAAAACCGGAATTCTGCAGTTGTTATTTTTTCTGATTTACATTCAAATTCTCTATATTTTACGGTATAAAAACAGAGCCATAAAAACTTGGATAAATCCCTTTTTCCGCTCATTCAGGGATGGGCTGACAATACGTTCGGAAAAATCGACCATCGACGTAGTATTGTACCGGGGCAGGTAAACCCAAACGAGAATAAATCCTAAAAGAAAGGAAAACAAAAAAAATTATTAGAAAATTGGAGAATATCAAAGCAGAGAGAATCGGGCTCCAATCACGGGCTAAAAATTAATCAAACACTTCTTTCCGTGACTCCTACCCCAGCTTCAGTCTTTTTTTCCATCGTTCAACCGAGACTCTTCCGTTGTAATGGAAAGCAAACATCTTAAGGTACTCGGTGCAACGACGCGAGGAATTATTCTAATGAAATTGATCCCCGATGAGCTCCTGGAATCCTGTAGGATAATAGTCTGAAATCCCTCACGTATTTCCTTACTCGCTAAATAATCTCGAGAAAATGTAATTTGCCTTATTTATATATATATATATATATTTAACAATTTGAAAAAAAATGTTCATTCTACAGCTGCTTTCTCTCGCTCCTTGAACTTATTGTCAAAGTTTTGTAAAAAGTTTTCTGTGCGAATAGCCGCAGAACTTATGGTCTCAAAGTTTTGTCAGATCTGACGATGAGAGACTTTAGGACTAGGTACGTACCTATCTACCCACTTAGTCGGAGAATAAATCTTTCCCCATTCGTCAGGGTGAGTTAATTATTATATTATCTTGATAAAGTTGTGAAAGATCGTTGTCTGGGCTTCTTAGCTCTTACTTCTGTCTTAATACTTGAAATAATGAACTTCGTTGTAAAATTGTTGTTCAAGATCTTCACGCGGTTTATCTCCCCGCGTTATTTCAGCTTCGCAGAATGAAAACTAGGCTCACTTTACACGAGTTGTAAATCGCGGGGCACAGGGATTGGGCCTTTGCCGCACACTGCCTGACCTAAACATAAATCTCGCAACTAAATCCTGAACTAAGTGCAGCCGCGTTTTCTCCTGCGTTTCTCTCTCCAGTTTCCTCTTCCTTCTTTATCCTACCGGCTCTGGGTCCGAGAGAAAATACGAAGGAAGGGGCGTCTCGATACTTTGCTTCTTTCGAAGCTCTTAAACCTTCCAGCCACTCGAACAAACTCGTGGTATCCGTTCCTCGATCTATTCTTCCCCTCGCTTCTAACTTCTCAGCTTCTTCTTCTTCGTCTCCGTCCGATTCTCTTCACCTAGTCTCCCTCAAAATAATCTTCCAGATAGTGTTCCGGCTGGAAGGAGGTAGACGGTTTGGTTCCAAAGATTTCAGCTGGATGATTGACGCTCGAGGCGTCTGTGTATTATCGCTAGTTAAATTCTTACAAGACTAGAAAATTGGTCGGAATTAAAACGACCCTTAATCACGGTCCAAAAGTTGATCTCCGCTTATCGGTATTACGACGTTTCCAACAAAAATCAACCCCCTGTTATCTCCGAGTTTAAACTAATCGCCGAGAAATTATAATCGGATGAGAATTTTTCATTAAATTTCGTCAATTTTTGATCACTTATTTCAAAAGAGATAAATAAATAAAAGAGTGGAGTACCAGCGACGAGACAAACGGTACCATTCTTCCAACACGTTCGAGGTTTTCTTTCGACAAGTAAGCCGGAGGCGAAGAAAGGGTACAGCTATGGTAAAACGGTGCAAATCCAAGATAATTGGTAATCCGTAAGTACAATTTACCCTCTCGTTCTTCCTCTCTGGCACTATATAAGGTACATCGGGAGATTCCAGTAGGATCTTTACGGTTCTGTTCCGAACATCCCTCCCTCTTCATTCTCTTCTTCCTCCTCATCCTCTTTCGCGAATGAAGATTATTCTCGCGTACCACCGCCATCCGACCAGACGCCAGAAGCACGAGCACGGATTCAATTCCAATTAAACTTTTAGTTGGCGTTCGTAGCACCGGAAAATTACAAGAGTATAGATTTTACGGCTTCGCACCCGCGACTCGACTCGGCGCGATGCGATGCGATGTTCTTTACACAAGAATAAGAAAGTCAACTTTTCTGTCAGGGTATAATACCGTTTTTTCTTCTTTTTTTTTCCCCCCCTTTTTCATTTACTTTTTTCCCATCTTTTTTAGCCCGCGGCGAACTACGTCATTAACGGTGTTTACGCCCCGGGGTGACAATGCCAATCAGCGTTTTGCAGCCTGTCGTCGGCTAACTACCTCGTTTCTTAAAAATCGTTCTCTGCTCGGTCAAGGAAGGAAAATCTCGGCAAATACACAATCAGCTTCTCCTTTTTTTCTTTACGTTTCACAAAACAGACGGAATTCTATTTCATTTTATTTCAGTTTCTTCTTCAATTCCAAGTCGGCGAAATACGGCGATGTAACTCACTTTTAGATTTTGAAATTGGAAAAGATGACGAAAAGAAAAAAAAGGAAAGGAACAATCCCAATAATTTTCACCCTTATTCTATTTTTCACACATATTTTTCATCCTCTTTTCTCCTGACCGCAAAACATTTACAAGACACCAGAGTACGACCTGCAGACGTCCGTAGAGAATGAAAATAAAGTTGGAAAATAAAATATAAGTTCAGGAAAATAAATCCTTCATACAGCGAGAGGAGGTGGAGAAATAGGAGGTAGGAGAGCTCTTGGGAGAACCGTGAGAGACGACAACCTAATAATTTTTCTATCACCGTCGCGTAACTCTATTTGTATAAATGTATCAAGTTATTGGATTTTTCTGCGAATCAGAGTTCTCCCGTTACATCTAGGCACAAGATCGTCTCGATAATTTACACGTTGCTTACTTTTGCCCTCGAATCATAGTCAGTCACGTCCTACAATTTATTTTCCCATCAATTTTCGGCGCCGTTTATATTTCGGAAAAATCCGAATCCCTACATATAGTACGCAGTTTTTCCTCCGATCTTATCCCCATCTTCGTAAACGAGGCTTAACCACGGTGTATCCTGAATTTATCGAGTACAAATTTACAACCTTGTTATACCACGCCTCGGCGAAGAATCGGAGGAGAAAAACGGGCGTCCAGAACGCGTAAATTTACATCTCTTTTACCGTCGAGCTGTAAGACAAGTCAACCTGCACAGCGGGTCGTGTAGTTGCTTCACCTTCGCACCGTGCGCTTAACCAGGTTGACATCAAGACATCGTCCCAGCGCCGTGCCCCGCCATACGCTAGTCGTTGAATTGTGTCTTTATTGCAGAATCAACTAGGTACCAGTTTCCCTACAATTACATTATATGTAAACAGCTCATTCACGTAAAATTGCAGGACGTAGACAATGTGCCGTTGCGGTAACGATGCGAGTATCACTGCACAGTATCCTGTTACCTCGCCGGTAAGACAATTATACGTGTATCTTTAGATTCGCTAAAGAGGACAGAGTCGGAATTATTATATTTCATTGGAATGAATTATCCCGGCAATTAATTCCGTTGTCCAAAGTTAGAAAAACGTGATTTTGAATCATGAAGGATGCGACGTGTTTTGACATTTTTTTCCCTTTGTATTCCGCGCAAGGCGAAATCCCTTCTGAGGTGAAAAGCGACTTTTTGAGGGTGCGAATCTGCAGATTGAGAATGCCGACAGCTTCGATTTCGATGAGTATCATAACTTTAAAGATAGCGCGGAAATAATCGTCGCGAAAAATTGCGAGCCGAATAATTCTGATTCGGCAACGGTTTGTTACAATTAGTCGAAATCTTGTATAAATCCGTTTCTACACGAGCGAGTTCGATTATCTTCGCTATTAGTCGTTTACCGAAATTTTTCATCCGCCTTATCCCATCTCGATTCTCCGATAGATAAAGCTCTGTGCTGCTCTCTACGGAGTTGAGACACGAGTAGATATTGCCGGAGACTGGGGCCGAGGTGGGTGTGGGTGACTGCTCACAGTTTCCCAGGTAATGTAAGGTATGGTGAATTACGTATCTCTAGATCGCCAAACGCCCGGTACCTACTACGGCATGGGTTGGCATGTCATGGTGTGGTGTGGTGTGGTGCGGCTATGCTGCTCGTTCTCACCGTATAATTGAGTGTCGCCCAGAGATTGGCGATACGGATCAAGTTGCGAAGGTAGAGAATCTTGCAAAGCCCTGCAAACTAGCTGAAGCTATCGGTACCATCTGATCCGGGGATTTGCGGGAACCGCATAACTTTTTTGATTTTTTTTTTCTTCCTTTTTTCTTATCTTATAGTTTTGTTATCAAGTTAATTGTTTGTGGAATATCGGAGGGAAAGAAATGAAGAGAAAAAAAAAAGGTGAGGGGTGTTTTTTGAGCTTTCGGCATTGCCTGTAAAACGACCTTCTCGTAACGCCGAGAATTTCGTCGCCGTTTCATCGTATATTAGGGAAAACTTTGTTTGCAACGTGCTTGGTCCGTGGGATGGATTTGAGGTCGCGAAGGACCCTTGACCGTTTCATCAGAACCCTATAGCAAAGTTCTCGACCTGGTTTCCCCTCGTTTCGAAGAACTTTGTTCATTTTTTCGCAGTGACAACATCCGCGCCCCGATCAAAACGCCCTTTGCCAGCTCCTTTTTGATCCCCGGAGAAAAAAGTGTCCTGCGATCGTATAATACGAACGAAAATGAGAAGACGAAAAAAGTAAAACGGTTTTCTAACTCTATAGTCATCGTGTTTTTTTTTTTTTTTGTTTTTTTTTTTCATATTTCTGAATACGATTGTTTAAAATCATTAGAGGATAAAAGAGAGGAAAAAACTTTCATATTTGTCTTTGCCTGAAGCGAAGGGCTAGCTAGGCTAGCGGCTTCCTTCCTTCCTTCCTTCCTTCCTTCCTTTTCCCTTTCGCATTCACTTAGCGTTGGTATCAGCTCGTCCCTGTTGAGATTCAGTGGTAAAAAGCGTTCTCCAGTTTTATGCAGATGATCCATTCTCCGGAAAGTGGAATAGTAGGTACCGCGACTTGCCGTATATATTCTACTTAAGTCTCTCTTTCTCTCTCTCTCTCTCTCTTTCCCTTAGACTCATAAATTTCGCTTAAAATGCATTTCTTGACGGTCTAGCACCACCCCATTTTACCCCCTTAGCTAGAAACCCGTTGAATATATACATTTCGGTTTGATAGTCCATTTCCACAAACTATGAATCCACACTTTATCCCTTAGTCTTCTTATTCCTCTTCTTCTTTGATTAACGTAACTAGTTTTCGAAAACACTTTTTCTCCATATATTTCTTCAACGTTTCCGTCCCGGTTATTAATTCTCTCGAGCTAAGAAGCCGAGAATTCTCTCTCAAGACCAGACTCTACGTCTACGTCAACCCCGGTTTACTTATCCTCTGAAATATATCGTATAATGTTTCCTACCGCAGCTCAGCTGCTTTTTCGAGGCAGGTTCATGCCCCAGAACGTCGAGCTGCTACTCCAGGATCTCTCCTCCAGCTCTTCTCTCGGACAAAGATCTCTCGGGCACTTGGTCACGAAATCGCATAGTGCCTCGAGTGTCGTGTGTCCTCTTTTGTGCAGAAATATTCCGACTCTCTTTCAGCCCGCGATTCAGAAGAAAGTCACTAACGTGAGTATAAGGGAAACGGCAGGAACCTCTGACTCAGGTCTAGCAAAGACGAGAACAAAAATGGAAAACTAAAACTATAACCAATACTACGATTTTTCATATTAGTTCAATATTCTGATTCTCATTCATTTCTTTGATACCTTCGAATGCTTTGAGGCCACTACTTCTAGCTTACATACTACATCCTGATCAAAGTTAATTAAAATTGTATCTGTTCAGGAGGTTCGGGGGTAGAGAGTAGAGGGTATAGACAGTCGGGATTAAAAAGTTTCACATCGAGATGCCCATGCCCCAGTACAGCTTTATAAAAGTCGAATATTTTATAATTAAAATATGATCAGACATATTCGCGGAACTCTCGGTACACCGTTGATTAAACAGAAACGGATATTTCACAATTATCTGGTGCACAGATTCAAAAGGAATATATATATATATGCTGCTAAAAATTCCACTGGATATCTGGTTCCATTATACACTTTCCGTTCCCACAATTCAGGAATTATACCTACGCATTGTTCTCGTGTATTGATATTACAGGAATCTCTTTTTGTTCAGAATCGGATATAAAAGTAATCGAAAAAGTCATCTCAATTCAATTTGCGAATCGTGACATGTGGAGGAAAAGAAAAAAAGACGAAACTCGATATTTCCGGATGAAAAATTAGGGGGAAAGTATCAATTCATCATCCTTCTAGTAGCATCACCCCTTTTTGACGGGGGTGGTTAAGTGTTTCTCACAAAGAGTAAATCGATTAGAGAAGAGAGGCACGTTATTATTCATAAAGGTCCATCGAATATTCGCCTCTCTTGTCTCTTATCTCCTATCTCCTGTCTCCTGTCAGTTTGCTAATAAGAAAGATGTTCATCCTCGTCCCAGGATGAGTCTACGTTCTCGCCCTCCGCGTCTCTTAAGAAGCCTAGCCAGTTCTCTTATTCTTGGTCCCCGATGACGCGTAGCGTACCGCGACGTTACAAATTACCTATCCCCCAGCCCCCGAAACTTTGGAAGGTTGCCAGACTACGTTTTACCTTCGTTGGGGATTTGCTCCGGTGGGATGCTGCAGGGGATTTAACATATTCGAAAAATTTTGAAAACACACGAGATTTTATCGGCCTTTCTTTTTTTATTCTCCGCTTCTTTCATAAAGAAACGATAAAATTTTTAATAACGAAACTTTTTACTCGATGGTTACGATCGCGTCGTAAAAAAAAAATTGCAGTTGCATCCGTAAGCAGGGTGATAACACGTAGGAATCCGGTGTAAAAATCTTTGTAAAAGCCACCTCGGTCAGAGGATCGCATAAATCTTACTTTTCAATACCGATATGGCTCGAGTGTTGCCTCTCTCTGCTGCCGCACACGAATTGATAAGTTTTCCTTGTCCAATACACTTCGCTTGGCATTTTATCATATCCTATCTATTACACATATATCTATATCCACCGAGAGTTATGTATTACGATACGGAAATACTGACAGGGAATTGCTTTTCTCTGTGACGAGAGAATCGATACACGATAAGGAAATAAGAAGAAAAAACAAGGAAACGAATTGCTCCTGGCTTCGTTGCTGCGAAAGATCGGATTATTACTATTTCGAATGTAATTATCCTTTTTTTTTTCATTAGATTTTTAACGAAGTAGAACAAGACCTGTGGAAATAGTTAATCGCATGGTTCTTAGTGCTAACAACGTGCAAGGTGGCAAAATTCAACGCAGAGATCTCTCCGCCTTGTTTCTACCACTCTGAGGTCGCTCAGAAACTTTGGTGACAATCTACACGAAGAAACTTACGGCGTGGGATGAAGAGCAATTGTTCAACTGTCTGGATTGCGCGAAATTCCCACGAGACACGTGACGAGCAATGAGATATATACAGATATACCCGACACCGTGCGAATTGAATATAAAGTACGTAATGCATATTTTATGCGGACCTAAAGCGACAAGATGATCAATTTTAAACTCTGAATCGTAAAAGCTTTTGAAAAAATTAAAACCCCGTTTATGTACCGAAAATGAAACGGTTTTCGCACGCGTTGGATATTCGTATACATGCCTTTACCTTGATTTGGGAAATAGTTTGAAAACTTGTTACCGCGTTACACCCTCATTACGGTTCGTCACATGGATATTGCAGTTGTTCAAGCGAGAGAGAATTCGGAATTTAGTTAGGCGCTAGTTTCTTATCGTTATTTTATACGATGAGAGCTGTTGACTTTATTTATGAAAACTAAATGGGGAATGACGAAACGAGGTGGTAATATATCTTGAAATTTTTTTTCTTTCCAACAAAGTAAGTCTAGTTCTTTTTCTACTCTTCAGTTTAAAAAAAAAAGCTCGCTATACAATTTTCTTGGGTGCCGCTTATGAGGCACTCAACTTATGTCTTCTAAAATGATATTATACTCAAGAGAGAGAAATAGAGAGGGTGAAAGGGAGAGAAAGGGAGAGAAATAAGCCGGGTGGTACTAGAAGCATTTAACTCGGGCACAGGTGGGAGTCAAAAGTTACGATGAAGCGTTGTAAAGAGGGAAGAGAGGCTAGAGAGCATAGAGAAGGGAGAGTGAGTAGTACGAGGGTTACGCGTTTAGCATTTTAAATCCTTTATCACTGGTACAAAGATCGTCGAGTATAAACGGGGGGAAGAAATCGAGCACGGAATCGTGTAATTAAATTGAAATTCAATCGCGGGGTTCGATCGAAATCGAGAAGCTGCCGTCGGTGGAAGATCGGAGAAGAAAAGAAATAGAATACACCTACACCTACGGAATCGGAAATGAAAATAGAGTATGAGATCCTAAGGTGACGTATAATTTCACTTAGAATGAACCAGCTCTCTCTATCTCCATCTATCCCGTTCCGGAAGACCATTTGGTCATCATTGTTAAGCCGGAAGTTGGGCAAAATCCCAGAGGGAGGAAAATTGTCCCTGGATTTTAGGAGCCGTCTGCCTCGTCGCACCGTTTAACAATTTCTCTACCTATTTTCAGTCTCGCTACTGCAGCCTTTACAAAATTCTACCCCACATTTTATTCCGACTAATTAATACTTTAGCAAAAATTTATACTTCCGCATCTCTGTCTCAGATCGTCGATAATAACTTTGATTAGTTTTACCCCGGCTTTTGGGTTTGAAGATTTTATTTTTTTATCGCTATCAACATCCCCTTTTAACGTCGTCCTATGATTACTTGGGAATAAACGTCTTCTCCCCTCGTTCGAAGTTGGTTAGTTTTGGTCAGGTCTGCAGATTAGGGAGCTAGAAGTCACGTATTCAACCGTAGGTACGCCATTAGAATTCAAAGCCGTTAGCAACATCAGACAGAGGAGAGACCCAGGACCTCGCGATTCGGTATAGGCGATCTGTTCGATCGTAAAAGGGCAGGTTGGTCGACGGAACTTCACCGACGGTATAAACCCAACATCTTTTGCCTTTTATTCCTGATCTCCGAACCGAATAACTTTTTAAGAATTGGGGAAACACGGGAACCCGTCTAAACCCAAGCTGCTATACCCATCGGATCACTCGGCTAAACATTGAGGATATTTTTTTAAAAAGAACTTCAAGTGATTTCCGATCTTCGTATCTCCTCTTCCTTTCCATTTTCCTTTTCCTTTTCCTTTTTAATCTCCCGTCTATAATCCAGCATAAATCGATATACCCGACCAAGTACCAGGCCGAGTATCGGGGATAGGATTCGTTCAAAGCTTGGTGCGCACTCGGGATACCTAGAGCCACCATTTATTGGCAGCTTTTGTAGTCCCCCAGGTGTTCCAATGGTCCGCATAATTTCGTAGATAATGGGAAACCCGAGTGTAGCGGTGCCCGAAATTCGCATTAACGGGTGCTACAGCACAATAGCTTCTACCGGCCGACTACGATCTATAAAATCAGTTCGATGCCTGGTATCCGTAGCTTTGAACTGGACGGTGTTCCGGTAGGTAGTAGGTACACATAGCTATTTACACCGCGAACAGCACCTACGTAAAGTGTGATATGTGTCCGCTACGTTATCTCTAATTACCGCTAATTATCAACCGATGCAATTAATGTCCCCAGTATTCCTATTCTCGAGATTAAAACCTCTCGACTTTTTCCATCCATCATAATCCGAGTATATTCAAATTCTCTGGTATATAACGCGTCGAAAAACTGTCCGCAAAGAAACGAATAAGGAAAGAAAGAAAAGAGGTAAAAGGAGAAGAAAAAAAAAGAAAAAAAAGGAAAAAAAAACGGGAATAGGAAAAAAACACGTGACGTGAATATTACAGTGATTGCATCACGTTTGGTGCGAGATTGTGGTGGTCCGCTCTGCAGGCGATTGCCTGAAATTCCCGGGTGTAGCTTTTTATTCACTTTTCAAAATTTCCATATTTATAAGCAATTGGAAGGTGGGTACAGGTGTGCGCCGACACTTTGGCCCACCTAGGGCCCAGGGGCAGTACGAGCAGGAAAATATTCGGCCGATGTTGGGTATGGGCAGAGCGAATGCCCGATTAGTTATAAACGGGGTGGGTTCGTTCGATCCCTGGACGATTGGGATCCGGTTTTCCCTGCCAAATTTATCGTTCCCTCGGCGAATGATTTTCTTCTTTTTTTTTTTCTCTCCCCTTTTCATCCGTTTTCTCTCTCTCCGTTTTTTTTTTTTTTCTTTTTTTTTTTCTTTTTTCTATTTCCTCGGGTTCCCTTATACACCCGTATAAATAATGATCCTTTTAAACGCCGCTTACGGTGTCGTTTGTACGTCGAAATCTCTTCCGCGTCTTTTATCCTCAAAAATCCGATCCTGTTTTCCCTATACGACTTAATACTCGATATGCAAATCCAGGACTTTCAAATATACCTACCCCAATAAACCTGACAGTCCTTTCTGCCAATACTAGATTTCATCCGATCTTTTTCCCCACCACCACTTCGACGATGTCAGATATATAATGCGGTTTATCTGGGTCAAGAAGTCCGAAGAATTTCGACTATTCAACTCCCTCTGTGCTATATAGGTATATAGTATAGCATATTATACCTATAACACATTCTTGAGAAACACTCAGGAATTTTCTCCCACAGATTTTCTTTTCTTTCCCTTATATCTTTGGTAAGAAAAGAAAAAAAAGAAAAAAAAAGAAAAAAGAAAAATAGACAACGATTGCCGTTCAAGAGGTGTATGGTATAATAGCGATTAAAGAGAACAGTTCGAGGCTACCTTTAATTAAACCATGTCAACCAGAGATACAGAAAATTATTCAGGGATGGTCCTGTAACACTTCTAATTCTCTAAATACTCGTCTAGGGTAAAATGACGGGACTAAACCGTCCGAATGCTTTATGTTTTATATTTTATATTACCAGACGTGTGTATAATACCCTCTCTCATTCCGTTATGACAAAATTAAAGCCTAGGTCAAACGGGGGTTCAGACTTTACGTACTTCAACACTAGTAATATAGTTATACGACTTGTCTCCGCGAGTTTTACTGCTTCCTTGATTAGACCTTTTCGACACTGAACTACGAGATTCAACTCCTCATTAAAAAGCCCGTTTAATTGAGTTCGAAAATTCGCTCACGAATTATTGTTATCATCATTATTATTATTATTATTATTATCATCATCGTCAATGGTTTATGCAGATTTTGAAATTGACAGACGTTGGTATACTAATGGCGGGGGATCATGCGGTTTGTTAGAGAAGTTCAGGCGACAATTGCCTTCGTAATTAGATAAAGGTACCCCAGTACCAAGTACAGACCGAGAACCAGGACCTACCTAGACCTCTGATTTAATTTAGCGAAACAAAGCTACCTCCCGACCAGCGTAATCTTGGTACAGAACGTGCAGCAGCGAAATCCTTAGAATTTAAACAGAATTCGAAGGGTTTGGATTCGAGTCAACGTTTTCAATGGTAAAGTATAGAATATCCTCGGATATATATATATATATACACCTGTAGAGAACTTTATTACGGTTGTAATGAAGAGAGACAATAATTTTCTTCCGATTTGGATATAATAACGATTTGAAAAAAGAAAAAGAATTTTTTTTTCTCTTTTTTTTTTTTTGGTCGGAGCTCTTAGTGTTTAAAATTTGGATAGCTTATAGCTGTCATGTGGGATAGTCCGGTAATAAATCTGTTGCAACTTAAATCGAGTATATAAATAAAGGCTGCAGCGAGCGTTGGAACAATTTATAACGGATTGTCACGCTCACTTGGCTTGAAATGGATCACGTCACGATCGTCGTGTTCTCTCTCTCTCTCTCTCTCTCTCTCTTTCGAGTGAATCGATTACTTGTCCAAATACATAGGGGATACTAATTACACGCAGTCCTTTATACGTAGTCGCATGATTTATTTGATCCTGTATACCTTCGCCGCGAAGCAAACAAACTAAGTTAATCAAACAACTATATATACATATAGGTAGGTATATATGTGTATTATACGCGCGGGTTTAAATCACGTTACCTCGCTGTCTCGAAAGGGGAAGAAATTAATCTTGAAAATTATGGAAAAACTCCTCCGGCGTGTCGCGATTATAAAACAGTATCGAATCCCCTCATACCTATATATTGACGTAATTTGACGACGACGAGTTATTTGAACAAGACTTTAATTACTCGGCGCCGAAGGGGATCGTATTTGGGAAATATGAATAAAATAGAAAATGAAAAAATCGTTATTATTTCACCGATTTTATCGTTTATTGAAAAAAAAAAAAAAAAAAAAACTAACTTTCACCAAATTAATATATATGTATATATAAAAAAATAAAAAAAAAACAGGGGGATGTTTGATGGTGAAAAATATTTGCTATCGGATAACAGATAGATTGAATTCATTTTTGATTTAACCGTATACAAGGTAGACCGAATTTTGGAGTAATTTAACCACAAAATCTATGGGTAAATAGGTAGATAGAGATAGCTATAGATAAATCGTGGAGAATAATGTCGACGTTATTATCACCCTCGATTGTCTCGTAACTGAAAATTAAATTATCCTATGATTTTCCCCCAGAGTTGTGTTAATATTGACGGTACAGGTTATCGCTGCCACGTGTATCTACAACGTTACATTCTGTTTACATATACCTATACGTGGCGACGACGTGACCGATCAATAATTTTTGCGTGACGGGTATATGGCGAGTGATAAAACTACAAAATTACACATATAAATTTAGGAACGGATAAGAAGAGGGTGAAGATAGGCGAAAATTTATTTTAGTCGATTTGAAAGTTTTCTACGTTTCATTTAATCTCGTCTGGTACAGAGATGAGTCCGTCTTTGATCTCCGCAGGGTAATCTAATCTGTTTAACTTCTCCCGGCTTTTGATCAGTTCATAAATTTCACGGGACTAGGTACAAGGTAAGGGTTTTCTCTAACTTCACTAAGCGGTAATAAAAGAAAGAAAAAAAAATTAAATCAAGTTTATCCCACTTTCTTTTAAACTAGAATATATCCCCGTATGTATGTAGTACATACGTACGGTTATTTAATCTCTGCATAGAATTCATTAGGACGCATTAGCTAATCGAAACTAATTTCTTACTCTAAATTCTACCAAATTTACCGAAAACTTCTCGGGATTATTAGATTCCATGTATACATATACCTATACGTATATGTATGTATGCAGTTTTGGTAAACAGCGTTAAGTTTACTGGGATAGAAGTTAATCCGGGATATGAGGGAAATTAAAGCTGGTTGGTGAGTAGATGAATAGATACGTGGATTGTAGAGGCTGAGTATTCGGTGAGTCAGAAAGTTATCGGATATCGAATAAGGTAGGTGGAATCTGTGACCGTGTCCGCAATTCGGCAGACGGAAGATCGGACACTAACGGTTGAGAATATCCGAATGCCCGGAAAATCGGAATGGCCAGTGCTCTACCTTTAGAATTTTCGTGTTAGCAGAATTGGATGGATTGTAAAAGCGTGGAATTGCAACATGTAGAGTTTTCGTTGAGGTACGGCAGAATATACCCGTAAGATATACCTAGTACCCAAGCCGAGTCGAAATCGTGATTAAAATATATCGAATCAACATCGAGACGTACTACATCTGAAGGTATAAACGAATTTCCAACCTAGTTTCGGAAAACTTCTATACTCCCAGCTACTAACTAACAGATTCTACAATAATTAGCTACTGACTTTCTGAACCCAGGAAGAGAATATCCCAAGCTATATCGTGGACCAGTATATCATTTCTAAGCCCCGATATCACCCCAGGAATACAATCCGTCTCTCATTTATCTCTGTCGTTCGTTTGATAATGGAGATTGACGGTCGCCTGTACCGATTGTATTTCTACGGTAGGATTATCATTAATCCGAATAAAATCTTCCCGCAAATTTACTTGTGTATTCAAATAAAGTATGACGGTCGTCAATGTTCAATTTGCGAGTCCGTCGAGGTGGGTGACTGACCCATATCGATCGAGACCGAAAGGGTGATTGACGTTTGCGGTTTATTCCGTCAAAATCTATGTACAAATAACGCGTGAATGTCAATTACGGTTTCTGTATCGATTACCGTGGCGAATTACCTTACATCGGTATTAACCAGGTTAATCCGAAGTTTAGACAGGTGAAAAAACGCGTGGAACGGGTGTTTAGGGTATATATAGGTATATACTATGTATAGCAAACCGATATCAACTGAATCTAGCTACCCACGTTTGTTACGGTCGTTCCTTTTTGCCAACATTTTTTCCTCTCTTTCAACCCGGTATTTCTCTATCCCTCGCGATTTCCACGCGGAAATAATTACGGGGGCTTAATACGTGAGCGGAATTAGTTCGATTCATAAGAAGAGCCACTGAAACAGACCGTATAAAAACAGTCTGGCTATATAAGAGCACATCTGTCTAACCGTTAAAGTATTGCCACGGTATCTTTCTGCACCGCGGTTTTATTCCAAAGGATTTTCAGCTTAGGCGCCATCTTTCTATTCCTCTTCTTCTTCCTTCTCCCTTTTTCCTTTTCCTAAATAACATCCGAACCAATAACTTTGTCTTTAGTCCACGGCTTCTTCTTCTTCTTCTTCTACTTCTTCTTCCATCTAGCCTAAGTAGATTCTTGGTCGACTCTAAGACGACTGTAACACTTCTATCCCGCGGAATACACCACGGTAATACTTGTCATCGACCAATGACTCTTTCATCCTATAATGGACCAACGTTTCGCGAGAGGTGAAGTCCGACTCTGACACTATCGTAAGATTCTTAGTAGTTTCATCTCGTCCATTTCTCAAAGATACAGAAGTAGTAGAGTGGTTGTTTGAAGAGATATTTCACATACAGTAACTGTATAGTTAACTTCTTTTTTCTTCTTCTCGTCGTCGTCGTCGTTGTTGTTGTTGTTGTTGTTGTTTTGAGAACAATTATCCGTATAATATGATAACAAAAAGGTACATCTCACTGGCTTTAACATCACTCCTGAGGTAAATGGGTATTTCCCCTTTATGCGGCGGCAAATTACAAAATTACGATCGTATTCCTCCTACTTCCGACAGTTGCTGCCTCCGGAGGTGGATATATCTGAGTACGTCGAGGCGCCCCCATTTTCCGGGGAATAAAACCAGTTGAATCCGCATTTATCTCTACATATAAGGTATATATATATATATATATATATATACACACACATATATCTGCATATGTGTATGTGTGCGTGCGCGTGTGCGTTTGTGAGATGAAACTCATAGAGAGAAAGCTCCTGGTAAATAAAATCGAGAGTTTCAACGAGGCTCTCGTTCGGAGCCCCTCTTTGTCGTTGTACTAGGTAGGCCTCGCTCCGTTGACGTACCACCAGACAAAATTGAATCCCAGGTTCGGTCGAGGACCGACGAGATGGACAATCCCTTCAGGGTCTCGACGGGATCGCACCCCGTCCGAAACCTCGCCGTTTTCTCTAATCCGCAGAATGAGACAGCGCAGAGACCTCTCGTACCTCTCTACTCTCTCGTCATCCCACGATTCGTAATCCTTCTCTACTTTACGTATACCACATAGCCCTCGAGCTATGCGCTCTATATTACTCTTTGACTAATCTAGAACCTACGTAGGTATATCTTATACCTACCTATCCCCATCTACATAAATGTGGGTGTAATCCTTGTACAATCGTGTGCTCGCTCGTGGAGCGGGCGTACCTACCCGTCATTCGCAACATTTAATATCATTCTCGAGTGCCTTTTTTCGGCTGAAGGACTGTCGGAGAATGAAGTATAAGGCGTATAATAAAGGCCGGTGAAAATTTGTGCCGTTGAAAATCGTTTCAAAGGCGGAGTAACGCGCTTTTATCATCCGTGAATAAGTCTTCCAATCTATTCATGCCAAATTAGAGACCATATAATTCCGAAAGGTAAAGAAGCGAAGGGCGATATTTTTCCTCAAATTAACGAAAACGTCGCCTTTTTATCATTTCAGGAGTAGCTGGGTCCGTCGAGGTACACTTCGAGAATAAAGATGGTGGTTTTTTCCTCAAACACACACCGAGACAGTCGTATCCAGCTCAACCCGAGTCCATACCAGTACCGCCTGGTTCAGTACTCTCCATCGATACCTTCACGGTATTTCAAACGAGCGAACCAGCCTCGGTACGAGCAACCTATGGACCGTTTAGTACCAAACAAACCGTACCTGCGAGGTACATCGTACCTGATCCTCTCGACGCACTTCCGGGTCCAGAAACCCGGCGTAATCTGACATCTACGACCGCACTTCTTGACGCACAGGAATTAAGCGCCAGGCATCTGGACATGTCGGCACATTTAGTCCGGCCCAGTATCCCGCGGGACTCGCCAGTCCTTAGGGTACTTTTTCACGCTGGTAGTGAGGCCGGAGGAAGACGCCAGGTACTTTTGGCACGTCATCAACGGGTCTGCGTCGTTTTACACGCTTCGTTATCGGGCCGGACACCTCTGACCGCTGCCTGCAGTCCGGATGGCGAAGACGGTGTTTGCCTGGCTCAAATCACGATCCCTGCCTCATGGTGGGCGCCACTTCCACCGCCTGATGCATCGGGGAGAGTTAAGGTCGCCAAAACTCTTCCCAGACTTGTTCAGGTCGCTTATTCCGTTCTCGAACCCAGGACCGAAGGCGATGGCGGATGCCAACCCAGGGTCCAAATTCAACCGGTTACACCCCTGGGACAGGTACCTCTCGCCCCTAACAGAGCAGCATATAAAGAACTAAGGGCTGATGAAGCATTGACTCTTTTGGTACCCCACGCGCCTCTTTATCCAAGATCGAGGCTTCACGTTCCTGCCTTTTTACATCCGAAACAAGGAGCGCCGGTTGCTGCTGTCATCATACGGTGAGTGATTTTCAATTTTTCTTCATTTTTATGGGAAATTATTGGCCGATTTTTTTTTGTGGAAAATTGGAATTTAGGTGATAAGGTGAAGACAAGGTTCCCGTTCTGGAATGAATGTGATAAAAGTGAAAGAAATTTGTGTACAGTATGGGGAGAAGTGAAAAATTAAGAGCTTATAACATAATGACCGTAAGATATCTGTGTCGTTGAAGCAGGCTGATTATTCCTCCCCCAAGTAGTAGGTATAAAAACCATAAGGCAAGGGCCATGGTGGAAAGGAGCGTCGTTCTTGTCGTATAATTCAGCCAATTACCTTTCTTTAATAAGGCTCTTTGAAATATGTTGATTCCATTCAGCAGGGAAATTTCGGGTATAGAGGGTGTGGTTCGGAGGTTAAAAGTGGGAAGATGAAAGGGAGAGAGGAAGAAATTACGTGAGCATACCACGCGGTGGGATTATTTTTTCGACAATTCGTTGGCCCCTTATTGCTCGTTCCTTTGATATAACCTTTCTTAATTTTCCTCCTTTCCCCCCAATCCAAAAGAATTTTTTTTTCCCTCCGGACGCGATGATATCATATCAAGTACGAGATTATATCCAACCCGAAATGAACAGCCTCCACCCTGCAGCAGCCATCATAATCCCACGCTTAAAAAATCACGTCATTAAGATTTAATCCCTACGGACATGGGGGATAAATGGAATCCCCGGAAGCTCTATCGCATGTGCAGATTACGGACAGTCTGAACAATGATTTTCCCCATATCCGTTCGAACACTCCTCCGCTTTAAAATCCAAGGTATTCCGACATCAGATCGGAAAATTGTTGCTCTCAGCAAAATCGAGGATATTACATCATTTTATTTGGAAGAAAAAAAAAAGAAAAAAAAAAAAAAACGAAAATGTTCAACTGGGGTTAAAAACGAGTATATTATCAGGTACGCTGGCAGTTAGGAGCTGACTTCGACTTTTGCCTCCGGTTTGTTCGTTTCACGAACTCTCGAGTGCTACGGAGTTTCTCGAACTGATCGGATTAGATTATAGAGTGGCAGGTAGCAATCAAAAAGCTCTAGAGTACCCCAGGGCACTCGAAGAGTTTCGAAAAACGAACAAGACTACACAGTCGGTCCATGGCGGCCCCCCGCAAGCCCTATGTCTTCTGAAAACTACCCTCTATTCGATTTCGGAACCGATTGTAAACAGCGGCGATGCATCATACCGGAAATTGGGGTCGTAGATAGATAATAGGAATTGAGGTGCGAATATGAGCAGACGAGAACGTATATCAATCCATACGACTGGGTATAATTACAAGGAGATGAATTATGGCTCACACGAATCATTATCGATCGATATTCAGTTTACTCAAGTTGGTGAAATTTTGGGAATGCGGAAACGATTCCCCCCTCTCATACCAATTCTCATTCTCATTCTGGCCCTTGCCTAATTCTAAAATTAGCCATCAGCCTCGATTAAAATAGTTTCCTAATAAACCCTTTACGCCGAAGTTTCACCGAGTCTACTACTATAACTTGAGGTAATGACTACGACGGGGGCTTGAGCCGAGTCGGTTAGTTGGGCTAAAGTTAACGCAGATCTTGGGGCTAGCTAGAGCTCGAGCTCGAGCTAAGGGTTGATCGTCAAACTTCGGACGACGGCTGGTGCCGGCACCACTTCGCTGAGAAAATCCTAGTGAATCCATCGAAATCCATCTCTCAACTTTTGAAATATCACTCGATATGCGAGATCGAACTTTTTCTTCTTATTCAATGCCTTGCCTTGCCTTGCCTTGGCTTGCTTTGCCCGGCTCAACATTTTCCCCCGTCTGCATTTTATTCAGAGATTTATTTACAGTAGATTTTTTTTTCTTTTTTTTTTCTTAGTAAAAAAGACTATTAATTATTTAGCCAGGTTTTATACAGGCTACTTCAAACTATCCGGGAAACTAGACATTAGGAGGTATAGCCTGCAGATATGGAAGAGATCGTCGCTGATGAGCGGTCTCGCGAGATTCAGGAAGTCTGCAGGATGGCTTCGGGAAATTACTAACCGAAACCCTCCGCGTTATATTTCAACCGAATCGCATGATTTACATGCAAATTGGCAATCGATATCATCGCGGTATACGTTTATATTTACAGTTTACACTTTGGGGTGTGTTCCTACGTCGATGTATCAAGTAGCTTAGTTTTCCCGGTTCTCAGACCGCGAATATTCTTCTTGTGAAAATGTAAAGAACCCTCGTATAAAATTTTACTCTTGAATTTTGACCGTCGGTTTAAATTTCCGGTAAAAATTCTTCCACCGTTCTCCGTCAGTTTCACTCCGCACAGTCTTACCACTATCTACCTTGAGATAATGAGGTTGAAGAAAACGCTGCCATCTGTTTCGAACAATAAAGCTACTATTATAAAGCCGCGCTTGAAACTCGGAGCTTCTTCACTGTGTACCTATTCTAAGCCCCCGTACACCATAAAAGCGTAAGTTTTTAAGATCGGAGCTTCTTCTCCGCGTCCCGTCGATCCCCAGGCTCAATTTTAATTTCCCTCGGAGCCTGAGCAGCTGGGACAGCTCGGTTCTACGCTTCTAGGGAACTGCTGGATTCTGGAAGTAAGGAAGGCAGGCAGGCAGGCTGGTGCCGTCGTAAAGCACGACGGGCGATTACAGGGCTGCAAAGCAGGAGGAACGACGCAGCGCGTCGCTTTTTCTCCTTTGCTTCGCTCTGCTAGGTACGAAGGTAGAAGGTAGAAGGTAGGAAAGTATAGGCATCCTTGTCCGAAGTAGGAGCTTCGCCAGGAAAGGCGGAGTATGTATTAAGGGTGGGTAAAGACGGCGGGAACGCTGGGGCGGAGAAGACGTAAATCCTCAGTAACGAGAGGGTCACCGGTCGACGACGACGCCGAACCAGACGTCGACGACATAGCGCCACGGCGCTGCAGATATCTTTAAGTGGTATTACATTTTATACGATCAGAATCTTGAAGAAAGTTTCAGAAGAAGGGAAAACAGATGTTTTCTATTCATAATAAGATCATAAAAATCGGTCCATATGTAGTGCCAAAATCTTCGAAAACACACAAGACAGTGAAAGAACTTCGACAACTTACATGTTACTTTACAATTACCGTGTTGTACCTCCTTACCACTACGATCGTACAACGTTTAGACGATATCCTGCTCCGTTATTTAAAGTTCAGACCATGGAGTGTCTCGCTTTGATACTGGGCAACGTTTTATATGCTGTTTTAGCTAGGAGAAGAGCTCGGTAATGGTGATAACTTTGTCCAAACTGTCTCAGCGGGGGTAGTCACTTCCTCCATTTTCTCTTCTCTCTGCTTTAACCATTTCTATATACCATCATCCCGAATATACCGAACCAACCCTGCAGAGTCGTAACCCTGCGGGTCTCTTATACGCTTCCCACCGAATTACCCGCTATTCTGCAGCTGAGGTTAGATTTAACGGCATTAATCTGAGCCCCGGTATCGGTCCAATCTTAGATTTAATCGGTAGTATATCTGCCTCTTAATCGCTAACCGATTTACCCGAAAAGATACAGTTTTCACATCGTATTGCACCAGCCAACGTGTCAAGGGCTTATCAGGAGTCGTGATGGCACCTTTTCGAAGTTGGAAAAAATTAGGATCATGGGGCTTGATATTTGCGCTTGTGAACTACACTGTTAAAGCTAGACTGTTATACGCGGTACGTCACTTTCCAGTTAACCGTATTACCTACGTCCTCGTTAGTCCAGAGGGAAGACAAGTTGACAACGATCCTAGAATTTCAAGTAAGTTATTCCCCCCTCGGCCCAGGGCATGACGTGGCATCGGTGAATCTTGCAGGGGTTATTTTCAACGAAGGGAACGGAATGGCGGAGTGAAGTCGTCTCATTGTGTAGTTTTATCGAGTCATGATTGTCCGATCGCCCCCAACTTATTTGTTAGAACTCGATTCATACGATATTTTATTCTACTTGATTTCATTGCTCGTTGAATGTCACGATGAAAAAGTACGATCCATAAAAGTGCCCGAGTTCCAGAGATAGGTATGATTTTTTTTTTTTTTTTGGTTGAAAACGAGGAACGTAGTACGAAATTATTGCGATTTCTCATCATTGCTTATCCCGCCTCAAGTTGCCTCATACCGCGGCTCTTCAACGTATTTTGAATTGCCTTATTCCAGGCGTGGTTCACGTCACAACCCAGAGCATAGGTAGAAGCAAGTGAAGAGATGAAACGGTTCGTTATAACCGCAAACGATTATCCAAGTCGTTTTCTGCCAGAGGTTGAGCTTAGACGAGTCGAAAGTTTGAAGGAGAAGCTTCTTCCCATTTTTCTAAGGAAGATATATATTTTTGATTCGAGAAAATTTTCCAATCATAAGGACAATCCGGCTTTATAGATATGCGAGAGCGCGATTTCATCCCGTAGATGGAAATTCAAACCAGACTCACGTCTCTTCTCCTTTAAGTATTATCACCTTCGGTCCAGTGTAACGCTGATCGATCGATAATCGAATCTCTTACTTATTAGGTCTCCCACTCAATTCCAAAAGGAAATCTAATCGATATTTATGGCCTTCGTGCGACGTCGTCGTTAACAAAAAGCTCTCTCATTCATTCTCCCAGTCATTTTCCAAAAGCTTGTACGCATCTAGCCTAAAGGTAGCTGAAAATCGTAGATGTACATGTATCCAGGCTTGTATCATCGCCATACACTCGGAAATAAAGCATCTTTCAATCATGAAAAAATTCCGAAATAATGAAATCAATTTCGCGTTTTTTTTTCCGGTGAATTTTGCTCTCCAGAACAAGCAGCTTGCACATATTTATATACTGTTATACCTATAACACTTCGCAGCATGCAGAAAGAGAGTACTCTCGTTTCCTTTTGTTTGCCACGTTCCAAGCTGACGCGCAATGGCACTCGAAGGGCCAAAAGGCGGAAAATGCAGAGGGTATACTCTGCACCGAGGTATTGACGTTCGGGGGTAGGTAGCTCGAGCACGGCTACCACCAAGAGAATGGGTTTGGGGCGAGTAAAGTAGGTGGAATTTTAATAAAACGTTAAACCAGAGGCTACAGAACCGAGGTGCACGAACCGCTCTAAAAGAAATGAAGTAAAGAGAAATAAGAGTCTTCATAGAGTCGATGCCATTGCCATAGTTCGGTTCAAAAACAGTGTCAAAAGGCAGGAGATATTCGCGTGTGCTAAAAACTGCGCTTTTCGGTATGGTGTTTATCGTTTATTCTTTCTACTGTCTTCTTCTTCTTCTTCTTCTTCTTCTTCTCCTTATTCCCCATTTGCCAATTACTTTTCCAGAGTATTCGCGGTAGATGAGGTACCTACCTGCGTATCTCTTCGTTCGCCTCGTCCTACGAGCAATTAACTCTCCCGTGCCTAAACGAGACGGTACTCCACTGTCATTACAACGTGTGTGCTTAAGAGCGTGTATGTAGTACATACACACTGTGGTAAAATGGAGAGAAAAAAATAAAAAGAGATGAAAGTTTGTGCAATTCCTGTGGGGGGATATACTTTATACCGCTAGGCTACGCTGCAACCCTCTGGATGTGCAGCACCAGCACGTATTACTACTGTGTACACACGTTTGTGAACGTACTCTGGAACTAATGTAAGAGTTTTAGGGGGATAAAGCACACAAACGAACACATATGTACATACATACATACCTCTACCTACTCCATGTACACAACGCGAGGCTACACGTAAGTACGGTGCTAAAGAAAAATCTACTTATTTATTCTCTTAACGAACAAGAATTTAAACATGAATGCTTATTCACCAAAGTGTCGTGACTATGTCTGCCCCAAAGTGAGGACTTCACGTTACGTTCACCTCTCTTTTTTCTTTTTTTTTTCATTTCATTTATATGTTTTTTCGTTTCTTTTTACAATTTTTTTTTTTTTTTTTCGTTTCATTCCCCTCTGGGAGTGAGTAAGTACTCATACACACTCACGCACGCTTATTATTACGCTGAAAAAAATGCTCATTTTTAGGGCGATGCGAGGACGCGATATGGGGTCGACAATTATAACACGTTTACACCACGGCTACATGTTCTTTCGGTTTAATTCTCCCCTCCTATCTTTCTCTCTTTCTCTCTTTCTCACTTTTTCTCTTCCGTTCATTAAAGAACCCGCAGCTTTCTCGATGAAGCTCGTGATAAACGAGTCCGATGTTATTTTACGAGGGAAACGAATAGGCCATTTTTTTTTTTTCTACTTCATTTTCGTGGCTATTATATATTTCGACGAAATAAAGAGCAGGGAAAAATATTTTCGAAATTTGAATCACGTCGTGATATACAAGGTTCGATTGTACTCAAGCAAAGAGGCAACAGAGGTGGAGAGCGAACTTTTCTATATCAGAGTTTGATACCTCGTTGGTGTATTCGAAGTTGACGTAAGATATCAGAAATCGCTGGTATAGGTACTTGGGTAGTGATTCTCTGCGCAGCAAGAGCGAGTACAAAAGTTGGCTTATTATTACCAAACTTTCTAATAGCTGTGGTCATCCCGTTACAGAATTCCGATGATATGCCGAAAGTTATGAACCGTAAAATATAATATCCGCGAATATTGACCTCCGGGATTTATCAAGTTCGGACTAAATTAAGGTGCATACCTACTCCTACAATAACTAACGCTGAAAAATAATTCTCCCGAACTTTCGGATGAGAATAATTGACATTTTCCTGTGAAAAACTGAAGTTGGAAGTTTTTCACTGTCGGATCTGAAAGCGTAGAATTCTTCGGTTTTCTTTCACGGCGGTTTCAGTCGCGAAACTGTTTTCCGACACTCGGAATGAAATCAGGCATTTCTGCGGTGTATGAAACGCTGCTGTTTGCAGAATCCACGCGAGCGCACAAGCTACCTGGAAAATAGTAGCGTTAGGAAAACTAATTCGGTCCACAGCTGGTAGCAGCACAGGCTGTACGTTGTGGGGCTGCAAATAACGCCGTTACGAAAAAGTAGAGCAAACGAAACGTGGCTAATATGTTGAAAACGAATTAACGCTACGCCGTTGGACATTGGGGTAAGAAAAATTGATTTCAAAGACGCGAGATTGAACCGACTTGCCACATTTTTTCCATCCTTCTTTTTACCCCGGAACGGATGCCGTTGATTCTAATAAAAAAAAACGAGAGAATTCGCGCGTTAGAATTTTGGATTACGAGAGTCAAAAAATGCCTACTCAAAAATCTTTATCATCATGTCCCCAAAATCAAGCATTGTGCAATATTGAGAAGAAGTCGTTTCATATTCGACTTTCCTGTTTACTTTACAGTATCCAGGCATAACCGATCATGCGCTTTATGTGTCACGTTTGAAAGGATATAATATTTCGTGTGAATCGACCTTCGAATTTCTTTGATGGGAAGCGAACCTTGGATAATTCATTGTTCATTCCTAGCAAAATTTGTGTAGAAAATATTAGTCGTTGCTGGCCGTTTCCACTTCTGTCGTGTCGAGCCATTATAATATGATAACCTTTATGAATAGTTTTACTCGATTCGCGATGTTTCTTTTTGAAAGTCTCGAGTCTAGTCGGGCAGAATTTGCTTCAAGAATCACGTTTAGTTTCGATTCTGCTTTGAGTTGAAGTTTGTTGCCGGATCGCAATATGAAAAGCTATTCTAACGGAGCTAAATCCCTCTTTGAAAAGTTCGCAATCTAATTGCCTACTCGGTTATTGAAAAATGTTCCACGAAACTCCTCGGACTTTTAGTTGGATATATAATACTATCAGAAAATCCAAAAAAGTACGTTTAACTTGGTAGTTTCGAGTTCGGTATTACCCCGTCCCGGAAAGTTTATTCCCATGAAAATTCCTGAGGGCGAAGAACACCGCGTATCAAATTTTTCACCATTCAATGAACTCGTTCGATATTTCTCAACGGAATTCGGCAAAGCCTTTGCATAATTGAAACCCGATCTTATTTCTTACGTTTTATATTTTCAGAGCCAGGGTGAAATCTGGGGTGCGAATATTGGGCGCCACTTCTAGCAGCCCTGATTGGACAGTTACTGCTGAGGTTAATGGAAAATACACAGCTGGCACCTTCACGGCAATAAGAAAGGAGAACGCACCTCGACCGCAGAATATGTGAGTAGATATATCTTTCGATATCGTATCGTTCTCGGTTGCGAAAAAATTCGCGAACTTTTATTCGAACCAAAAATAATTCGATCGTGGAAAATCAAACGAAAACAGAATCTCAATGCCTGAAATAATCTATGAGATTCAATATTGTGGGCTTGGTGAGAAATCCTCTGATCAATGGTGACAAAGGTTTGGTACTAAAAGTCGTACGGATCCATAACTAGACATTTTTATAGAGCAAAACTAATTTATTATTAAAAAATCGCCCTAAAAGTGACGAGTGGATAGAAATTCGTAGAGAATTCTCAAACTTCGTAATTCCCAAAAGAACGTGAAACAATCGTTGCGGTATCAAACCAAAAGGAATGATTCGAACTTGTTGAATGTTGGGTCTATCGGTTTAAAGTTCATAAATTTCCGCTGGTTAGATTACCAGTCTCAGTTCATAATTCAAATCATTCAAATTTTCATCGAAATATTACAAAAAAAAAGAAAAAGGAGAATTAAAATTGTGATAAGCTAAACTAACTGTGACTAGAATTTGACAGACGACAGCGTCTCTTCGTTGTTGAAACGGCTGCCGATTATAAGGCGTGGGCATTAGCTGTTACAATTTTATTATAAAATCGAATAAGACTTACCTGATGATCGGAGGTAATTGAAATAATTTGACAATCATGTGTTTGGCTCTACTTTGATTTGGTTTGCGTTTACTTTTCGATTTGAAATTAAAGAATACAGCTTGTCGTAATTTTTGGTAGGTGAAAGACCTTCGTCTGATCTTCTTGCCATTTGATCAAATCAATATATAATCGATAAATAATTGCAAATAAATAATGAGATATACTCAGACGAAATTTATAGAGATTTTACGTCTAGGTTATAGATCTCGCTTATCGTGAACTGAAAATTATTGATAAAATACGAATCCCACAGAAAGAACAAAGACAGAAAATTGTTAAAAATCTTATCCTTGAACGATGAGGAAACTTTCGATGTTTATATACATTCTTCGTGGCGAAGGAAAATTTTCTCGATCGCCGTTGGCGTCTACCTATAATTAAACACAATGATACAGGGATTGAGTGAAAATTAAGTATAGTATACGTCTTTTACAAAAGAATATTTATTACTAAAACGATGCTATGAAAATGAGGAAGAAAAATAAAATTTCGACAAAATTCTTCTAACACTATATCGATACAGGTCACGTAAAGTGAGAAATTATTTCACAGACCTAATCGTAGAATAGAGTAGAGTAAATCGTATAAAACGACGAGCCCGAACTAAACTTCATCGAAGAAATCACGCGAACACAGGTCTGCAGCGACCGTGTCTATCGCGACGTTCATAAACAGATTCACAAGGCTCTACATAATTAACGACAGGCACATTTGGTACGAAGAAATTCGTTTTCTTCATAAACCGATTATTCGCGTCGTAATTATCCGGCGGAACGATTGCTGGCTTCTGGTCATCCCACATCCAACGCATTTTCACGGGTTTTACATCATCTTCAAACTCCATCGACGGCTGTGCAACATTCCAAACCATACGCTTGTTACGCACTTCTCTTTCCCCATTGCCAATTCGAGTGTCAATATCAATCCTTCCCTCAGGTCTGCTCGTAGATACGGAAGGATAAAAGCCAGTTGAAGTCGTCACTGGTATCCTGCTAGTGCTGGTCCTGGGAGTGGAAGTGGAAGTGGTATCGGTATCGGTATCGATATTGGTTCCGATCTTTGCACCAGTTGTCGTCTTACGATGTTTTTCCCAAGACTCGTCAGGCCCCGAATCATCCGAATCACTGTCTTCGTGATGCTCATGATCGTCGAAGCATTCGTGTGACTCAAAACTGTCATCCTCCGAACTAAAGCCGTGTGATTTAGCGTGAAACGATCTCTGTACTCTTTCCAGTTTCTCTTCCATATCTAAAGAACCTTGCGCGTTCCAATCTGGCTGAAGGTACTCCGGCTCTGTACGATCTTTGTGCTTCGTTTCGATGAGCTCGTTGAATTTCGCCGCTTCTTTAATTGCTCCGATATCGTAGTCCTGGGGGTTGTCTATCTCTTCGAGTTCCTCCCCTGGGGGATAATTTATGCTTTTGTCTATCGGCTTAGCGTCTCCTAATTCTAGTCTTCGCATAGTGTCAAAATCTGCGATGTCATTGACCGTTGGATAGCCGTAGCCTACGACTACCAATACCGTGGCGATAACTACCGATTTATACATCTTCGCATCGGACGAAACTCACTGGTACTAATGCTCCGCAGCCTCGAGGTTCGCATTTATACATCGTAACGTGTGTGACGTTATAACCAGTTATCGCGCTAATGGATGAGATAAGGGAAAACGTTATTTAGGTTTAGTTATAACGGCGGTGACTCGTTCCGGGAGAGTAGAAACCACAGTTTTAATAAAAGAAAAAAAGATGAAAAAAAAGGGAAAGAAACCGCTGAAATATTCCCCCGATTTTTTTTTTTCTCTTACCTACGATGTCAATCGATTAAATCGATTGATTCAAGTCTCGCGAATCGTATACTGGACTGAATAGTAATGAAAGCTCAACTTCAACGTTCGGGAATAGAACGATAAATAATTTATGCGAGACATCACTTTCGCGAGACATTAGGTTGGGACCGATCGATCGATAGGTATCAGGAAGTATGATATTCTGGAGGGGTCAGAGGGCCACATAGAATAGTGAAAGGTTAGTGAGATGAATGACAGTCGGACGTGAGGACAGCTGGACCAATTATTAAATCTGCAATTTTGTTTACGTATAGGAACACGTATCGAAGGTATAGTAGAACTTGAGGTTTGTGAGATGTTGTAAAACTAGTTTGAACTTGATAAAAAAAAAAAAAAGGAACAAAGAAAAAAAGATACGCATCGAATGAATATTCAAAACGCTTCTAAAGTCTGAATCTTTTTATAGAAATGCGCGAATCGTGACTATACAGACAGGAAAACAGTTTATAAAATTTGCACTCGCTGCCCGTGGGCTGACAATGACCTTTCCTCTTTCTCCACATATCGTATACAAACAAATTTTTTTCGTTCGTTTGTCTCGTTTTTTTTTTTTTTGTTTTTTTTTTATATCTCGTTTTACGGAAATTAAAGTATATTCTTAGATCGTAGTAACATACATCTCACGAAGACAGTATCTGATCCGTCATTTTTCTCTCTATATATTCGTTCTATTCTCAACCTTTCAGTTTTATCGGGTCAATTAATCGATATTGGTTTATTGACGATTAGCTAGAAAATTGAATGCAAATAGAATTCGCGACTACATGTAACATATAATGTTATATATGGTTAGGTATGTCGTGGAGCTTAAACCTGTGAGAATAACACTGCGATCGGTATTACCTACTTTGAATAGTTTAGATACTTCGGAATTCTGGAATAGTCAGTATAATCTCAATGGTCTAGAGTCGAGCCAGGTGTTTCCGCGGGTTAGTTTCGGAGTTCAACTCACGTTTAACACCGCCCTAAAACGGCGTCTGTCTCTCCTAATTCCGGATAGAATCTTCTAAATGTCTTCGCGATGTCTTTCGATGTTTGTCGACATCATGCATACCAGATGATGCCTTCGACCGTAGTAAAGATCAGAAAGTATCATTTCGCGTTCTACCTTCAGCAAGAATGAAACAGAAATGAAGGAAAGAAGGAAAGAAGTAAGTAAGGAAGTAAGGAAACGGGTTTAATCTAAAATTTCTCTCTTTCTAAGCTGCGAAAAAAAGAAATGAAAAGAAAAAAGGATCAACCAAATTTCCATTAAGTCTCTAGCCCGAATCCATCTTCTCTTTGCTCTGATTTCTAATTTCTCTCTATTTTTCTCCCCCGCGCGTTTACAGCTTCCCTACACAGGTATACAGTTCATCATTTATCATACGTCGCGAGACTATTTGTATCGTTAGACAGGAAGCTGTGAGTAGGCGGAAAAGATTCGGTTGTTAAGAAAAAAGTAAAAAAAACTAAAAGTGAACAATAGCGAGCTTGCTTTTATTCGCTAAATTGTTCACCGTTGTGTCTTTGGTTGATAAGATGATTGTTAATTATCTTACGAACTATTTTCTTCATCCTCTGTATCAATTTTCTATCCTTTTTCATTATATTTCAATACCGAGGAAATGAGTTTCTCCGAATATAGAAAAATACAATTTTCATTAATATTAATTGCGGTTTACATAACGGATGGTTGGTTTATCGGTAATTATCGCTGACGAGAGTGTCGATTACGTATACGTGTGGTTAACACTTTTCGGGTTAATTTTTCATACGCAATTGCGGTCTGGCGATAAAAAGAAAAAAAAAGAAAAAAGAAAAAAAAAAAGGAAAAGGAAGAAAAAAGCGTTAACTTGTTTAAAGAGTTGGGTAAATTTGGTCGCCACCATTCTCGAGGGACTTTTGCTGGTGGAAGGAAGGATATTGCGGTTTTGGGAATTCATTTTGATAAAAACTCTCTATGGATGAAAAAAAAAAAAAAGAAAAAAAAAAAACTTGGCACGAAAGCTGCGTTAGCACGGGGGGTGGGAAGCGGGAGGGAATGAAGAAAATATGAAGAGAGAAGGGGAATTGATACCCTCGTAGAAAGAAAGAGTATGAAACGAGAAAAAAATAAAATAAAATAAAATAAAATAAAATAAGAACAATCGGCAAGAGTAGATATATTTTAGCAATTATTTATTACTCCTCAACCGTCGCAATAAATTCTACTTCACGCAGGAAGTCGGTTGGTTTACCCTAGTAATTAAGAAAGGCAACACGTTTATCGCTAATGCAAGCGACAGAAAAAAAAAAAAAATAAGAAAAAGAACAAATAAGAGAAACAGAAAGAGACCCGATGAGTTTTATCTTAACAGTTCCCTTCCAACTATAGTATATATATATACACAAGGTTCGTTAGTTAGCTGTAATCGTTAATTTTCTTGCGATAAATTAGCCAGCTATAATTTATATCATTAATTCATTTGTTTCTAATTAGCTTTTACGATACGACGATTCATTTAATAATTATGCAGTATATTACTTCTAACGTCTGTATTACACGAACTTGTATATATTTTGTATATATACGTATACAGTATATACTTATTTTACCGCGTTATATTTCTTTAGCTCGGCTCATCGTTTAAAATTTTTCTACTTTTTGTTCTGTTTCTTTTTTTCTTGTTTTTTTTTTTTTTTTTTACGGAAATTTTACTACATTTTCGCAAGCCACTCTCGCCGGGAGTTTCTGGCCTAGTGCCAGACGTTGATGAAATTAAATAACTTTAGATAAAAAACTATATTTGAATTGATATTTCCAGTCTACTTGCTACTCCCACGGTTAGTATATGCGGGGGTGTGTGAGGATGAGATTTTTATTCGCCTTTGTAAAATTCGGAATTGAAAGTTTAAATTCTACCTCTTTATACATATACTGCATACATACACATATACAGGGAGTGGAATCTCCGAATGAAATTATTCGGAGCCGGGTAAAAATTCCGGATTCTAATATCACCGATTCACAGTTTTTAGAAACGGTATTTTCCCAAAAGTCATTACGTAGCTGATTTCAAAAACTTTGAAACGAAGAACCCCGTAGATCCAAAATCCCGAAAGCTAAGGATCAAATCGCTTTCTGCGCTCCGAAATTCGTGAGAATTTTAACGTTCCGAATTTTTGAAATTCTGAACCTCAACCCAGTCCCTGCAGTCATTTGAAATTCTGAATATTTGTTTTAGAATACCTACGTGTGCTTTGGATCTGAAAATTGAAACATCGGAGATATACATATGAAAAATTTTCGAGATACATAATGCCATACGTTTTTATCAATTTTTTCCCATTATTTACCCACGTTATAGAAATTTTTTTTTTTCCTTCCTACTTCGTATTATTCTTTGCTATACACGGCTATATAAATTGGACCATGTTTGCCAAAGTTCTTAACATCGCTTCGTCGGGGTTCCTTTCTTTTTTTTTTTTTTTTTCATCATCGTCGCAAGTGCCAAACGTGTTAACTAAATCTACTCCTGAAATGAAGAAAATAAAAATTAAGGAAAAAAATAAAAAATGAACAAATGAACAATGTAATTAATTAAATTCGTACCAAAAGCTTTGCCTTTTATATTCCAATACCGCAAACTTGTTATAAAAATAACCATTTCATCAGTCGACAGTCTCTTAAATCATCCTCGACGTACAGAGTCCATTTGTAAAATAATATCGAGTTTGCGGTTCAACGTATTCGCGTGATTATAAAGCTACGATAAATAAAACTTGGCATAAATTATGATAAAAATAATAAAATATATGAATAACGTATATGAGGTATGTTTCTTTTAAAATCTCACGATCGAACTCTTAAGTATTTATGCGAACATTTCAGTGCTCGGAAATGTGGGTCACGAAATTTGCAAGAAGATATTTCGCGCGAACTTAATGAACGCGAGAAAGATGATAAAAAAAAAATAAATAAAAATTGGGGTAAAGAGATAGAGGGAGAGAATCAAAGAGAGAAAAAAAGAAAGAGAGAAAGAGAGATCATTTATTATTTCTATCCAGGGTAGGGTACGGCGTAACAGGCGTTCTCCAGTCTCTGAGGCACAGATGTTCGCGGTAGAAATATTTCGAAGAATAAGTTACTCGAAACTGTATTTTATACATGCTATAAGAGAGAATTGTAAACAGTTGTTGTAAATCGTAGTAGGAATAAATAAAGACAGATGAAAAGAAAAGCGAGTAGAAAAATGAGTAGAAAAAATGGAATTGGAAATTCCGTAGAGTGTCGGAAACACTCGTGCGGTAGCATTACACTACGACAGTCGCATAGACCAGACAAATCTTATCGTACCTCGTCCCCTGCGCGAGACTTTCCGCGGAAAATGAGGTTCTTGCCCCGCAACCATATTTCCGGCGCGTGTAAAAGATAAAGTAAGAAAATATATATAAGAATGGGGGAAGAAAAATGAAAAAAATAATAAAATAAAAAGATAGAAAAAAAAGAAATTGAACCGCTGTATCGTATTCGCTCGAGATAATAAACCGCGATATAGAAACCAACGAGCAAAACAGAGTCGTACGGGTTCGGTCCGATGCTGCTGCAGTGTACCTGATCTCTGCAGAGGGGGCTTTTCTCGGTGAAAACCACGCGCAGAAATTGGTCTTATCAAGACTCTAAATCACCCAAGTGTTGACACTAATGCTCTACTAATTTACATTTCCATTACACTGCTTTCAACTCGTTTCACGTTTCCAGCTGCCTCGTCCTTAGCCATTGCCGCAATTTTGGTTTATTATTTTATTTTCCGATTGTGTTAGGTAAAAGAGAAGAACAGAACTCTCTAGGCATCTAATAATCATCTAATAAATTTTTATCAAAGCTCGAATAATTTTTTTTCTTTTCTTTTCATTTTTCGTTTCAGATGCGATTCGCGATGTTTTCGCTCTCTTTACTCTTCTACAACAAAACTACATTTCTTACCTTGTACCTACTCAACTCCTTACACCTACGTGTTGAATGAGCATTCTCTTCAGTGTCGACTATCTTTCAATTTGGAAACTAGATAGTATAGCCGGGGTTTATCTTAGAGGAGTTTTCTCGCCACGCATGTATACCTACATCGGGAGAAAAATCATGTACCAAATATTTTCCCGGGTGTGAAAAATAATCGCGGGGGATATCAGTTCATGCCATTTAGTTATGCGATCGATCATTTATGAGAATTGAATTTTTGAAATGAATAGAACTCGAAAGACGTCGATCACTTCGTGGAATATGTACGAATCCTCATTATTATAAATAATTGGACAGCTCATAGACCATTTGTAGAGCATTGGTTTATTATTCAAAGCTTTTAATGCCTAGGTTTGAATAAATCATTGCTAAGTCTACGGATAATAGTAGCGATTAATTATTCTCGTAGATTTGCGACGCTATTCAGAGCCGCGGATTCGTCTAATAGAAACCGATGATTAAAGTTCTTATTACAAATTGAAATTGGTCCAAAAATCGAGAATATATCTTCGGTAATAATTTGACAAATGAGAGAAGGACATTGAAAAATTGTTTCCTATCTAAATTACCACATTCAGATTTAATTCTCACCATCTGTAAACTTTTCACATCCAGGAAAAACTGCGATCGTATCTTATCGGCGTGTCTAATTAAAATGTCAAAAATCTGACACGTGATTAAAAAGGCGATACGTTTTTAGCTAACGATTCTAATCGTTGGATCGAGTCCTGAGCCTTTCATTCGTTATGCGATCGATATCATCGCGAATATTGAACACAAATCGATGATTTCATTGAAAATTTATATCACAGAGATCGGGTAGAAACGGCTGAAACTCTCCCATTTACCAGGGTTTAGTTTCACTGCAGTTTATATCGCGACACCTAGCTCGGCTATAGACTACGGTTTGTGAAATCCTCTCTTGCATAGCGCGAGTGAGTTGAATGAAGTGGAAAATTCTGATATTGAATAACTAGAAGTTATTTTATTTTTTATTTTTTTTTCCAACTTTTATTTTTATCAACGGCATTGATTCGAGTCGCATCGGATCGTTCGCTCCATCTCCTTTCTAGCTGTAAACTTCTCTTTATCTGAAACCGATCGTAAATTATCATCCAATACTGCAAAAAAATATTGCGGAAAGTATTGTTTCACAATTTCGCTTTTATTTTCTCTTCTCTATTCAATTATTCACCATTTTATTTTACGCAATGAAAAATTGTTTCTCATTTTTCATTGATACGAAATAATACCTACCTACCTGAATTTATCGAGCAAACGAAACTATCTCACGAAAGAACGAATCCACGTGTATGATAATAGGGGAATTTCTTTGAAAGATAAATCCCATCGCTCGGGATAAAGATGAGATTTATTTATCGAATATACATATCTAGAGGTATGACAAAGGTGTGTATATAGATATAGATGAATGGGTAAGGCAAGGTAATAGGAAAATCCGAAATATGGTCGTAGGAAAGTGTGTGCGAGCGAACGAACGTTAGAGGTTTCGAAGAGTAAATCCCTCTCATCTTTCTTTTCGTTATGCGAGATTTGCATCGCTGCGAGGATCAAATTTGATACAAAAATATATATTTTCGATGTTATATTTTCGAACTGAATTCGTCGGCTAGGATGCGATACCCTTCTATCTTGTACTTCGGAAGGGAAGAAGAAGAAGAAAGAGACGACGAAAAAACGAAGAAAGACTGACTAACGAAAAAAACCCGAATTCCACCCGAATTGGAATTGATAATTTTTATACGATTGTAAAAAAGTTTAGGGTGCTCCATGGAGGGTTGGGTTACTTTAACGTCATGCTCGCGCAGATAAGTGTCGCGAAGCGTTCGAAAGCTCGGGGGGTATATCTACCCCCAGCCTCTTATTCCGAGAGGAGAGCGGGAAACTTTTACGAAATGAAAAAACTTTCTGACATTATACATGAGTTTGTGACCAATTTTATGATTATTTGAAAGAAATTAATCCTTTTTTCGAAGTAAGAATGAAAAAGGAAACGAGAGAAAAAACAAAATTTGCGTTGATAAGGAGAATGGAAAGGAAAATAAAAAAAAAATTCACTCCTCTCGCGGTCTAGACTCGAGTTCAGTAACAGAAACAAAAGTTACCCTGTCCGCGTTATTAACTCAAAAAACATCCCTTCTTCACCTGTACCGCGAGGGTCCTCTGAAAATTAATTCCGCGAAAATAACAGCGTCGAAAAGTTCGTACCAATATAACGTTTTCTTCCCAACAGTTCGCGTTACCCATTCTACAGACCGCGGATTATCCGCAGATATTATTGAAGCCGAGTTAAATTGTATTCATAAGGTAAAATCCGAGGGCTTCTCATCTTATGAAATATAATTTCCTTCGAGGAAAACAAATCGTTATAAAATTTGGGGTAGGTATTTCCATATCGTCGATACGATTCGTTTCTGATTCAGATCTGAAAAGAGGTTTAATTACTTTTACATTCTATTCGCTAGCAAACTTGATATATGCTAGGATTACCTATTAGAATCTTATTCAGAAACTTTGTACGAGGTTTAAGCATCAACCTCACGCTACAAGGGAGAGTCAAAGATGGCTGGTGTAATTAATGTTCGCTTTGTCCTATATACGCAGTTTAAACTAATTCTAAGGAGCACAGGCGTTACTGCATAGCATAAAATTAATAACTACCCTTCCGCACGTGTATAATCTAGTCGGACAACTTTTTGGGGAAATAATTCTAATCGCGTGACGCGGTCTTGCCTTCGGTTAATAAAATGAAATTAAGGAGGTAGAAGATCCGTGTTTTTCATAAAACTTTTGAAAACGTATCCCGCGCCCGTTCGCTTTTTCTTCTAAGGCCGAACTTCAAAGTGTCTGGTATTTGGTAATTTCGGTATATAGCCAAGAGCTCGGCTATACACGTATAAACCCCGTCTTGAATACCAATAAGCGTGTTTTCCCATCAAAAGCTAGGCATGCAAAACATCTAGAGTAGAGCTGCCTATTTCGTAGCGAAAACTTATTCTCGACGCGAGCTGTGCCGATCGGTTAGACCCCGTCGAGGAGACGAAATCTCCCTTTTCCATGTCCCGAAACATTGATAGTCACCCAGGATACTCGAAACCCGGTAGATACAAGGATACCACGTTTCCTGTTTACACATCACCCGCCATCACCTTATCCAGGATAATGAAACTCCCCCATGGTGTAGTGCGTGATGTCAAAATCGATCTAAACCCGGCTTAAACCCCCGATTAAATAACCCTCGTCCTTTTATTTGGCGAAAATTATAACTCGACATTAATTTTCGTGTTCTTCGATAGCCTTCGAGTAATTGTCATAATCGAAAGTTGTCTGATTCGTTTAAATAATCGTTGAAGTAAAATTGAAGACGAATGGTTGAAAATGGATTTTTCCCTCGACTTTTCTCAGGCAATTTATGACACCGGTGGGGAAAGGAAATTCTTGTTACCCTTTCAAATTACGGATCTGCCTATCTCTGATCCATGTCATCGGTGTACATAGGTGTAACAGGGACACGTAACATAAACGCGAAATGTCAACAGTCGACAGATAATCCCAGCCTCTCTGGTCCTCTGAGCTCGTGTATACGAGAAAGTGTATATATATATATATATATGTGTGTGTATGCATGGGGTAAATAGATTCGAGCTACAAGTCGATAGATGAGTACGTAACCTTCGGTATATCTGTAGAACCGATGGGTAGTACCTACCTTAGCCACGTAGTGACGATATATAACAATAGTTTACCCTTTTTCCATCACCCTGAGGCTCGGAGATATTTTCTGTTACACCTATAGTATCGAATATCGAGTAGTAAGCAAGTTAGTAAGTAGATGTATGTATGCCACGGATACAGAGCTGAGACTACTCTTTTTCGCATCAGTATAATGCATCCTGATTTTATTATATATATATATATATACATTGTCTTATCCCATCTTATAACATCGCTGCACTATACGAGATGTGTGATAGTTTATTTAGAGACCTACCAGAGACGATATGGACCGTGGTAGTACACAGCGGAGTCTGGTATCTGAATAAATTTTTAAGATAGATGTACACATAGGTATTTGAATGAAAAATGAAAACTGAGAATTTTTCGTTTTTGCACACGAAGGAAACGAGTCTCCCTGTTATACCTACATATACTATATGTATACTATACATGTATGATAGAAAATCGAAGCGAAGTTTTATGCGGCCAATCTGAGGCACAGTGTGTTTCTTTCTATGTGCGGATCTTACATTTATATTTACGAGATATTTCCTATATACCGCCCCACTTCTACCTACGGGAACGAATGTGTCGTAAACCATGAAATAATATGTATACCCATATTCCGGAGGGATACGAAGGTTATACCCTTTTATAGCCACAGGCTACGATGATAGGCGTATGATCAGGGGTACGTATTAGATTTTTTTTTGTATTTCTGTCTTTCGATTTTTATACTTTCCTAGAACTGCGTATGTAAAGGTATTTATGTAAAAGAAGAAATCATTCTTCTTTTGTTTTTGGAATTTTTTTTTTTTTTCTTCTATTTATTCTTATTTTTTCAAGTGAAAAATTTCTGTTTTTATGCGTTACGTAGTACGAGTGAGTATAAGTTTCCCTTCAGTCTATTGGGAAATCCAGCTTGCTATACACCTGTACACACGTATAGAATAAAGCAACCTGATCTACTCGGATACGGGGGAAGAAGAGAAAATAAAAAAAAAATAAAAAAAATAGAAAAAAAAAACGGGAAAAGTTAATAAAAGAGACGACGAGATTGAGGAATGGTATCTTCGAGTTATTTATATTGTCTCCCCCGCCCGATTCATCTTCTACGTTAGCCGAATGATCTCCCATTCGTTCGATCGCGGAGAACGCAACCTGGCAAAACTCACGATATCGCTCTTACGTCGTTCTTTTTGCAACTTTTTTTTTCGCTCTTTCTCTCTCTCTTTTTTTTTTCTCTTTAGCGACGTGACCAATCCCACCTGTCATCGATTGATAAATCTTACGAGAAATATATAGCACATTGAAAATTTCTCACATTATTCAGAAATTTTTTTTATGCAAATTGTAATCGAATTTTTTCTTTTTTTTTTTTTTCGCACGCTTTTCTTCCAACATTGAAACTTATATGTGTGTACTATGTACCGGAATATATACTAGGATATATATATATATATATATATAGTTGAATGAATTCTGTTTCTGTCCAGGAGATTAATCTGTATGGAAATTGACGAATAAATCACGAAAGCGAATTTGATAGGTAAGGGGTTATCTTTACCCCGCGCGAATTAGACCCGCAATCGATTACACTTTACATCGCGCATCCATGTACCACATTCGTGCGTAATCTATATAACGCCTATAATATGTATATGTTTCACTATACCACGAAACCTTTGAAGGAGGTAAAATTTCCATTGAAATTGCGAAATTCATTAATTATTCATAAATTTTCATCGCCTCAGAGACTGTACAGAGACAGGTGAACAGACTTTGGGTTATAATTTGTAAATTCATTCTTTCCTCAAGGAATTTAGTAAAAATCGATCAGATCGTCTCTCGGTAATTAAATTTCGCTTCCGTAAAAATTGTTTCCTACTCTTTTTTTCTTCTTTTTCTCCTTTATCTCTCTTCACTTCTCTCTTCCTTTCCATTTTATCTCTTGAAATATTTCGAGGGAAAAATTTAAAGCCGGTTGTATTCTCGCTTCTTAAAATATTACATCGGGATATTATTCAACGTCGTTATTTATACCGGGAAATATAATCAAAAAAAAAAAAAAAAAGAAAGAAAGAAAAAAAGAAAAGGTACCTACTACTCAAAATTCTTATAAAAATCGATCATTTCATCTCCCACACATAATTCATATTTTTTTTTCCTCCAATTTATGACAGAAAAATTGATAGTCAAGTTTCCCACATCGCACGTCAAAGTCGAATGATATAAAATAGTCATTATGGCTCCCTAACGCGTGCTTCTCCGTTGACACAATCCAGTAATTTTTCGAACCAGGTAGGCTGGAAACGTAAAGAAGAACAGACGTAAAAGTAGTAGGTAGTACCTATATCGGAAGGCCCTGTAATTTACGAGGTACAACTACCAGGCGAGCTGTGAAACAGATACCCACACATACCCCTATATCCCGTACCCATCGTAATCTTCGCGAAAAACATTAGCGAAATGAATTAGCAACGAGTTGGTCAGGTAGCTAGGTAGTACGTATTATAGGTGTAGGCCATTCGCATATACGTATGTGTATCGCGAAAGCGGAGTGTGTGTTGTTTCGGATAATTGTAATGGACCGAATGTTGAGAGCATTAATATTTGTGAAAAATTTTTGGGGTGGGTTTACTACCAACCCCTATTCGAAAGGGAGAGAATGAAATCAAAATCAGGAAAAGATGGAGGGAGAAAGAAAATTTGAATACATGTTTATGGCCGATTCGAAATATATATAACTAACGAGTTTTGTGTAAACTTTGGTCGTTGTACGTATTCCCTAGATCGTTAGCATAAATCTATGCATGCTGTGTATATATACGTCGTTTATCGCGTCGATACATATTCGAAAAGTTTTACTCCATATACGAGCCATGAGGATAAACTCTGGCGTTGTTATAGCGGCGATGATGATATGTTGGTGTTCGATTTTTCTGAAAGAAAAAAAAGGGAAAAAAGGAAAGGGATACTGTCCCTGTTTCTGTGCGCCAGAGCGAAGTTTGAAAAGCCGAAAAGCTCCTTCCGGCGAATCTTGGAAACGGGCCTCATCTACAGGGGAAGAGAAATAAGCGGAAGAAGAGAGGAGAACGAGGGTGAGGGTGATCGCTAAACCATCATCCGCCTGAGGGTGGGTGGGTGTATATATGTACATGAGTTAAGAGGCGGGAAAGTCTTGCTCCGAGTTTCCTTACGCGTGAAATACCGACACAACGCGGCTTCCATGGTATAACGTAAACATTAATCTCCGTAAGGCTTTGTGCGAGAATGAACAATTTCAGATAACTCCAAAAGAAGAATGGAGAAAATCTTTGGAGAATAAAGGAGACTGCAGTCGGATCAGAACGGAATCGGCCCTTTCCCGCACGCTCTCAGACTTCTTCCGTGCTATAAATCGTGCCGATTTTTTGAAATCCTTCTTAGCGAATCGAATCATCGATCAATGCTTGTTTCTTACCCCATAGGGTGCCTAACTTAATTATCAGAATCACTATAGACCGTACAATGATTATACGCTACTTTTTACCCGCGTCACTTACCGGTTCAAATTTTTTGCGACGATTTTTCAACCGCCCCGTTCTTCTCTCTTCTTTGTCCCTTAGATATGCCATAATCAATCAACCTGCAGAGGCCAGAGGGTCAAAATACGGAGCAGATTGTTATTCTAGCTTGTGATATAAGCGTTCGTCTTATATCATTATGAAATTTATTTTCGCAATTCGGATGATCGGGATTCGAACCTGCGAAATTTTTCGCTATCAAATTTCGGTTATTTTTATTTTTTATTTTTTCCAACGTTTCGGAATTTTTTTCGCAATCGGATTCGCGCGTTAAATTTCTTCTTTCAACTACTTTTTCCAACGATCGTATTCACCGGGGTTAACTTCCTCCGTGATTTAGACCTCGGTTAAAACCGATCGCATGCTCGAATCGACTCGCCGTTTCTTTTCGTCATTTATATTACCACAATTTCACGAATCATTTGTAAAACCGAGACACCGTGAATTATCATTTATCAAGCGACAAGGAGATCGATAATTCCGATGAAATCGATGGGAACTAATCAGTAGCTTCATTGCGGAATAGAATCACCAAGACTATTCCTCGAAAATCGGTACGATATCCCCGATTAAGAAAAAAAAAGATTTCACAAATCTGTGAAGCTTTTTCTGTTTTTTTTTTTTTTTTTTTTCTTCGTGTGTGAGATATGTGATACATGACGTATGATATTTTATTTCAACCGTTCGGTCCAGGTCGCTCGTAAACGTAGGTATAAGGTATCCTCAATATCGTTAGGACGAAATTTTTCTCCATTTCCCAGAGCAAACATCGCGAAGCACCATCCTTTTTTCTCTCTTTCGTTTTTTTTTCCGCCTCTTCTTTTCTTTCCGTTTTTTATTTTCTCTATTTTTTTTTCTCCCCTTCCACCCTTCGTCCAACATATACAAAGCACACGCACGTTTGGTCGGCTGAGTAAATCGGAAAACATTGATCTCCCTGCTAGCCGAAATTCCGTCCACTCGGACCATGTGTGTTCCGAAAATTTCACCCTTAGCATCGAGACCTAGTGCCTACTTACTTATCCCTGACCATCGAGGAGAAAAACTGATCGTAGAATTTCGCGAAAATCGCAATCTCGTGTATAAATTTACGATGAACATATACCTATACCTCTAGACAGATTCGTGTGAAATTTGTAAAGGAAGAGAAAAGAAAAAATTTGACCCGGTTTAGTCGGAGAAAAACCAAACCAAAAAAAGGAGAAGAAAAAAAAAAAACGAAGAACCGGTATGAAACTTTTTCGCGTTCTTCTGTAACTCGCGGATTGTATAAACAGAAAAGTTTTTTTCATTATTTTACCGCAGCGCGGTGTAATTGTGATTGATTTTTTTCTTCCTTACTGTTTTTTTCATTTTTTTTTTCTTTTTTTTCTTTTTCTAAAGTTCGAAACTAGAGCGGTCGTGATCGAGCGAGAAAGTTTTTTTTTTTTTTTTTCTTTTTTGAATCGTGATTTTCACGTCCAGGCTTAAAGAAGTTTCTTGGCTGTACCTTTTCATCGATTGTCGAAATTATAATTTCGCTTCCTGCGGTAATTGAGTTACTGTTGCGAAACGATATCAAAATTGCGATAAAAAAAAAATTAATACTCTCCGACGCACGCGACGAGTCGCTTCTCTTCTATGTCGCAAAAGCTTTTTGAACTCGAGGGATATTTTTTTTTGCTAGCAAATATTTATAATATAACGTTTGAAAGTCTCTCTCTTATTTTTTCCTTTCACTCTCTTTTTCTCTCTCTCTCTCTCTCTCATTAGTTTTACAGCCGTTTCATCAAGATATCTATAAACTCTCGTCTCATATGGAAAAATGTCAAACATGCTTACATGAAAATTCTGACAGTCTTTCGGCTACAAAAAAAAATAGAGAAAAAAAAAACAATTTTTTCAAGCAAAAATTAATTATAATTTCTGCATGCGCTGTTGGTTTCAATTCGTTTATTCAAGTACCAATACATACACTGATATCACATTCACGTCAGGTGTACTACGTGTATAATTCCGTACACGTTTTTCTGTTTTTATTTTTAACTCCCCCGCATATGTGTATCTTAGGGCATTTAATTTACAACGGTAAACAAAACCCTTAGACTGAATAAATTATACGAAGCTTGTTATAAGCGGTGGCCTGCCCTAGTTCCCCCGCGGTGGTTTCTTTTATTTTCATTTTTCTTTTATTTTTTTCGTATTGTTTCATTCATTTTTTTATTTTTTGTATATGTATAATTTAATTTTTTTTTTCTTTGTTTGTTTTCCGTACACAAGCGAAACTAGGTATACCCATCGCGCATGTTCAAATATAGCGAAAAGTCCCTTGAATGGACATTCTTTCTGCAACGTCAAACAAACGTTGCGTGCAAACGGTGCAATTTCACGCCCCAAAGCTCCCTAATGTCTTTCTTCTTTGATTCAAGCTATAATGAGTTTTCTCCGATCCCTATAAAGGATTCTTACCTCGTGCGGAATATCAGAAACTCGAACGTATCATATATGAAGAAATTTCATTCTACGTACTTGTAGAGAAAAAATTTTGTTTCTTTAACAATCCATATCAAAATATAAATGAACGACAAAAAAAAAGAAGCTTTCCAGGTATCGCATTAGTCAATTAAAATTCTTGGGAAAAAAGTTTCTAAAGTATCGCGTGTAGGTATTATAAGGTTAAAAGTCAGGATTGTATCAGATTTGTCCCCGGGGGGAAAAAAACTCTCGTTATATACCAATACGTTACCTCCAATTCCTCGAGCCTTTTCCGATCAATCAACGATTTCCCTCTTTCTTTAAGCTACTATAACATATCGCTTTCCATGCGACTAAATACAACGGCCAAAACGAGCAAGCTATAAAATTACCAAAGCTTTTAACGTGATTTGATTTGATCGCAAAAAAATTCATCTAAATTCATCCCTGATATACTATACCTCGGCTTTTACTCCGTACCTCATTTTCTCAAGGGGATATATATTAATTTCTCTACCGGTTCTAGATCTTTTTATTTTCCTCCCCCATTCTCTCATCATACGTGTGTAAACGCGATTCTCTATTTCTAAATAGAAAAGCTCTCTAATAAAATCAGAAACTAATTTTCTAAACGAGGATTAATGAATTCTGAATTCTACTAAGGGGGTAAGCACATAAAACCCCGGAAGGTACACGAGATATATATATATGTTATATATACACACCAACCTACGCTTGCACAAAGTACAAAATTCAGACTAGTCTCTACCCTTCCGTGACAGATTAGCCCTGTTATCTCCGGTTCGTTGGGCGCCAACGTTTCTGGTGCAACAGTCTCTTCCTTAATCACAGTCTACACATAGTGTTGGCCTTGTCACAAGAGATACCACAACTTTAGTAACACGTAAGTACCCACCTACCATGAGGGAGAGCAGCTTTGTTAGTCGCACTGATTATAGGCGAGGATTAATGATCAGCGTCGCGCTACGAGAGAAAACAAAAAAAATAAAAATAAAAATTTTTAATTAAGGAACAAAGAAAATGAGAAAAATTAAAGAAAATTCTCTTTTCTTTACCGTCCAGTTAGAAAGCCTCCAGCCCTCATTATCCTCCCTTATTTTTAGACTTCGGTTATCAATCGTCGAGCATCTTTTTCTGCGTGTAGCTCGGAATGATCGACAAGAAGATATTTTACCTAAAAGCTTCAAATTTTTATTGGACTAAATAACGTTAGAACTCGTACAACTCAGAGTCTAGGCAATAATGTAAATCGGAGTTTATTATACACCTAGCTATCCGAATGGTACCTACTCCCGTCTTAAAAGGCATTTCGTGTTACCGTTGACGACAGACACTGTCTTATCGGTCTCATCCCACGTCTGACTCGATAGCCAGACAATCCTCGAAAGAGATTGTCGAGACGTTGTCTCAGACTGAGCTGCAAGAAGAATTCCCTCCGATTCGTGTGTATTCGTATATTACATCAGGGTTTTTTTGAAATGGGGGAAAAAAAAACGTCGTTTTAGGTGATCTCCTTTTCCTTTTCCTAAAGCTTTTCTTTTTAGATAAAATTCGAATGAAATCTCTGGAAATATGGGACCTGTCCATCTCTACACGTGCCTAAATCCGATGTTTAAATCTATGTTCGGTATATATCTATATATCTATATATATGTATATATACGGTGTATAGATCAGGCAGAGACTATATACCTATATACGGAATCAAACCGCTGTCGCACGACCCGTAGAGGGTTAATAGGGTGCTGTCGTGTACTCACTCTCCATTATCATGCATTATCTCCGTTGCCTTCACCGAAAACAACCCTCGAGCCGATCCACGCGAATCGGACATAGGCAGAAGCTTGTCGTCGTCAGGAAATCCGTCTTCTATAAGTAATTAACCAAGACGAATGTAAATTATAAGAGAATTTTGGGAAAATGAAATCTTTAGAAATTTGAAAACGAAAAAGGATAAGGAATTTTCACGTCTGATCAAATTTTATCGGTATTCTTTACTATTTCTTCATTTCAGGAAAGATTTTATAGAGATTAGGTAATAATTGAAGTATACGGGTGCAGGTACAAACCCGCGACCGTATATCAAGTGGTGTCGGTGGATGTTTCTCTCGAAATTCTATACTTAAGCACGTTCATATTCGAGTCTCTACAAAGCACTCTGAAAGATTGCAAAAAATTTTGACCAGTCTACTTGGGCTTTAGATTTCAGACTCACTGGAATCTCGGTAAAGAATCTCTACCCTTGGTTCGTTCGTTCGTTCGTTGGTTGGTTGGTTGGTTGGTTGTTGTCTCTTTGTCTCATACAAAATCTCTAGTAGTAAGTTCCTTCTATATACCGTTGTGCCATAATCGTGCTTACTGTTTCTCTAGCTCTAAATTCTTTTCTTTTTTTACCTCTTTTCCCACTTTTTCTTCTTTTTTTTCTTTTCCTGAACATTATTACGCTATGGGTATACTCTTCGCCTCCCTAGGAACTCGTACGTTCTATAACAGCGAGTATTTTCCACTCTCGAAAAGCCCCTGAAGTCGTTCACCTCATCCACTTCGTACGTAACGCGAACTATTCGATGATATTTCCCACTATTTTACAAACCTTGAATATATATCTGAATCGCGTTAATTAATTACGTAATTAGAAACGTCGGAAATGATCATTCGGAGTGACTCGAGAAGGTGTCTGTCTCTATTCCTTCCTCTTTTCATTATCATTTTATTCTTTGTTATTTCTACCACCACTTTTGTCGTAGCATTGGATTCGAGATTTTCAAACTACTCGACAATAGAATCGCTACCAATTTCTATTGTCTTCGTCGCTAGACTGATTCCATGCGAACGAAAAGACCCTCGCCTTTCAATTGGGAACTGCTACTATTGTCACCTACAGTAACCATGTCGCTCTACACCTTTATTCGCATCTCTGAATTCTCCGTTTTCATGTCGCATTTTTTTTTTTTTTTTTTTTCGATTCCATTCGTTTCTATAAAATCTGAAAACGAAGCTCGACTCTTTTGTACGCCATACGAAATAGAAGGAACAATATTTCTACCTCTATTTGACGAGATCAGGTAGTAGGAAAGTCGAAGCCAAATAGCCGCGAGCGAACGACGAAGGTAGCTTTCAAATTTACGCTGCTCCTTTTCCGTGTGGGATTGGGGGGTGAAAATAAGAAGAGACGAGAAGAGACGAAAGGAGGATACGCTTGTCGTTGAAAATGAGTCAAAATCTTTGGAATTTACAATTTTTTATATTTCTATGGTTACGAGTCGTTTCCAACCAATGCCTGCCCGATTGTCGCATATTTTTTTACCATTTTCCCATAACAGTCTGGTATCGTACAGGGTTACTACCCACTGCGAGTCGCCTCCGTCTCGTATTTGCGTAAAAATATATATCTCTTCCGTTTTTTTTATTTTTTTATTTTTTATTTTTTCTCGTTTTCTTATATTCCTCAACCAACCAGCCCAACCCAACCGACTATACCCTGAAGCAGAACGTTCCTCGTACCCGTATGTCGAATCTATTTGAATTTCAAATACTCGAAACGATCAGTACGCTACTTTATTACGTAATTTCAAAGAAATTTCTCTACTCAAAATTCGAATAGTCAATCGGTTTTCAATTTTCTCATAAATAATTCGGAACGGTTTTTGTCCTCATAATTTCTACGGAAGTAAAAAAGAAGATAGAAAAAAAAAGAGGAAACCAAAAGGGGGAAAAACCACCACAGCGGATCGGATTAACGCGAATATATTCGAAGCACGCGAAAATTCCAGCTTTTACAACAAACCGCTTCGTTCTATAAGGGTCTGCCGTATATTTTCATACGTATATACGTACGTATATCTATAGAAGAGGAATAGAACGATACCCAACCTTTCTATAGGGATTTGTTCGCGAGGTATGAAACAAAGCGAGTGTCCATCCGCCTGTCCACTCGTCCGTAAGAAATTGAAACGATGGTATCCGTCCATCCGTCCCTCGTCTTTCCAACCCTCTGTATCACCGTCCAACTTGCCCCTAATACGGTATACCGTTTCGATTTATATCTGGTAGCGGTGGGTGCCGCTCGTGCAAGAAATAACTTGATATCACATTTCCCTACGAGCTTTTGACAATACGTATTTCAAGAACTGATATAATACCATGAAGGGTAGGTATTCCGCGAGCTCTCACCCTCCCCGTTCTTATTCCGCCTTTATTTCCAGCAATGGTTATTCTGTTTTCTCGAGATATCTCCTCGTTGGCGAGGCATATAAATTAAATTTCAAAATGATATTTTATACCGAAAATATGATTTCTGTTTTTCTATCCAAATTAGATTAGGGTGTCCAATTTTTTTCTATTTCCAAATCTGCGTAGGGACATTGCTCGTTATTTTTAAACTCTTTCAATTTGCGGTCGGGAAATTGGATCGTTTGAACTGGACTCTGGTTTCTTTTTACCTTCCCTCTATAACCGGGTAGTATAAACCCGTCACTCTACTTCCTGCAGCTACTAATTGTAAGCAGAGATTTACCAAAGCTCATTAACAACGGCTAGAGTTCCCGTTAGAACTCTAATCTACTTTTTTCTCCCACCACATATCATTTCGGAATAACGCCGACTATAACTATACATCGCTTATTACAACCAAGCCACCCACGTAATTCGCCTACTAATTAAACACCTACGGTTCGTCCATTAAACTCCTTATCAAAAGTCTTTAATTATCCCAAGGTAAGAGACGAGGGGAAGGAAGAGGAGGTAAATCTGACATATAAAAGACATAAATCGCACATGGGATGTTAAAACGGAACTTTAACTGTCATTTAATATCCCGGCTAATTCTGTTCTTAAAAATCATTTTTTTTTTCTTATTTTCCTTTTCCTTTCAATTACAGGTCTGCGGAAGAAATTCTCACCATGTTGCTCGAGGCCAGCGAAGAAGGTGCTGGGGGTAGTTGGGACGGGGGTCGAGTCGTGTGGAGCGTACGTTACGAGCTTGAGGGCGAAGATGACGACGCATCTTCGGCAGGTTCCAGCCAACATCATCACCACGTAGACAAAAGGAAGCTGCAAGCTCGTCTCGAGATACAGAAAGACGACATTCAAGCCGTCTTACCAATATCGAAGGTAAGGGTACGTACACTGAACACTGATCAACATTAACAATATCATACTTACACGCTACCATCAATCGAATTCTACCCCATCCCCGAACACAAATATACCTACCCACACACAGAGGGTTGAAATTTTGATTAGAAAAAAAAAAATGTTAACTTTTTCGCGAAAGTTAGAAGGTAATTATCGTTAATTACTTCAGGTAGGCCGGTACCATGGCCAGAAACTAGATATAGCTAACAGTCAGAGTTATAGCCATACCTTAATTAAGAAAATAACTTAGAGTTGTAGCTTAGGCATTAGGAGAAGGAAACTTTTCTCCTATTCTTCTGACGAAATTTAACAACAAAAGAAAAAGGAAAAAGACATTCGATTTTTCCACATTTGTAGGGCTTGGGACGTATAAAGCTCGGATTTTAACCCTAGGACAAACTACTGCGTTCTGTTTGACTCGTTAACGTGATTCATTAGAAATAAAGGGAGGTATAAATCGCGTCGATTTTATCAGGATCGTAAAGGCAATCGGTGGCCAAGATCGCGGCTTATATGAGCCAATATAAACATCCATAGAAACCCCTGTGGTTGGGTCATGGAAACCTTACACCGTTCCTTGAACCTGATCGGCACTGTATGTGCAAGCTCGCAGTTTCACAGATTGAACGTTATATTATAAGCTTGATATTTACGGTAATAAGGAGGCCAAGGTACCAGGGCTCGAGAGCCAAAGGGTAAAGGTCTGAAGGGTTGAAGGTCCGAATACTATATCCAGCAACGGCGTAATAACTCTGACGGGATATTTACGATTTCGCTAATGACACAGGGGCCTCGTTCCCTCTTTCGGGTGTATTTATATTAAAAGTTATAAAAAAAAGAAGAGAAAGAAATAAGGGAAAAAATGAGAACGGGGCGAAGAAGGGAGAGGAAATCATTTTTTTTTTTTCTTTTTACGAGTTCGAAATGTCGTTGCGATCATCGAGCCGTAATTTAGGGATTCTATGCAGATATTTTCAAGACCCTTTGTCTATTTTGTACCAAAAGAAATCTCCGTCTTTCGATAAGGAAAACTAAGGGAAGGAAAAAAGAGAACCCCGAAATATAACCCCACCTCTAGATTCAGGTAATAGCTGGCTCAACGAAAAGGAGTTTTCAAATACCCGCGAGAACTTAGTCAGGCTTTGCTGCACTATCCAAAGTTCGATCTCTAGCTACGCGAAAGAACGGGCAGATTTCGGCACCCGAATCATTCCACATCCATTTTTATAGCTTCACCCTAACCGCTGTTTCGCAGTCCATATACCTAACGCGAAATCACGTAACGTTGGATAAATTTATAGTAAAAGTAGGGAGATAGATATACAGGAAAGAGTGTCACTCCGAAGTGGATATTTTTTTTTTTTTTTGTTTTTTCTTTTTTTCTTTTTTTCTTTCCTATATCTCTCGCCTCTTATATATACTTTTTGCATAAACTTTCTTTACAAACAGTTTAGCCCCAGGATCTAGGATTCTGACTAGTAGCAGATGCTCTAGGTAGTAGTACCTATACGATCTCGGTAAAAGATTCGTTTCCGGATTTACTGAAAACAGACGGGAAACAGCGTACACCTACTTCGCCTCACCTTTCTTTCCTCTACTGTGGAATACAAAACTGGGGATAAAGGACAAAGTTTGCAGATCTTTACAGAACTCGGATGAAAAAAAAAAGAAGAAAAAAAAAAAAAAAGATGAGAAAAAAAGAGAAATGAAAATGAAAAAATAAACCGCACAAAGAGATAAAGGACAGAACAGATTCATTTTAATACTAAGTACCGCAGAATCCACCAGCTGCCCGACCACCTGGTTGTACTGGATAAAAAAAATAATTCTTTTCAAAAGAATTAGAGAAATAAGAGAAGAATCGGGATTAACTAATGCATTAGCCTTTATATGCGACTCGAGTCTTTTAATTATTTATTTTATAATAGGATATCGAGAGGAGTTATATCTCGGTATAGTTTCTCGGAGGGATTCAATTACTAAAGCAACTAATGTAATCCGGGGCTCTAAATATACCAAGGAGGATATAATTTAACCACGCTTATAAACGTACGATTTCTAGGATAAACCGAACCGACTTATACATGTATCTATCCTATCTACCTTGCCTGCCTCGGCTGTCTACCTACTTCTGTAATAAGCTATTTCTAAGCATCCTTCGACCGGGCCTTGTCGAGCTAACCTTATTAAGTTCTAAGCGTAACGTTTATATGATACATTCAACCCTCTGCCCTGCCAAATAACATCACGTTGTTAGCTGTAGTAGGTATATACGATGTACTACGCGTAGATGTAAATTATTTCGAAGGATCGTTGTCGACATTGTCGTCGAGTCAAACCTTCTGTGAATTATTATATTGTACAGACTGTGATATCATGTTTTTAGGTCCTTGGAAATTTTTGACATTTTTTTTTTAATTTCATATCCTGAGACCCTGACAATTTCCGTAACGTAACATACTTGTACAACAAACTTATACTGCGCTATTACTTTGGATAAATTGAATTCCGTGGAATTAACCAGACGAGATTAATTAAGGTGCTTTCGCGTTTACATCGCTAGTTTGTTATAAACGTGTTCCTCAAACTTTTTGACGTAATAATTATAATCTTGTAGAAAGTCTAACTCGCGGGACGATCTTAAACCGTTTATTTTTCAACCCCTTGCACCCACCGAGTTGTCTTTGTGGTAAATTGACAATAATTTGATGAAATTCTTATACCTATGAAAAATCCTTCAATTTTCTTCTCACAAAGCTTATAGAAATAAGTATCTTCATTCCTCGAACTCGATATCAAGAAAACTGATGGGAATTTCATCTCGAGACGAAAACTAGTAGAATCTATAAGCCTGCATTCACTCGGCAATATATTTCTGCAAATGGGTTAAATCAACTGCGAAGTTTTTCCCGACGCGTTAGTGCCGAACCGATGGTTCAAATGTCCGTTCTCTCTAGATGGGATGATGAAAACGCGCGGCTAGATTTTGGCAGTGAATTTTAGCCAGGCCGTGTTTTAGGATGGTCGACGAAGCCGAGGATACCGTGCGAGTCCAGAGCCCATCACGGACGTAATTCTGCATCGTTTAACTCGCGAGTGGAGTTAATGATCGGTGAGAATTATTGTGAGCCAGTGAACGTGATTTTCGGGGTTTGAAACTTTTTTCTAGTTTTAGTTATTATACCCAGTTAAATATGCCCCCACGCGAAACTCGATTCTCCAAATTATAGTAACAATTTATTTTATTACTGAACCGAGTGCGATACGATAGCTTGAAACGAAACTTTTGTTTTCAGATAATTTCTACGGGTTTATTGTTTATAGTATATTTGCGACTAACTCCAGCAACGGAAGTATATAGATCTTATATTTCTGTTGTATACGGTAGCTAATAAAAATATAATTTTCCGCTCGTCTCTCGTAATCTTCGATTGATATCGTATATCGTAACGTAGAAAGGAGGAATGAGAAGAAATGAAAGAAAAGAGAGAAGAAAAAAAGAAAAAAAAATGAAAGAAACAATTTTCCATTTAATACGAGGATTTTAGCGAAGCTTTGCAGAAAGCAATATAAAAGCAGAGGCGCAATACGTACCCCGGTATTCATTTGAGTAAAGAAATAGGGGAAAAAAAAATAAAAATGTATAAATCCTCGAGAGGTCGTAGGTCAACATGGTCCGAGTTATTTTTACCGAAATACGCAAATATACGTGTAGGCTGAGGGCTCGCCGTTGGAATTGTAATTTTCTTTTTTCTTTACGTCTTACGTTGTTTTGCCTGGAATTTGTCTATTTTTTTATTTTATTTTTATTTTTTCTCTTTCTTTTTCCAGAAACCGTGAAACCTGAAAAAGAGACGCTTACGATTTATGTCCGTAAAAGATATTATAGCGAAATGCTACGCATAGGTTCACCTCCGCTTGCTTTTGATGGAGGAAATTCCGCTCACGCGTTTCATAAAGCATTTTCCAATAATCCGACCCTTCGTCTTTCGAATTCCAAAAGTAGCCGCTCGTAAACTAATCAATACCCTGCCAAGACTTAGGAGCTATGTTTCTTACTCGGTTTCACAGTCTCAACGTTTTAAACTAAATTAGACAAGTACCCGAGTCATTATAGTTAATTAAACGACCCCGACTAGCGGTGTTACTAGTTAACGAATAGAACGAAACACGGTGTCCAATATCAGCTACCTAATCATTGAGAGAAAAAAAAAAACAAAAATGAAAAAAAAAATTACTCCAAAATTAACCGTTTGAGGATCATAAACCTTATTTATTTTTAGAATCAATTCCTTATTTCTATCTATACCTATATACGTACAGTTAATGGGAAATTCCATTCAGAGTAGATCGCGAGGAAACTTATTGACCCGCGTGTGTTTAAGAGCCTAATCAGGAAATGGATGGCGCCGCGTGCCAGTAACTTGAAACTCGATCAATACTCCATTGAATAGGACTGTTTCGCAGTCTCTAGCCGTTTACAATAACCGTAAAAAGCCTAAAGGGGAAGTATCCGATCTGTTATAGGAGATTTTCGGGAATTTTCACTCCCTGAAATTGGTGTATATTTATTTAGAGATTTTTAGAGATTCAGAGGAGGCCGAGCTCAAGTTCCGAATTCGAATAAAGTATTACGAAAGTATACACAGCCGTTTTCAAAAACCTGGAAACGAGGAACACCGAAGGTTTCAAATTCCGAAAACTAAAGATCCGACGAAAACTCGGAGTGTATCGATCGTATCGAAATCAATCAGTGGTCAGATAATTGGGAAAAAAAGTTTCGAAATCCCATCGATCATTTACGACATCGAAGTTATCGATTAAATTAGATAAAATGGGTTTCGATTAGAATGAACTATTTCTTGTCTTCACATCGCGAGAAATAGACCGAAATTTTCGGATTCTTGGGCCTTCTGCGTTTCTGAAACTTCAACCTCCCTGAAAATTCTAAATCGTCTCAAACGAATTCGGAACTTCAACCCGGCTCCACGTATAGGAGCTCAAAAACTAACCGGATGTACTTTGGAAAGGTACACTGTAATCGTACCAGCTCTACGACCCACTATCTAGATATATACATTTGGGCACTCAACTATGGTGAGAAGTTTGCGCATATACATATATCTATATACCGATAGACTCTCGAGACTGACGTATACCAGGATTTCGAGGCTGCAGCAATTCCCTAGCTGTGATGAACGACGTAAATACGAAACTGTTGACACAAGACGAAGCGATCCAGACTCCTGCAATCCCAAGATGAAAGGCATAGCTGACTTGACGAACTAATTGACCCTCGAAGTTCGACTGAAATTGTATCAACGTTTCGGTTTAAATTTTCATTTAATCTTATCCCTAACAATAATTAGGGATGAACTATACTCGTTGGATATTTTTGGGGTTGTATATTTCATTTTTTCAACGAAATTTCTTCATATTTTTTTAATTCTTTCGAGGCTGTAGTGGGTACAGCTTGCACAGCAATTTTCTATGTAGTTCCTAGTCGTAAATAAGAAGACGTTGGTCTAATGCATGCCGCCGTTATTATTAGCATACGCGTATTTCAACTGACTGAGTGCACCAATTCCGACGAAAGAAAAATAGAGAGAGAGACTGTCGGCGACAGGAATCCGCGATAAAATATCAATGAGAAGAAATGCATTTCCATTACTTTGAATATATATCGAAATTCTTGTAAGCTGGAAGAAATATTCGCATCCATCAATTCATCTCGTGTGCAGGATTCAATCTCTTATTTCACTTTTTTCTTATATCATGCATGTACGCGATATTCTCTCTCAGAAGTAAAGATTTCCCTTTTCCTCTCAGGGTGTAACGTTCCCTCTTTGATGATCAGAACAAGCCCTGAATCCCACGGATAAAATCTGTTAAAAATTTATAGAATCTTGGAAAACGTCAAAGGGCAAAGTGCACAGCGAAAGGTATAATATATTAATTTTTTCTTCTCCTTTTTATCATTTATTTATTTATTTCCTTCAGTCGCTTCAAGATACATACATCGTACTTATTTTTAATGCTATTTCTTTGAACCCAAAATCTAAAGGAAGGCTCAAAACTTGTCAAAGAAATCCAGAAACGATGAAAAATATTTTTTTCTTTCTTACAAAGTTAATGAATAATTCACTTTCGTTACTTTTTTTTTGTTCATCAAACGAACAAGGAATCAAGGTGTTTCGGTAAACTCCGATAGACGATTGAGACCGGCGTTGTTTCTCGGGGTGAAACTCGTTCGTTCCGCGTTCATCGTGTGGGGATGAAATTACCAGGAAACGAATCGGTTTATTTAGCACGTAGCCGTTTTATCTGCTATTTCGGCTCTCCTATCTTCCTCTTTCTCTTTATCTAGCTCCTTCTCTTACCGGTCCATATGCCACATCCTCGATTACCACAGAATACACGAAGAGGAGGCTGGGCGGTGGTAACAACGACGAGATTCCCTCGCTCAACTCTATCTCACTCACTTCTCTTTTTCGCTTCGGTGCAGCAATAAAACCTTACCTATTCTTTAACTTAACTGCTCCCATGCTTCGCGCCGTTTGTCTGTGGCATGAGAAACCTGCAGGCTTGCTTCCTCGCCTTTACCTCAGGCCGAAAATAAGCCGGCAAAGAAGCTAATGAAGAATCTTCGCCCCCAATGCCACGGGGGAGAATAAACGTGAGCAAGGATTTGAGGATGAAATACATTTGTCCTAGGCCCCGGAAAACTGTTTCGCTTCCTATTCTCCAAGTTTTCTGGAAAAATTCGAAGATTAACGAGTCGAACTCAAATATCAGAAGCAGTTTTCGCGTAGCTCAGTATAGAGTCGCGAACTTGCGAAGTAAGGAGCTCAAGGCGCTTTTGACAGCCATGCATAACATATGTGTCGCAAATTTACACTTCCGAACTCTGTGTATGTATGTACAGAGTTTTTTTTTATTTTTTTTTTTCTCTCCTCGATTTTTCACGGTGTATTTACGCGAGTGTGGATGTTTGTATGGGAACGACAAGAAGGAATATCGTGATCTTTACGTGCCACCTAAAGCACTTTCTCGAATGCTCCCGAGTTTCCTGCAGATTTCTGTAAAGATTTCATTCTGCACCCCCGAGCGAGAAAAATTTGAATATATTTATGTGAATTTACTTATTTTATTTTATTTTTTTTTTTGAAATTTTGCTGTCATATCCTACCGAGAAGACTTTGCGATATCGGATGACATTCGACGGTCTTTAATGACAGTAAATCATTTCTAAACGTGAACAGAATTTCTTCAAAGTCTCGCACCACTCCCTGCCCGAAGAGTGCGACATGAAATAGCAGTACCCGATATCAATAGAGCTGTCAAACTGTCGTTTTTCATATTATTTTAGTCTGCAAGTAAAAAGGGAATGAATTCGAAGCTTGCTAGTGACAGTTGACCCGAGTTTCACCTTTCTCGAAACTCCAGAAATTCGTTGAGAAAATTCTAATTTCGCTGAAAGCTCTCGCGTTATCTGAAATCGCGTCATTCATCGATTGATCGATACCGAGGCTACGATTACAGCGATATAAACTAAACAGGCTATTGTCATACTTTGGGGTACTTTTCCTATAAAGACTTTGAAATAATGAACGTATAGGTTTAGCCGTGCGAAAATAAAAAAAAAAACTCTTCGGAACCACCCCATAATCGGCTTATAATATCATCGTATTCGTAAAATAAGTTCAACTCCGAGTACAAAGAAGATTGTTTAGTGTTTGTTGAACCGTGCGGTTACGTTTCATGTCGTATCTGGACAGACGGTGGGTATTGGTCAAAGCTTTAGGAAAATGATGAAACGAGGGTTTACCCCTATACTGTTGGAAAAATAAACTTATTATAAAATTTAGTTAGAAATTTTCTTCTGTCGTTTCTTTATTCATCTTTACTTTGTTCATTTTTTTATTTTTTTTTTATTTGATTTTTTTTTTTCGATTTCTTTCTTCGCAACTCGTTACAGAATTCAAAGCTTCGGATAGCAGATAAAAAGGAGGAAAAACATAAGCTACAAATTTTGTTTAATCCTTGGTAAAGCTATTGGGCCAATCGCTCGATCCCGATGAATAATAGGGGAGCTTAGAATCGGACTGGTCGAGATAAAGAGGTCGGGTAGGAATAGGTTCTGTTAAACACTCGGGAATTCTCTCTGGATTTCGAGACAATGGCTCGCAGTTAGACCCGTTCTAAACTTCCGATTACCGTAATGTTACCAGTTCGAATCCGAGTTCGCACCGCATAGTTATGTAGAATTATATTAATTTCGTAACTGGACCAGAACTGGCCTCGTTCGATCATCACTATTAGTCAAATTTCTATAACATTTCAAGTTTAAACTTACTAAACATCATCTCATACAATCTGCCAACTGCATCGTTCTGTAGAAATTACCTCTTGGAAGAAGCTATTCCACTATTTGAACGATCGCACGACGCGACGCGAAGCTTTGGGCAAACAAAACTTCGCCTACGCCAACTTACAAGATTATAGAACCGTGTAACGCGATACTTTACGCTTTGTTAGCCAGAGTTACCTACATTAGACAAATAAAATCCTCAAGGCTAGAATACTCGTTAAAGAGCTAAAATAATGATGTTACGATAGAGAGAAGAAGAAATTGAAAGAATTTCGTTCCGTTTAATTCTTCACCCACTATTCCGAATAGGGGATGAAAATTTATAGTTTAAATATTATATTCGATCGAATCAGTTGTCTTTTTGGTTTTTTTTTCAAGGAATTTTATACATTTTCTAAGCATTTAGGTATACGGAGTCACCGGAGTTTACCGGGATTCAAACTCTCCGCATGCTTATCGCTTCGAGGCATAATATAATGTATGTATATACCGAAAATTTGACGGGCCTAGGGCCACGTCTTATCTTCTAAACTTACCTAATTCGAAAATTATTCCGGTGGATTATTCAACCAGTATACAATTATGTTATATACCCTGTTTGTGAAATATCAAAGTTTGTCAAGGTAAAGGCATATCAGTTATTCATCTATTTATTTATTCATTATACGCACATGCCCTCAGGTAGGCTAATTACATATCGCATAATCTTATTCTAATTATTTTACTCTGAGATAAGATAATCCTAAAGGAGCTTATTCACCCTTATCTCTTTCTCTCTCTTTCCAAGCTTAAGAAATCTGTTTAGACGTTCTCTCGTTGCTGCATCGTGTCTAACCACAGCCATTTAACCCAGTCACAATTTTCTTAATTAATTGTCAAATCTCGTATACATAGAATTACCCGTACTTCCAGAAATTGCTCAGCGAGAGAGAGAGAGAGAGCGAGGAATATAACTATAGAAAATAGGAAGGGGTTCTGGTACGTGGGTTGAAACTCGAGACCAGAAGGAAGCGGCTTGGTCTCGGGGTCGTAGGGAAGAGCTGGAGGGACGCTCTAAGAACACCCCCTTGAACGGTCTAGTGCCAGTGTCTAGTCTCGCCGTAGGCACTTACTCATATCGAACTCGGAAACTTTGCCCTGGTGCAGCAGTCTCGAGCGTTTTGAATCCTATTTTGCGAATAAAATTCTATTCCACCGAGCCGTTTGACACCCCCTTCGTTTCCCACTAGAAATAAACCTAGACCTGCGAATACCGTGAAATAGTTCTTTGACTGCGAGTTATTATAAAGTTGCAAATAAAATTCAGGTACATACAGGTAGCTGGAAAACGACGGATTAATCACGGTCACTTCTTTTAATTATTAACAAATATCTCAAATCTTTGTATTAATAACTTTTAGTCAAATACGATCTGTGAAACTAGATCTACCTACGATATGGGGATGGTAGTAGGGGCGAGTTAAAAGGGAATTAATTAATACGCGCATAGTAAAGTTTTGTGAAACTCAAGCGATAGACAAGAATATATTTTCAATTAAGTCAACTAATTAAAAATCGCAACAAAAAAATATTCAACATCCACAAACCAGGCACTGAACTAATACTTGAATAATATATTTATTTGTTGTTTTTTTTTTTCACTTTTCACTTTTCTACACGTATCTAAAACTTTGGTAAAATTTTCGCAGCGGTTTTAGCGAAAGGTCGAAAGGTATGCTGTAATTTTCTAATTATCGTTCCTGCAGGGTTTCATATATACCTATACATACGCGTCCGGGCATATCTGCCTCCGTAACAACATCTATGAAAGCGTGTTCGTGTAGGTATATGTAGTAGGCAGATGAGGAGGCAAGTTGCTTGGACTATTACTTAGACCTAACCCAACTTGTAATTAGTTTAATTCCATAGCAAGCCGAGGGACATGAGCCGACGTGAACAGGAGGAGGAAAGCCCTTGCACATTGTACGCGAAGGCTATTGTGGAGGCAAACGCTGTTAACGATGAGGCAATAATTGAATGCGATTTAATCTATGATCTGTTTAATTATAGCTGTATATAGGAAAATGACGCAAAGTGGATAACAAAAAGGAGAATTAATTATATTTTTAGAACTTCGATCAGGTATAGAATAATAAATACGAGTGATACCTAGAAAAAGAGAAAAAAAAAAAAAAAACGGGGGATGTCGAGCCAAATGAAAATGAATAAAAGTAGGAAAATATTGGATTCAGGACCTTTTCCCTTCAGGTTAAAAATATATTTCATTCTCGTTCTCATTTTTTCTTCATTCTTTGAAAGACGGCTACTGGGACAGCCGTAATAAAAGTAAAAACAGAAGCCAGCCAGCCAGCCAGCCACCCTCTTTCATCCTCTGTCGGGTCAAAGAGACGTAGATGTGTCCCGCCTTGTCCTCGCACCTCTTGGACCAGGTTCCATTTGGTCGTCCTCCTTCCTCTGTCCCGAGGGCGATCATCAGTTCACGCCGTTTCTTCGACCGGCACCCTAAACCATCCCCCCGTTCACTTTTCTACCCTACTGGTAGGTACTATTTTCCAACATCGAAGTACCACCTTCTGGATTTACGACCCGTTGCCCTCACCGGTGAATCAATATCCCAGAATTACAGCTCTGCCTTGAAATGGCTTAGAAACTTTTTTCCGCTTCGGAACGTCATATTTTCTGATCGCGTGCTAGAAAAAGAAAAAAGAAAAAAGAAAATGGAAAGGAAAGAAAAGAAAAGGGAAAGTAGAGAAGAAAGAAAAAAAAAAATAATAAGTTATTTGAAAGTTCTCTTTTGCGCATAGAACGAGTTCAATTTTCCACGCATCGGTTTGTCTTAAATTATTATTATTTTTTTATTCTTTTTGTTTCTCGCGGAATTCTATGCGCGGTGACGTAATTACGTAGTACAAACGTACACGTACCCTATACAAGCTATGAACTATAATTAAAGTCAGATATATTATATTCTCTCGGTATGTAGGTTACACGTAACTCTGTTTTATACTGCTGCGACGAATGTCAAGTTTTGGAAAATAGTACGGGGGTAGAATAGAACGGAAGAGGAGCTGTTATACCCCGTTGGTAGGATCCAGCCGCGGACTGTGTCGCCGTTGCCTTCCAATTTATCTTCCTATTACCACAAAATTTAATCCTCGCAATTATAATTGTCATGCTAAACTCAGCCGCTATACCTACTGCAGTCACGCGTTATACTTGGTCGTTGTTTCAACCGAGAAATTTATCGAAAGAAATTTCTATAAACCGATCGCGAGAACCGTCGCGATGTCTAATAATGTGAAAAGTGTTAATTTATTACGAGAAAAAAAAAAAAAAGGCAAGAAAAAAGTTTCTTTTCGTTCAAGTTTCCGCAAAGTATTCGCCAAGTCTCTGCAGCAGAGAAATATAATGTACACGAAAAAGTTTTCTTATAATTGCTTGCGGCGATGTTATTTGTGCAGAAAAAGTTAAGAAAAATATAAAAAAATAAAAAAAAAAAACGATTCCATTTCTCGTTATTGCTCGACGACAAACCGCGCCTCTCGAGTTCAGTTCGGTTCGGTTCAGTTCAGTTCGGTTCAGTTCAGTTCAGTTCGATAGCTGGCAATTTCAAAGATTCTTTTCTCGCGAGCTGTTAGTTCAAGATTTATCTGGCGTTTTTCGTTTGCTAAATGAAAATACCAAACTGGTACTAGGTATATATTTTTATTTTCCTTTTTCTTTATTCCTGTGTAAAAGAGCTTCTCTCTCTCTCTCTCTCTCTCTCTCTCTCTCTATACCTTAACCAATATTTTCTCAAAAAGTTTTGTACGTACATACGTATACACACCACGAAGTACCTACTGCATGAAACGAAGGAAGTATAAATTGGAACCGAGCTTCTAGTCCGTAGTTTCAATAATTAATATTTCCCCAGTCTGCCAGAGGCTCTTGAAATACCTCAGGGACCAACCTATGTAGGTTTGTCACTCCTGTATGTATTATATACTGCATTCCTAGCCAAGTCGGGGTACTACACGTTATACACGTTTCTGACATCTTCTAAAGCATATGTATTACGTGTTATGTTACGTCAGATTTTCCACTAATGATTTTCACCTCGAAAATATAGGTCGTACACATCGTCTCATCCGTATTTCACATCCGTCTACAATCCGCAAATATGTTATTATACAAGATACTCCGTTTTATAATATACATGGATAATATAAAATCCGCTCGAAACCCAAATTTATTCATCGTAAAAATTGAGACTTAAGCTTTTCTATCCTTTCTATACATCGACGCCGCGTCGAACTTATGGATTTCTACTTATTATCAGTAGTAAAGCCCGAACGGCGTCAGACTTGAGCGAGACGTCGAACCGCTCGCGCTCTCTACTCTTCTGTATTTATAATCGAGCAAGGGTCACAATATTCGACTTTTTTTTTTTTTAATCAATGCCTTCAGGGATTTGCAATCTTTTATCTATTTTTTTCCTTATTTTTATGGTCTCGTACCGATGTAGATTAATCGTTGAATTAGTGAGTATGAAAACACCCACGTGTCTGTATTCGATTCCGTATAACGTAGTCCTTTGTGAAACACGGCTCCCGCAATCTTATTCCGGGTTTCTTTGAGACCGTTTCACGGCGAGCTACCACAAGACTGATTTTATTGTTGTATTTCAAAGAAGACTGTGTGGACAAAGAGGAGGAATCATTCTACAGCAAGAAGCCTAGACACAAAGTGCTTCTGGCTATTCGACCGTTTAAATGCTGGCCGATATTGCATAGCAGAATTTCATTTCGCAATGCAATTTAACTCGCCTTGAACTTTCCGAAATCTACTACTGGTTTTTTTTTTTTTGTTTCTTTTTTTTAAATTTATATAACCGCTTATGGGATGAAAGCAAAATTACTTCGCTTAATCAATTCCGTTGATTTTTTATCCGTCAAAGTTATCGTAATAGTGCATAAGACGTTTTCTCGAGCTTACAGCGTCTTGGTACTTACTTACCCGCTCCTACTATTTCTCTCTGCTTCTCGTTCGATGCAACATCAAAAGGCTGGTGGATGTTGCAGTAGAAAAATGTAAATTCCTACAAGCAGCAGTGCTATTGGCATTTCTTTGCGCTCTAGAATCGCGGATGAAATACGCACGGTCTTTGAGCTTATTTCCTCTTGGCAAACAGACGATATAAATTTATCTTAAGCTCGAATATTATTCAACTTTTGGCCGTGCTTTTACGATTCGGAGGTATAAAATATCCCCGAGAGGGTACGCCGAGTGAATAGCGAAACAGCACCACTCGGAAATATTTCGTTGGTAAAGATCCTTCTCGGGGTGGCAATTGTCTTAACTTTCCATTTAATTGTATAGCGAAAAATTTCGCTACTTTTTTCTTAGCAATGAAAAATACTTCCCCGTGGGGTTAGCGTTGTTAAAAGAAAAAAAAAACTTGAACTTTACGATTGTTCAAACAAAATACTCGACTGTCGACGATTATTCGGTTTTAAAAATACCCGAAATTTCGGATAATCACTAAAACTGTATATTCGCGTATAATAGAACTGCAGGGATTAAGGTAAAGCGGACGCGGTCTTAATAATCCAAATAATAAGAGGGAATGAAATATTACCCGGCATATTAACTTGAATTTCAACAAACTGCTAAAGTTCTCAGTGTTTTAATCAAATGAAACTGAGTCGTTCAACTTTTATTCCATTTTATCCTTGCTGCTGCTACTGCTGCTGCTGCTGCGGAACGCGAGACCAAACTTTATTTAAATTCATTTCTCGCTTGCCATGAAAATTATCGGTTAACCCGTTTTACTTTATAGACATCTTACTACACGAGCCAACCTATTCCATAAACGTAGATGCTGTATATCAACTTTCACAAACTTCATTATATTATCTACTATTGTCTCGAACGCCTGTCTATTTATATAAACAGTTTTCAATACGATACAACTCGATTGAAATCACTTTAAACAATAACAAAAATCAATAATAATAGTAATGATAATAACAAGGAGATATTCGTTGAACTTTAACGCTTCGAAACCCCGCGAAATAATTTAGATAAACATAATTTATGGTAACCGATGTACAGCTACACGTTGACGACAAGGTATACAAAATTATAATCATCTATTCTCATTGTAACCAGCTAATCTGCGTATACTGAAGGACCTCTATGTGTCTGTAGCTAATTTGAACCCCCTTACAAACGCAAGTATATATATATATATATATATGTAGGTTTAACTATAAATATAGGCCTGTACACCAAAAGGGATAATTACACAGGTTACAAAGCCTCTGGTATATTAAGTGTGTACGGTACGAAGTACAATACATTTGCTTATACTATATCGCGGGGTCTTTAACGCTGGCGAAATAATGGTAACCGTGTAATTAACCGAGCTCAAACCAAAAGTGAGCGAGCTGTGAACGTATACACTTATATTCGAGTTTATCAATTTTTTTAAAAATCATTGATCATTGTCTATAGGTGCGGAGAGAATTTTCATAAGTCTTTATAGCAATCGCAGTGCGTTTGAAAAAAATAAAATAAAATAAAAATATGTATCTGGAGTTAGGTACTGAAAAATCGGTAGGGGTGTTGGTGAAAGGGATGTAGTTACGGAAGTGGACTGAGGAGTTTCCAACGTACTTCTGTTTGTTGGTTGGATCTTGTTAGCTATATTAGGAAGTCGGTTGCACGAGCTGGATGGCAAGTACAAACCTAGTTACACTCGAGTAGTTTGCCTTTTTCGTGAGACTCGCGAGTTCGTTACGCAACACTTTCCTCATTAGCAATTCCTACTGGGCTAGTAGAATTACAAGATCGTAAAAGACTCGTTATATATATATATATATATATATGGATACTCTGGCCGCTGAGTCGTCCTACCCAGGACCAAAAATTTGACTTGAAAAAAAAAAAAAAATGAAATTGGCGTAATTCTCTTTCTTTTTTCGTTTCCAATTTCCCCCAGCTCTGTATTTACGTATAATGCAAAACGAGGTTTCAAAAATTCGCGGAAAATCAACCCCTCGGGATCTCGGCTTCATTTTTAAGTCATTTTTCAAAGTCCAGTGACCCGCGATTCTTGTTTCTCTGTCTTTTCTAATATTATGCGTAAGTATATGATTGAAAGTGTCGACTCATTGACCCACGTGTCACCCGTCACTCGAGCGATTATTAATTTTCAAAGTAATTAGTTACGCTAGGTTCGAGCCTTTGCAATATTTCTTCTTTAATTAAATACCCGGACTTCCGTTTCTTGCGTCTTTCCCAAGGGTCGAACGTGCAAGGAAGGCTCGTCGACGACCATTTTTTTTTTTTTTTTTCCATTTTCTTTTTTCTTTTTTCTCTTCGTTTTTCTTTCGAAATACCGTGGAAAATAACTTCGAGATAACTTTCTCTACGGATATGATCAGCTGTCGTCGGAATAGCGTAAAAACTTTTCGAGCGACCTATTAAATTATTAGCAACAAATATACCTATACGTGACAGACAAAATGGGATGAAGAAAAGAATAAATAAATGAATAAGTAAATAAATAAATAAATAAATAAATAAATTTCATCGATTTCCTGCCATATTCATTTTATATTATCGTCTTGGACAAGTACGCCTCGCTTTTTTTCCACCGCCTCGTAACTTCCGAGGTAAAAAAAAAATGAAAAAGAAAGAAAGCAGAAGAAAAAAAAAGAGAGAAAAAAAGGGACGACCTTGTCCTTCTACCGTATCATAAATCCGGTAATAATTTTTGAATTACGGTACGTGTCAGCTGGCCTTAGGCCTTACGAGGGTGTTTGTTCAACTGTGTCAAGTGGTGGGACGCCTGTAGTAGGTATAGGGGTGAAAAATAAGCGACGAGGGTTGAACTGGCAATAGCTAATGCCACCTTATCTAAACTCCGAATTTAATGGCCGCGAATTATTCGTGCTTCGCAGAAAAAGAAAAAAAAAAAAAAACAAACATCTTTGCAGAATTTTTTGCTCATGTTATCTCATTCGTTTTATTATCATTTCTATACCCTACTTATTTCGACAATTGCCATTTCACCTTAGCCCCGAAGAACAAAGAAATCTAAGATTAAATATAACAGATCGTTGCGTAAGAGGATTCCTTGAAAGATCTAATAATAATGAAAACGGAGTGGAATAAACCCATTTAATTATTGAAAAAATAATTGAAGATATGATTCGCTATTGAATTGAAAGGCGAAAGGCTTAGGTCCGGAGTTTAAACCGTATTGATTTCTCCCTATACCATTGTTACCTTCTTTGATTACAGAACTGGGAGGTAATGAACACGGCGGTGTTAACAGGCCGTCAAGTATCTCAGGCTATGAAAGTTTTCATAGTCAGTCAAGCCGGGAAAGTAGCCGATGTAACTCTACAGTCATCCTGTCATTCCGAGGACGAAAGCGTATTGAAGGTATGTAAAATATGTTATCTCGAATCTGTACAAGTTTAGTATACACCAACCGTCGTATTTTAATAGCGAAGAGACGTTTTCAATTTAAAACTTGGAGCTAAAAACGAATACCTAACTTCCCTCTCGGTCCTCTAACAGAAGCACAAGAAAGAATTGGGAAGCTTTTTTAGTGGGAACAAATACCGGCACGGATATAGGTGTACCGTGATGGTAGTTGAACACCAATCTTCTCAGCGTTCATGGTATACGCTCGAAAGGACACACCTGTTCCGTTCTCCATTCCACGTTCTCCATTCTTTACAGTTTCATCCCAGCAACGTCCATTTGTCTTCTTGTCTTGCCTTATTTTTAATCCTCTTTTTCGCCCTTAGCACCTAACAGAGAAAACGTAATCTTTTCGTGGAAGAATAGCAACAAAAGCGACGAATCGCTCGGTTAAACTCTCTCCTTCTCACTTTATCTCGAAAGATTTAATTCTCGAATAATTTTCACAGTCTTTTCAAATTCAAACCAAATATATACCTACATACTCGAGATTCTCAGTTCTCAATCAATCTCTACGATATACTTACTCGCACAGTTTGCTTTCGCAATCCCTTCAATTTCCTCGAAGACCGAAGACGATAAGTGAGTCAATAAACCCGAGACGAGGAACTCTCGAGATCGGGTCTTGATGATCTGTTAATTACTCTTCAAACAGAATTTAATTGAACGAAATCGAGGTCGTGAGGGTGCCGAGGGGGGGGGGGGGGGGGGGGAAAGTAACGTTTTTTTAAAAATGGGGCAGAGGTAGCCCTTCTTTTTAGAAATCCGTAAAATACCTTTCCTCGAGAGAAACATATATACAGCTTCAGGAAAGACGTGTCGAACGACACTAGACACTTGAAAAGTTTTAAGTTTTCGACTCGTAAGTAAAAAGTAAAAAGTTTAAAGTTCAGCAAGTAGGGAAACGGTGTATAGACCCCGGCGATAAAGCGACTTTCGAATTCAGTTCTTCGCGTAAAGCTGCAGCCCGAAAACACCATCGTCGTGGTAGGTACCTCTATCTAAGGGAGGAAAAGCTCGTTGTCAGTGCGGACGAGCCTCTGTCATGCCTCGTCGGTTTTAGACACGTAGAAGACACGGGTCGGTCGGGAATCTCCTGTCCGACTAGCACTTAGGGTAGTAGATTGGTGGTTAGCACTGCACATCCCGCGAGGCTTGGCACCGCCAGTCCTATGGAATTAATGGGATCCGCAATGCTCAAGGAGAATAAAGCTTTACTCCGCGCCGACTACGGAATCGAGATACGATCTTATTTAATTTATTTTTTATTTTTTTGGTGAAGATAACGAAAGTCGAAGTTCTTACGAAAGAATTGAACCGACGAAAGTTCTATGTTAAATAAAATTCATTATTATAAAGAACGAAGTGAAAAATCGCGGACGAATATTCATGATCGTCGTCAATAATTCGAGTTTATTTTCGTTGTTTCTTTTTTTTTTTTTCTTTTCGCTGTTTCGTTTCTTTTCTTTTCTGTTTTCATTGCCTGCAGTCTGCACCCCCCAGTTATAGATGTTGGAGTAAATACAAATAACTTATTCCGAAGCGAAACGGAACTTTTCTTATTATGTTTAATCACTTGCGCTCGATTCCTCCTCGAGAGTTCAGCTTCAATCGCTCGTTATAAAAATTATAAAAGCTTCGTTACGGGTCAACTTATCAAGTAATCGAGTTTGGTATGATAAACGTGCTCGCCTTCTTCGTCTCAGAATATTATTATTGTAAATAAAATAAAAAAATTCGCGTTGTTAAAATACGCTCGTATTTTATATGATTGATAACATTTCTTGGGGTAAAAATATATACATTCGAAATTGCGATAACAAATTTTTCCAACATCTTGGAAGGAAAAAGACGACGTGTCTATGCACATACATGCAAAAATTTTAAAGTTGGATTGAAGTTCTTTTGTTGACTCCTGCAACCTAGCGCCGAAGAAATACAATAAAATGCTCTCGAGACCGATCGGAATTTTATTATAGGTTTTTGACTAAAAATAAAAACGTATAGTTGGAGAAATTCACGATGTCATTGGAAAATCGGATTTTTTCAAGGGAAAGAAACTTCGAAATGGAAAAAAAAAAAAAAAAACATAAATTCCAAATTCTTTTATCGTGCCAAAGTTCGCATGACGTTCGATTCAATTCTGTCAATTTGTCTGTATAATCTTCCTCGGGTAACTCGTATATAGGTATAGTCATAATTAATCGCCGGGGCTCGAAAGCCTAGGAAAGAGGTCTTGAAAAATGTAACAAAGATTTTGAGCTGAAGATATGTTTTTTTTTTTTGTAAATTTCTGGACCATTTTTTATCAGACCTGTCATTCGCAACCTGTCGACCAACCGAGACTCGAAGTATATCCCGGCCGTTACAGGACTGATTGATGACCGTAGGACCATCCGTTTTGTCAATAACATTTCAGCATCGTAAAGTTTTCACCCACCCTTCGATTATCCGCTTGGCTACTTTGGCCCCGGACAAGTTAACTGCGGTAGCTCATATCTGCGTTAACTTTTACAGAAGTTGAAAAATCATTTTCTCGTAACATAGTTATGTACGGAGTACTGAAAATCCTGGCAGGTTCCTAATCAGTATTTTACACCTAAGAATTGGAAGGAAAGAAAAAAGTTTGGTAAAGTTCCCACCTCCTTTCTCTATAGGTCTCATCATCCTGCAGCAGCGTGTACGTAGACGGTTCGGAGATCCGAGGATCGAGTAACGCGTCGGTCCTGGTAAAATACGGAACGTATACAGGTCTGGCACGTTTTACAGTATGGATGCCAGAGTTTCCCCTCGAGGTAACGGTGACCGACAGTCGGTTGAGCCAGGTAAAAGGTTGGAAAGTCCCAGAGGAGGTATCCTCGTCGAAGAATAAGCGAAGCCTGAATGATACCGGATCGGAAGACCCGGACCTTGAGAGATCAAAGCGCAGTGCATCACCCGACGAAAGATTTCGGGGTGAAAGATGGACGGATGGAAATTCCGTGGACAGAACACCAAACTGTAGATTACGCTTTCAGCAAAGTCCCGTGGAAGTACACGCGAGATTTTTAGCGGCTGATCACGACTCCGGAAGAGTTTCGTACTTCGTAAACCGACGTACTTGGCTACGCGTAACAGACCTTGTGGTAGGACTCCTCAGGGTCTCGGATCACCGCTTTGCTACACTTCAAGGAAGAATAGTCCAGGGTAGAAGTTTCGGTAGAACCGAAGTCCAGGTCGTTTCGCCGATTACAGGACGAGTGATCGGTGCCAAGGAGGTAAAAGTGGTCAGTGATCGGGTATCGGTAGCTCATCTATCGGTCCGAGTTGTGTCAGGACTGCAGCTGACCATATCCCCAGATACTGCGATCGAGAATGGATACGTAGCAGAGACATCCGTAACGCGAAGATTAACAGCTCAGTACCAGGTAACGAAGCATGCATATCCTTATTAATTTCTATCGGTAATTTGCCACGGGATAAGACACGATCGTGCTGACAATATCGAATTGTTATAACTTTCAGGAAGGCCTGTTAGATATTTACATCAAATTTTCCGACGATTCTCACACTCCCTTGAGGGAAGTTGCGGTGAACGATTATCACTTGTTAGTCGAAAGTCTGGACCCTGAAGTGGTGGCTTTTGCCCCTATGGTGGCGTCCCATCATCCGCGTGTTATCGCGGTTGGCGAAGGTCGGGGAGATTTGTTACGGGTTACTCTTCAGCTAGCCGATGTGTGTCGATTGCCAAATAGGCGATCGAAAAATTCACCAAGAACACCAGCCGCTCCTTTAGCCACTGCTTCGGCCAATGTCGAGGTAGACTTCGCGTCTAGCGATCTACCAAATCGGCCAGAATTTGTACAGAACGACGGTGGAGGAATGGTCGGATCTCACAGGGAGAGAAAAAACGGGAAAGAGATCGCCCCCGATCTCGACGACATTTTGATCGGTAATTTTTCAAAAATATATCATTCGTAGGTACTTCTCTTTGAGGAGAGAGTATAATTCATATATAAGTTCGCTTCAAGAGTAAACCGTGATATAATTCTAGTCACACATATATATCTGTACATTAAACTTTCGAACTTTCGAACATTACTCTTGAAGCGTACTACTGTGCGCATTTGAAAGCTTGAGCCGTTGGTACTGTTGTGCAGTAGTGGGTTGTTCGTAATAGCTTGCAGTGTATAATTATTGGTAACAAGAAAAAAAAAGAAAAGAAAAAAAAAAAAAGCAGAAAGAAACTAAAAAATGAATAGTAATTTCATAGTTGCATTGAATCGAAAGGAGAAATGTATTTTTTGAAGAAAAATTTCGTGGCGCGGATCATTGGGTCCCTCGCACTATTAGACGTGGTAGATTTGTGGTAGTTTGATTAGCTAGTTTCTCTTTTTGTGCGAAGGGATACCTCTGAAAGACGAGAACAACCACGAGCCCACGGTGCAGGCGCATCAGGCGCACCAGGCGCATCAGCACCACACGGCTATAGCTAATGGCATGTCTTCAGGGGGAATGGGTGGTGTGGGAATCCGTCATCATGGGGGACCGCATATGACACCTCTTGAAATCGGAATGTACGTTCTATTGGCGGCCTTTTGTTTCGCGATTGTCGTCTTCGTCGTTTCCTGCGTCGTCTACGCGAGCAAATTCAAACCTCAGCCTCCAGACTCTCCACTACCGAGTATACCCGTTCTTGGTGCAGCTAGAGCTGCAGCGAGTCAACTTGCTCCGGGTCGACGTCCTAGGGAATCGACTACGAATGCTCATGATTGGGTTTGGCTCGGACGAGCAACTCTCGAAAGGGCAGCTTGTGCTCCTCAACAGGTACGCAAAAAATTTTCATTTACATCATCATCATTTACTTGTATCTTTCGTTTGATCAACGATTTCCTAGTCTCGTTACGAGACGATCTTTATTATTAGACGATTTTTATTATCACAGACAAAAATATAATCTGAAACGTGCTTTTGATTCTCGTAAAATCTTGCTTGAAAATCTGATTTCAAAGTATACAAATACAAATACAAATACAATCATCTATCTTCTATAATTCGCGATGATTATTTCTCTGTCTCTTAGGTACGTGTTACTAGTAATCCTTTGGCAACTGAGCCAGAAGATGAGTCAGGGGAGCTCGGAACCAGTTTTGATAATCCAAATCACATCGAGCTCCCGTCATCCCGGCCATCAGCTTCTGGTCCAATCGACACGACGACTTACTGCAAGAAAGACAAGACTCCTCGTCACTCGAACAAATCGAGTCTTCAGCCGAAATCATCACCGACACAAAATGAGTGAGTTAAGAAATGTAAAATCGCTTTTTTATTTTTTATATATCATTTTTAGTTATTTTTAAATTCTGTATCAAATTTTTTTTTATCACGTTCAATTTTTCGTCGAATTATTTCAGCAACGATGATGTTCCTCCGCCTCTACCTCCTCACGGTATACCTCCGATAAATTCAAACGACTTAGCGAATGGGAACGAAGATTACAAGCCTCCGGTACCACCGCATAGAAATACAGGTGTTATTGCTCGTTTACCTGAAACTCCAAAAAAACATCATCACAGAGCATCGAGTGGTAGCCACGGTAATCACCGGCACAGCAAACACCACAGTAAATCGCACAAGCAGAGTAACAAGGCGGATAATAATTCGAGGGAAAACGAAGAGGAGTTTGTTGAGTTAAGAAGCAACGACGATAAGCGTGGTCCTAAAGACAAATCAAAGGAAGTCAAGAGGGCAACTATAGTTGGTAATCCAATGTACTCCTCTCAGGAACAAGAGGAAATGGCTTTAGATGACCTAAACCTAGGCATGGACTACGATCAGATTATGCAATACTTTGATAATTTGAAAGAGTCGAATGCCTAGGTAAGGGTCTCGGATAAAAATTTACGGACAGATCAGGCACCCTCTTGCGTTTGATAATTTTCCTCAATTAATTGACACAGGGACTAGCCGAAAGTCTCCTCTTTAAAAATTGATCATTCAAATTTATTCATAAGATGAATGAATGGATAAATAAATAAATACCGTTTAGATTTAGAAAGTACGATGACCTCGGCTGGGGACAACTGTGTTACGCGAGGATCTTGATCACACGATTTTTACTAAGAGGGTGCTAAGCTTTCCGATAGGCTATATTCTAGTCAGCTTCCTAGCAGCACATCCAATTACACATCATACTAACTTTATAGTAATTCAGTGACGGTCTGCGATTGAATGAATAAATATAATCCAGTTGTTTTCTGTTCAGAATATAGAACGCTATAATATGCCTATAATTATAGCCGAATATACCTATAAATAGAAATTGAACAATTAATATATGTATACTATCACTATCTGATCAAAATTTGAATTGCTCGTTTAAAAGGGAAAACTTAAGAATGAATAAATGTAATCAATTTATTTATGGTATTTAAATGAGCGATTCAAGTATCTATGTTATTATTGGATTGTGATAATAGCGAGTTATAAGTAATTTTTCTTCAAAGCGCCGTCGCTGTTTTAACTATAACAGCTATCACTTATCAGCAGCTGGGCATCATATCACCTTCTCGTCTTTCCCTATGAATCTGCATTTTGATGTGCCCAAACTGCCACTTGTTAATCAATATCCTAAATCCTCCTCCTTTTCCTCCTACTCCCCTAGACCCTATATTTCATTACGATAGCCAGTGTAAAACCTTTCATCGAACTAGCTTAGCTATCATTTATTGACGTGTATTATAAAGCATCATCTCATCCAAATCTGTACAGCTCGTGTTATAACTTGATTGTGTATTTTATTTTTATTTTTTTACATACATAAACACACACATAAATACATGAATACATTTAACATACATTATTACGATTACTACTCGACCGAGTCACAAAACGCTGTAATGGTAATATCCGATTAGAAATTAGGTAATAAACTAATATAATAATAATAATAATTGACGATTAATCATTTACAATTAAGGCGTTTGGTCCTACGGCCGAGGGCAAGAAGAAAAAAGTCTACCTGTGTTCCAAGTTACGTTCAAGAATATATATTTATTCAATTCATATAATTAATACTGTGTCGTATATTTGTAAATTTTGCGTTGTAAGATTTTGTACATATATTAATGATAATAATATTGCAGATTACTTAGGGTCTAAAAATGTATAATCATAGTGCAGCCTTGTGTCGTTGTGTCATTCACTAAAAAGAAACAAAAAAAAAAAAAAAAAATGAAAAAAAAACAACAAAAAATAACAATTTAAATATAATTATATTATCATAATGTTACTCGATGATCATATAATCGCTTTATATTTTGTTATGATTGGATTTCAACTTTCGGGATTGTATATCTACATTTTCTTTCCATGTATATACACGCGTGTGCTCCACCAGCTAACCAGAGAATGAATAAAAATAAAACAGCTTAAATTAATCAATAAAAAAAATGATATTAACGTAATAATTGATTGATCAAATAAAGGGAATTATCATCGCTGACATGTGTGTGTATAAAAATATAAGTATAATTGCACGGACAATAGTAAATAATTCTAAAATTTGAATCCAATCATATTATTTGTTATTATTTGTGAAAATTAACTCCTTATTTGACTCCCGGCGAGGAGTCACCTTTCGAAATGGCATGGTAACGTGTATCCTTTAAATCACTAATGCTAATAGTATTTTCAAATCGTAAAAGTGTAGAGATTAATATTAAAAGATAATTAATGCAAAGGAATAAGAGAAAGAAAAAGATAGGAAGAAAGAAAGGAAGAAAGGAAGAAGTAAGGAAATCGTTTGATTATAAATTATATGATAAGGCATTACATGTGTAAGTGTATAAGTTAATGTGTTTAGTAAGCCATGTGGTATATAAAGATCGAATGTATCAATGGTATGTGATTATTACCAACAGTGAGTATGGATAACAGTACTATGAAGTTTTTTCCCCCCATTCTAGTCTAATCGCTACTCATTGCGACTTATGCTTCAATGTTGTCGCCTGCCACTGAAAATTCTGTAATTTAGCTGTAGTTTTAGGGAGAATACGTACATACACATACGTAGCTAAAAGAATAAAACTTAGTATATAGTATACTATACCTGACGAATTTTGTTATACTATAATTATTATGTAACTAATCAACTAGCCTCGGACATTGACTGAAATGTAAGTTTTTTGCTTAACGCTAATACATGCAAACGTTCATCGCGCATCTATGCACTACGTTTAATGTTATTCATTTTTATTAAAATATAAAACAATCTTTTATCAAATATTCATGAATCGGATCTAAAGATTTTGCACAGTCAAATAAAAGGTGCGTTTCATGAATCAATCAATATAAGTAGCTGTCGATATATTTATTTGAGTTTTGTTACTGTGATTCTATCCATAAGACTTTTATTTTTATTTTTATTATTAATATCTTTTAGTTTGTTTTCATGTAAATGAAGCAATTTCATTTCTACTTATAAACTCTTTAATTTATTATTATAACATGGGAAATAGACAAAGAAGACACACACACATAAAATATTTTTTAAATAATTTTGCAGTCATTGCTCAATATTCAAATCGTATGTCAATAATAACATATGTGACACAACGATAATAATAATCGCTTAAATAATACGTGAAATTCTACTATTCGTGCGGTTTTCATATTGTTTCCGTTCTTTATTTTTCTTCTTTCAACATCAAATTCATATCATTGACGTATTTTTGTTCATTTCTACTTAGAGGAGGCAGGATACTGATAACTTATGTGTCGATGCATATATGCGTAAGACAGAAGTATTTTATAATGTAGACGTCGACGCATCTATATCAATATGGCATAATAATTATGTTAATCTAGATATTAGGCTGATTATTTATGGATATATATACGGAACATGAATTATATATATATACATAAATAATATATACACACAAAAGTACATACACAGACGCGCTGAAAACCATAAACATATAGGATTGTACCTACTACGTAAATTAGAAATTATGTGTGAGGATGTTTCGAATAGGATACTTAACTTTTGTAAATCTAAGTGGGGGGGCTAAAATATTTTGATGCTCTAATAAATTGTTACAATTTATACCATCGCGGAATAATTATGGCGTATATAAGTGAAGTTCGAGTACCCGAGTAATAAATAACTATTATGTTATACGTACGTACATACATACATAAATACATACATAAATAAATGAATAAATAAATAAATTAAAGAATATTAAGAAAATTAACTATAGCTACCGAAGATGAGATTGTACAAGTCGATTACGAATGAAAAAGAAGAAAAAACTCGCCAGCACTCCATCTTAGAGAAATACCTGATGATGATTACTTATTTATAAAAAAAAATAAAAATAAAAGAATAAAAAATAGAGAATTAAATTAGGGTGTACGTACTCTATATAGTACCGATGGTAAATAATAATATAATGCTAGCGTTAGCATAATGCGCTCATCTTCCTATACTATAATAGATATCTCGCAGCAATTGCAATGATATTGAGAATTGAAAATTTGCATATATTAAATAACTGATATTAAAATTCAGCTTTACAAAAATGTAATATCTACGCATATATGTATATTATATAATACATATATATATATATTATATTATATTACGTATGTATGTATTGCAATTTAGTTTTCGATGTGATAGCAATTTGCTGCGGCAAAGAAGAAAGGGAAAAAAATAAGGAGACTATGTTATTACGGCTACCTCTGAATTCGGTTCAACTTTGAAATGACGAAAATTAATATATAAACATCGCGTCACAATCATCCCCCACTGAATGTCTAGCCAGTGTGTTATACAACCTTCAGCCAGATATTTTCAGGCGTATACTATGTATAAGTAAATAAAAACAAATCATTCCTCCATTATGATATATTGTAATAAAACTGAAAAAAAAATAATATATTATTATATACGACGATGATAACGATGATTACTATTGTATTATTATTATTACTATTATTATGAAGTAATATTATTATTATTATTATTATTATTATTATTATTATTATTATTATTGACATATTAAATATTAAGATATAATTATTATATTGCCTACTCAATGTACAATATGTAGTATTTACCTGTTGTTACCACCAAACCGTCATCAAAGATATAAAATATTGTAATTGTATAAAATGTATTCAATACTCATTCGTTTATCCATAAATCCCTCAACTGCTTTTATGAATAATAATTGATAACTCATATCCCGGTCTAAATCGTATATCTTATATTTGTTAGAAGTACAGCAATACCTACTACCGTAATTGTATTTCCAACAAAATTCATAAGCTTGTTAAAATTCTTAAAGTACATGAGGGAAAGATAAACAACGGAAGACATTTTGTAAATTATTCTTTTTCATTTTATTCACAAAAATTCTATCTACATGTTACCATATAATACGCAGGTGTTTGTTCAACGGTGCTTTCCAAACCAAATTCTATCAACAGGAGAAATCCAGTTAGCGCAACCCCCCATATTATTTTTAACAATATACTCAAACGACCAATTATTCAGGTTTAATTTTTCTAATCTTTCTTCCTCAGCTTTTTTCTTGTCCAACATCTCCTGGCTGACAACTTCAATCGCCAATGGAAGTTTGTTACCCACAGTCTGAAGCATCGGTTGAACCTCAGCAAACTCGCAATATCCTCCCATCTCAACAATCACTCTGCCAGCTTTTATTGGAGTAACGTAATGGTCGATAGCGCCTTTTCCACCACCCATTCGCTGCCCTTGACCCTGAAGTTAAAAGTGAAGAAAGTATCACGCATTATCATCATCTCTTCCTCAATTCTTAATAAAAGATCATTTTTTTCTATGGCAATAGAATGAAACCCACTTTTTTTGTCACAGGTTGCCAGGGTGGATCGACTCGCCAGATTGCGAACATTCGTTTGACATCAATCTTACGAGTTATCGCTAATCTGATCATTTCAAAGTGTTCCCATCTTAATCTGCCACCGCCAGTCGCCTTAGATGGTAAAAAATGATTATTGCTTTACTAATAATACTTGGAGTTTTTCGACAATATGAATTAGCTAACTGTGGCTTACGATGATTGCATATTGCTTGTGTAAAAGCTCAGTATGAACCCGTTCAGGTCCGCGCATATATCTCAGTCTTTTTTGCATTTTTGGAGGACGAATCCCTGGGGGATATGTCGGCACCTTGTCTACAAACTTGAGCTTCGCTCTTTCGGGAAACTCAATGCCTGTTGAGAAAGAGAAGACATTTCCTTGTTTATTGGGGTATTTTGAAAGGAGGAGAGTTTAAAATTGGAACGTTTTTCTTGGATTTTGATTAGTTTATCCACTTTCGATACACACGCTTTAAAGAAGCAAGAAATTCGTTAGATTTAAATCGAACTTTAAATGTTGTTTACTGTTTTGCCGGTTGTTTACCTTCGTATTTTCGTGGTGGTGCGAAATATTTCATTCCGGCATTTTGCGAAGCTATTACAGGCAGGTTTTTAACTGAAAAATAATAAGATAAAGTTAACAATCAGGGCCATAACCTAAAATTGACCTAAACTAACCTATAAACAATTTGTAGATAAGAGTTTGGTGATAGATACCTGTCAGTATTGCACGGAGTATGAATCTTGATTCGAGCATTATATTTCGTGGGAATATTCTACAGCTCAATTCTTATTTTGTATTACTCAATTATTTAAAAACCTGTAAGAATATCTCTGTCAAATACTTTAAGACTACTGGTAAGGGTAAGCCCGTAAGCACTAAGCAGATCGTTAAATTCTTACAGCTAGAGGAGGATGGCGCCACTCTACGAATAGTCCTGACGGCGATGGGGATATATTCGCCCCTCGCAGCAACTTCTCCGTTGGTAATAGAGAGCGCCGGTCGCGGATGAATGAACGGAAGAGAAAACAGTGGAACTGCACAAATATGCGGACAAAAATGAATTATCTATGAACTGGGTACATCAAAATTTATGGTGACGTGACACATGAAACTCCGTTATTTTACCCGAAACAATTTTAGTCAAGGAAAATTTCGTACACATCAGATTCTGGAAATAATTCCTTATTCTCAAGAATTCAGCGTGCGAAATTCACTCGTAGGAGTGTACATACATGTGTATGTGCCGTTACCCCCACCATAGGACCCCCTTTTCAGCCTTAAGAAACAATTATAAATTGTACATATCTTTGCCAATGAATATTATTATACATGCCAGCAATAAATTGACAGATATATAAAAAATTTATTGCTTCTTTACATCTCACCTGCCCGATAATTTTAAGTCGAAAATTTTCTGCTCTTGGTATCAGGAGAACATCTGACCCGAGGAGGTGTTCCGAAATTTTGGATATGTCTATAGATATAGGCATGCATACGTGGCTTCATGCACGTCTCTGTATATCTACTTATAGAAACTATCGTTTTTCGGAGTTAGAATGATTTTAAGTCGAAAAATTTCTGCTCCTGGTATCAGGAGAACATCTGACCCGAGGAGGTGTTCCGAAATTTTGGATATGTCTATAGATATAGGCATGCATACGTGGCTTCATGCACGTCTCTATATATCTACTTATAGAAACTATCGTTTTTCGGAGTTAGAATGATTTTAAGTCGAAAAATTTCTGCTCCTGGTATCAGGAGAACATCTGACCCGAGGAGGTGTTCCGAAATTTTGGATATGTCTATAGATATAGGCATGCATACGTGGCTTCATGCACGTCTCTATATATCTACTTATAGAAACTATCGTTTTTCGGAGTTAGAATGATTTTAAGTCGAAAAATTTCTGCTCCTGGTATCAGGAGAACATCTGACCCGAGGAGGTGTTCCGAAATTTTGGATATGTCTATAGATATAGGCATGCATACGTGGCTTCATGCACGTCTCTATATATCTACTTATAGAAACTATCGTTTTTCGGAGTTAGAATGATTTTAAGTCGAAAAATTTCTGCTCCTGGTATCAGGAGAACATCTGACCCGAGGAGGTGTTCCGAAATTTTGGATATGTCTATAGATATAGGCATGCATACGTGGCTTCATGCACGTCTCTATATATCTACTTATAGAAACTATCGTTTTTCGGAGTTAGAATGATTTTAAGTCGAAAAATTTCTGCTCCTGGTATCAGGAGAACATCTGACCCGAGGAGGTGTTCCGAAATTTTGGATATGTCTATAGATATAGGCATGCATACGTGGCTTCATGCACGTCTCTATATATCTACTTATAGAAACTATCGTTTTTCGGAGTTAGAATGATTTTAAGTCGAAAAATTTCTGCTCCTGGTATCAGGAGAACATCTGACCCGAGGAGGTGTTCCGAAATTTTGGATATGTCTATAGATATAGGCATGCATACGTTGCTTCATGCACGTCTCTATATTTCTATAATATCTCTCTATAAATATACTAGCGTTTTTCGGAGTTAGAATCATTTTAACTCGAAAAATTTCTGCTCCTGGTATCAGGAGAACATCTGACCCGAGGAGGTGTTCCGAAATTTTGGATATGTCTATAGATATAGGCATGCATACGTTGCTTCATGCACGTCTCTATATTTCTATAATATCTCTCTATAAATATACTAGCGTTTTTCGGAGTTAGAAAGATTTCAACTCGAAAAATTTCTGCTCCTGGTATCAGGAGAACATCTGACCCGAGGAGGTGTTCCGAAATTTTGGATATGTCTATAGATATAGGCATGCATACGTGGCTTCATGCACGTCTCTATATATCTACTTATAGAAACTATCGTTTTTCGGAGTTAGAATGATTTTAAGTCGAAAAATTTCTGCTCCTGGTATCAGGAGAACATCTGACCCGAGGAGGTGTTCCGAAATTTTGGATATGTCTATAGATATAGGCATGCATACGTTGCTTCATGCACGTCTCTATATTTCTATAATATCTCTCTATAAATATACTAGCGTTTTTCGGAGTTAGAATCATTTTAAGTCGAAAAATTTCTGCTCCTGGTATCAGGAGAACATCTGACCCGAGGAGGTGTTCCGAAATTTTGGATATGTCTATAGATATAGGCATGCATACGTGGCTTCATGCACGTCTCTATATATCTACTTATAGAAACTATCGTTTTTCGGAGTTAGAATGATTTTAAGTCGAAAAATTTCTGCTCCTGGTATCAGGAGAACATCTGACCCGAGGAGGTGTTCCGAAATTTTGGATATGTCTATAGATATAGGCATGCATACGTGGCTTCATGCACGTCTCTATATATCTACTTATAGAAACTATCGTTTTTCGGAGTTAGAATGATTTTAAGTCGAAAAATTTCTGCTCCTGGTATCAGGAGAACATCTGACCCGAGGAGGTGTTCCGAAATTTTGGATATGTCTATAGATATAGGCATGCATACGTTGCTTCATGCACGTCTCTATATTTCTATAATATCTCTCTATAAATATACTAGCGTTTTTCGGAGTTAGAATCATTTTAAGTCGAAAAATTTCTGCTCCTGGTATCAGGAGAACATCTGACCCGAGGAGGTGTTCCGAAATTTTGGATATGTCTATAGATATAGGCATGCATACGTGGCTTCATGCACGTCTCTATATATCTACTTATAGAAACTATCGTTTTTCGGAGTTAGAATGATTTTAAGTCGAAAAATTTCTGCTCCTGGTATCAGGAGAACATCTGACCCGAGGAGGTGTTCCGAAATTTTGGATATGTCTATAGATATAGGCATGCATACGTTGCTTCATGCACGTCTCTATATTTCTATAATATCTCTCTATAAATATACTAGCGTTTTTCGGAGTTAGAATCATTTTAACTCGAAAAATTTCTGCTCCTGGTATCAGGAGAACATCTGACCCGAGGAGGTGTTCCGAAATTTTGGATATGTCTATAGATATAGGCATGCATACGTTGCTTCATGCACGTCTCTATATTTCTATAATATCTCTCTATAAATATACTAGCGTTTTTCGGAGTTAGAAAGATTTCAACTCGAAAAATTTCTGCTCCTGGTATCAGGAGAACATCTGACCCGAGGAGGTGTTCCGAAATTTTGGATATGTCTATAGATATAGGCATGCATACGTGGCTTCATGCACGTCTCTATATATCTACTTATAGAAACTATCGTTTTTCGGAGTTAGAATGATTTTAAGTCGAAAAATTTCTGCTCCTGGTATCAGGAGAACATCTGACCCGAGGAGGTGTTCCGAAATTTTGGATATGTCTATAGATATAGGCATGCATACGTTGCTTCATGCACGTCTCTATATTTCTATAATATCTCTCTATAAATATACTAGCGTTTTTCGGAGTTAGAATCATTTTAAGTCGAAAAATTTCTGCTCCTGGTATCAGGAGAACATCTGACCCGAGGAGGTGTTCCGAAATTTTGGATATGTCTATAGATATAGGCATGCATACGTGGCTTCATGCACGTCTCTATATATCTACTTATAGAAACTATCGTTTTTCGGAGTTAGAATGATTTTAAGTCGAAAAATTTCTGCTCCTGGTATCAGGAGAACATCTGACCCGAGGAGGTGTTCCGAAATTTTGGATATGTCTATAGATATAGGCATGCATACGTTGCTTCATGCACGTCTCTATATTTCTATAATATCTCTCTATAAATATACTAGCGTTTTTCGGAGTTAGAATCATTTTAACTCGAAAAATTTCTGCTCCTGGTATCAGGAGAACATCTGACCCGAGGAGGTGTTCCGAAATTTTGGATATGTCTATAGATATAGGCATGCATACGTTGCTTCATGCACGTCTCTATATTTCTATAATATCTCTCTATAAATATACTAGCGTTTTTCGGAGTTAGAATCATTTTAACTCGAAAAATTTCTGCTCCTGGTATCAGGAGAACATCTGACCCGAGGAGGTGTTCCGAAATTTTGGATATGTGTATAGATATAGGCATGCATACGTGGCCTTATGCACGTTTCTATATATCTACTTATATCTACTAGCGTTTTTCGGAGTTAGAATGATTTTAAGTCTAAAAATTTCTGCTCCTGGTATCAGGAGAACATCTGACCCGAGGAGGTGTTCCGAAATTTTGGATATGTGTATAGATATAGGCATGCATACGTGGCCTCATGCACGTTTCTATCTATCGTTTTATACTATATACTTACACTCCTAAGAAGCTGACATTTTTATTTCATTCCTATATTCTTATTTCTTCATGGTGCTTCAATTATTATATCCTGAAATAATGAGTAGCAGGAAGGGGAAAGGTAAAAAATAATGCAACAGTCGATTAATGATCTATGGGTATAAGCATTTATTGCCGCAGTATATAAATACAATATTACTTGCATTAATATACTATCTAATATATGTACCTAATTTTTATAAGTCTGAGTTCAATATGTAACTCGTTCATCGCGTTTGGAGTAGACTGCTGAACGGATATATTCGGACTTGGATAGAAATTTACTCAACTGTAACACAAAAACCAGCATTAAAATATCATTATCATTTAGTGAATTACGCAAAAAACAACACAATCGCATTTCGTTAACGCAGCCGCCATAGGACCCTTTGAACTAGTCAGAACTAGTGAGAAATCACAGTAATGTTTTGCAGGTTGCATATAATAAGGCATAACAATATTTGCTACCAAAGTAGTTTGTCAGTTCAACCGTAAGATAGCAATACCATTTTGCACCCCGTGGGGCGTTCTGTCATTTCTAATTTATCGGTGCTTCCGCTATCTTGATGGTAAATTGATAAACTACTTTTGCCGCAAACGGCGGGCGGCAATAAATATGAATTCTCCGTTTCGTTGAATTTATTATTTATTGCTGAAAACGGGTTTCTATTGATTCGATTGCAGGTCGAACTGGAGGAGCAGACTTTTCGAATAACAATGCATTTTCAGTTCGTTTCTAATTGTAACTATAACATACTATAGGTATATCCTAAAGTCCATACACATATATGAGCGGGAGACATAGTGTGCCAAAAAACAATCACCGTCATTAAAAGTAATGTCAAACTGCTTTACATCTATCCAAACGAGACACACATTACAAAGTGATTTTAATTTTAATTATGTCAAACCTGTATACGCAAAACAAGGCGCATTTTTATTAAACTTTGACTTTATTATGTGAGGAACCTGATGAGTGTTCAAAATGCCTACTCCTGTTACAATTCAGGAATCTGTATACCTAGGAGCAGCTCAGGCTGGTATTGCAAACTCATCAAACCTTTTTCATTCTGCGTTATCACAGCGATGCTAGGTATTCGACGCATAAAAGCTATTTATTATATTGCACGTAATCCGTTCTGGCACCGAGATATTATTGAAATTTATTATTATCGTTTTTCGCATTGGCGAATCACGATAATATGAAAATACTTCTGCTTCTGCTCGTAGTCTCTTCAGAGACTGAAGAATCATTCCAATTATTATGGAACTTCTCACCCCGCAGAATATGAATGCTTAAACGATAACAGAAGATATCTCTTTGTTCCAGCAATGTCAGTGTCTCACTTATGCGACAAATATTCAGCGAGTAGTTCGTTCAAAGCTATCAAAGCAGATTTGGGAAACTTAAGGTCACACATGAGCACACTTTCGGTAATTCGATTAGTAATAATAAATCATTTCAGAATACCTGCGAGTGCTTTTAATCATTTCAAATTGTTATTCTTGCAATTAGATGGAGGTCAAAGGCGTAATAGAGACGCGCGATGATCTCAAATATAAGTTAAAAGAACTGGGAATTGTCATACCGAAAATGTCGGAAGCTATTTTGAAATTAAGAAATGACGTATCGGAAGGTCAGCAAATTTTTATAGCTTGATTCCTTCTTGATCCAGTCGATTTTTATAGTTATTGAAATACCGTTTATAATAAAGAGATGGGATTGCATACAAAAACATTGCTCAAAGCTTTGTCACCCGAAAGTGTACGAGACATGGTACGTTGCGAAATAGAAACTTACGATGCTGACAAGACAGGGAGGACAGACTATGCCCTGGAGACTTCAGGTCAGATCTAATGATCTTCAAAATGTGATTAACCGAAAATGTTAAATGTGAAAATAAATAGTACCAAATGTAGCTGATAACGAGTCTCGAAATTGTTATCAAAAAACCATACCGCGAGCACAAGCAATAATACTCGTTACAGGTGGTGCTATTTTATCCACAAGAAATACCGAGACGTATTCTGCTGGAGCACCAGTTCTGACGTTATTTGGAATGCCTTTATGTCAGCAACAAAATACGCCACGAGCGATCATACAAGTAATAAAATGAGTCTGAGTCTCGTCTGATATTTAAAACGATTAATAGCTAGTTAAGAAAGATACGGTATCGGGCATTGGCTGATGTATTGGAAATCTGCACAGTAACCAAATCGCCGAATATCTTATAAGAAAGATCTGTATGATATAGCGATTATAATTTAATAAGTCAGGTGTTCTCCCTGGCGAGTGCTGGGCGTTTAAAGGAAGCAGTGGTTCGGTTGTGATTCAGCTTTTGGGTCCTGTAGTTGTGTCTGGAGTCAGCTTGGAACACATTTCTCCGTCGATATCGCCGACAGGTGAAACCACAACAGCTCCAAAGGATTTTTCAGTTTGGGTATATCTCTGTACTTGTAGGCTTTGAAGGTCCATTACAAAAATCCTTCATATTTATAATTTTTCGTCAACGACTTTTCATTAATTTACATATTTGTCTACGTCCTAGGGCTTGTACGACGTAGACGATAGAGAAGGATTCCTATTCGGAGAATTTACGTACGAGAATAGCGGATCGGCTGTGCAATATTTCGAAGTTCAGGTAAATCTGTTGAAAATATTATTGAATACGTTGTATTGCATGAGTATCTTGAATTTCTTTGAAACAGCGAAAACCTAAGAGGTGTTACGAGATCGTGGAGCTAAAAGTTCATTCAAACAGCGGTAACTACGAATACACGTGCATCTACCGAATTCGAGTCCATGGATCTTTGAATCGATGAAGGCAATACTACTTTCTACAAGATTTCAAACAGGCTTCATTTTTGAAGGCAAACTGATAACAATGCGCGTCGATTTCCGATTACAATGAGATCAAACGCTTTGGAATTTCTCAGAATTTTTATAATGGATATGAATATCTGCACATACATAGTGTAAGACGATCCTGATTGTATTGTGATAATTATTGAATACGTTTATCGTATACTCGTTTTTAAATTATTTATACACATATTATAATATAATAATGCTGTGAAAAAAATACAGTTTTAGATAGTTACTTATAAATAGTTTGAGAAATAAATTGAGCGATCTGTAATTGATATATTAATTCTGAATAGCGAATTTTCACAAATTTATCATGTACAAGATAAATCATTGTGTTTAAGACCACAGCATGTAAGAAAATAAATTTTTACAACAAAAACTATGAGTTTGATTTTTCAATCATTATTAGGAATTAGAAAACCAAAATCTGTTTAGTTCTGGTGGTAAAGTCTTTCGCGACACGATCTTAATATTCTCATAATATGTTTATTTACAAATCCAATTTTCCGTACAATATTATTACATAATTCTTAAACAACAGACTTAACACGTGACTTAATAAATAATAATATTATCATTTTGAAATAAATACTTATCATCATTCAAGATTTCAGTTTATATTTACAGAATAGACAGGAAAAAAAAATAATAATAATAATCTTCAAATTATAGAATTTCATTCAAAAATTTCCCATACTCAGTATAGTATGTATAATAGTAATAGTAATAATATAATAATAATAATAATAATAATAATAATAATAATAATAATAATAATAATAATCCGTCAACCGTATAATTTGGCAAGATGATTTAAAAATTTGTTCATCATTGAAAGCTCCGAATCTTGGAATATATAGCGACAGCTATATATATTATACCTATATTACAATACTATTTTGTAACAAAATAACCAGCTGATTATTTATTTATAAGTACAAAATTCGAAGCGAAATAAAAAGTCGCCAAATATTATATCAACATACCTATGTATCAACACAGGAAACAATCTCAATAGATAATATTGTTTCTCCTATATATAGCAAAAAACGCATTATATATAATAATAATTTATTGTTTTAATTTTTCACTTATTTAATATCCAAATATGCTTCTCTTTTAATCATATCTACTTATATATATAGTATATTCCTAATCTGATCTTCGCCAGGGCTTACATATAAGTATGTGTTGCTAAAATCGCGTGGCATATTGATTGATAATTAATTAAACATAACTTCGTAATTAATATATAATATAATATGCAGTAGTAAAATGTATACGATATAGTATATAATCGGGTCGTATCAAGCCTCTAAATTTAATCATATTTGACAATACTTAGATTTCTTAATTATCAAATTACATACGTACATTATACAATCGCCACGACCGCGGCTTTAAATAATAATTAATTATTATACCTAATATTTACCTATATTATGATTATCTAGAAACAGCAACGTCAGCGCATTATTATTACATTATATCATTATCTAGATAAAATTTCAAACGTAACACTGAAATTCCATATATTTTAATATAATATTATGCTTTTTTTCGCAATGTATCATTATTAGGTATTTTCTAATTCAAATACCTATATCCCCCCAAATATTCTCCCCGAACCATTTCATTATACTCTATTATTTGTAGCAGCAGCCTTGAAAACAGAGATATTTATAATTTCATATAATAAATTGATGTATGTATACGCATTTATGTATATGTGTATGTGTGTATGTATGCATGTATGTATGTATGTATTTTATTCTACTTATACAACAAAACGTAAACTATATTTATTCATTATTATACCTATATAGAGAGACACAATTTTATCACATTATAGAAATATTTTCACTGGGGGGGGGGGGGGGGGAATATGTTTAATTTTTCTAATTGAAATTTCGCAATCGAAAACTGCGTGTTAAATAACTAACGTCAGATTTTATACAAAACACATATATTCTTATTATATGTATAATGCATAATTTTTATACAATTGTGACATTGAAAGTATGTAGAAACACCTTTGATCAAATAGATTTTATTACACTATCTTTTATCAATTTCAATAATTTGATTTCATTATCTTCTTCTGTTGTGTTTCTTTTTTTTTTCATTCTATATACAAACAGCGATACATTGGCATGCGTTGGGATCATTTACCTAATAATTCTGTTTTATCTGTGATGATGTATGATAATATTTCGAGAGTAAATTATAATATTAATCATATGATTAAGGTCAGGTGGTAATAATAATAATAGTAATAATAATAATAATCTTAAATTATTTTTAATAACTACTAAATAGGTAATTAGCCTGCATATAATATGTAAAATTATTATTAAAATATAAATTTAAAGTTATACCTATATACCTATATATACGTTTTCGTATATTATAAAACTATCACGACCCGCTATAATGCATATTATCATATCATTTTGAAAAACGTTTAATATAATATATGTATATATATATACAAATTGCACAATCACAATTCCACTAATATGTGTAAATAATTGACACAGTGTAGATACCAGCGATGGTATACTTCAGACAGCGATTTAACATATTACTATTCCTCTCTACACTTGACATACATATAATATACCTATAATGTGTGTATATTGAAACATATTATACAATTATAACATGTTGGCTTATAATTATAACTGATAAATAAAATGACACGAATTAAAAATCAGCCGAATAAAAGTTCATCTGTATATCTATATTGGCGCATGTATTCTTGCATCATAGACTACCTATTTTATTTTCATGATAAAAGTTTAAAATATTCCTTTACCTTCTACCTTAACGTTTAATTTTGATAGTTTCAATTGGGATAGGTAGAAAACCTGTTGATTGATATTGATATAGGTATATGTATACATACATAACTTGTATGATATTAGAAATTGATGATGATATTATAATACTATAGCTGATTGTATTTAGGAGCTGACGAAAATGAACAGGTAGTGAATTATATCGTATTTCAATCAGTAAACGTGATATTACTTTCATTGTATTATAAATAATAATAATGGACTAATCAGGAAGACTTATTAACCAGCCGATATTTCAAACGTATGTCCTAATAATGATAAAACAATAGTAAATCAACGATTCGTTGCTTATTGATAAATATATATATGTACAATAGTTTGAATGTTTGATTTCATGAGTTAGAATAGAGTTTTGAAAGTAGTTTTTTTTTCTTTTTGTTTCCTTTTCTTTGAGATAAATATTTTATACTTATATATGATATGATTTTTATCAGATACATATTTGGGTATTTGAACTTGAATATATTCTACGTAAATGATTAATGATGGAAATACATTATCAATATCTGTGTCTGTATCATGTAATACTGTAGATTGAAGAAATACGTTTAAAAAGATAGACGTCTTCCTGACTTGAAAAATGCAAAAATAATAATAAAAATTTCAATTAGCTCCTTGAATTTGTCTTTCTGAACGGAATCTTTTATCAGATCTAATCCAAAGTGGTGCTTAAACTTACCTGCTATGTTCTTTTAATAAGCAAACACATTATCTCTGCTTATTACTTGTTAAACATGGCTTTCGAGAGGAACCTTAAATACCTTCGAAGCAAGATTAGCATCAGGAAGTGATTGCGGTCGTGCATTAGTTACGTTAAAAACGACATTGCTCGGTCCTCTGAAGCTAACTTCAATTAAAAAGCTAGTATCAGATGCAACATTAACTCGATTACTACTTAGGTCTGGTGAGCTTGTACGAAGCTGACTTTTCTTGGGCTTGTTATCATTCTTAACAACTTTTTCAGCCTCTGTCTGCAATTTATTGTCTAACCAATGGACTTTGTCGAAATCCTTTGTACCGCCGACGGTGTGTCTTCGCTTTATAGATCTTTCAGGCATGCCATTCTTTCTCTTCAATTTAGTAGCACCTTCTTTTCTCACAGACTGACGCCTTTTGCTGATATTACATTCCGTCTTCTCAGTTTTTGTCAAAGATTCGGATCGCTTTAATTTGCTATTAGGCGATTCAGATCTATCGGAGTGTTTATTCAGGCTCTCAGACCGTTTCAATTTGCTATTAGTTGGAGAAGCTAATCTGTCCGAATGTTTATTGAGGCTTTCCGATCTCTTCAACTTTGACGTAACATTATCTGATTTTTTATTCAACGACTCGGACCTTTTCAATCTTGACCTAGAGTCCGAATTGCTTTGACTCAGGCTCTCAAACTTCTGTAATTTGTTTGAATATGATGTGTCAATTTCACCATCAGTAGATTTAGCTCCTTCTAATTTGGTATCGCTGCTACATTGACTAACGCCAGAAGCTGCGCCGTCATCGTTTTGAATCTTAGTCTTTTCAACTTTACTTGTCGATTCAAAACGTTTTATTTTTGAACTGTAAGGCAGATCGGATACATCAGTCTTTGAGTTGCTTTTCTTTGGATTTTCATCTTTATCTGCTGCATCTATAACAACATTTTCAGCTAATAAATTTACTGTTATATTTGTCTCTGGTAATTTTCTAACAGTACGATCGTTGTCAGGTGTTATTGAATCCGTGGAATCCGTATCCTTTTCCGGGATATTCTGCAAGTTAATAAAGCAGCCATTAAATTATAGAAAACAGAAAGGAATAGGGAGATTTGTTAAGCTTCGATGAGAAAGAGAAACAAACACAGCTTCTTACATTCTTTGGGTGTAAGAGATGACCTTTATCTGCGTGAGTTTTGTGAAGACTTGGATCTCGGTAAACCTCTGTTGTTTGCAGAGATGCAGGAGGTGAAGATTCGCGATCATCTTGTAGGCTGGCAGGTTGATCGGACGGTGTCAACTGGCTTGTTGGGTTTACGAGTGATTTCCATTTACGATCAAACGTCGATGTAAGGCTAGTTAAAAGATCGCTACCTGTAAATAAAAAAAAGAGAAGAATGTTTGATTATTGAAAAGGAATATTATACGATATTTTTTAAACACATAAAGCATGTTCTTTTTGAGAATGTTCTTGACGATTGTTTTTTTTTTTTTTTTTAGCACAAAATACGCTAGATTTTTTTATGAGATGATGATAATGAATAATTCTAACAGGTATAGAGGTATGTTGCAGCTAGATATTACCAAGTGAACATTCCTGAAATAATAATAATGATAATGTGAATACAATCACAAGAATAATAATAATAATAATAATAGGTAATAATAATAATACTAATAACACAGGTGACAAACATAATTCAACAATAACGACGACGGAGAGGTGATGGAATAAATGGTGTTAAAAATGGCTTGCGTGCGACATAACAGTAAAAGAGTGTGAGTTTGTCTGCGGTATGAAATATATTATATATATATGTATGTGGTAAAGATGAAATAAGTTTGGAGAAGCTGATGAGCTGCAATTATAAAACATAAAACGCTAATTAGTTAACTGGAATCAGTGCAGGAATTTTGATCCATGATTTTGTCATTTTGAAAACATAGATTCATTGCGTCGTTTGGCTTTTGCTCATACAATTCTTTTGAAATGCTTAACAAGACTCACTCGGGATGAAAGTCCTTTTCTCAATGATAAGCTAGGCAAGATTGATAGACGAAAAATCCTGTACTGTTGTTGTTTTTTTTTTCTTTTTTAATAAACAAAACATGTGTAACGATTGAAAAATTTAAGCCATTCAGATGAGACAGCCGTCTGCTCCTCAGACACCTCTGGTCTGATTTACCTCTAAGGAATTTGTTTAGAGTCTTGGATGATGCCCCTGCCCCTGGGGTTGATGATGCTGGGGCTGAATGGGGGCCTGTGGGGGCTGGGGATGGGGGCGATGCCTTCGAGGGGGTGCCACCGGCCCCTGTAGCACCGTGTAGATGGGACGATATGTAGCACCAAAAACCCGGGCTTGGTGTATGCCTATGTAATGTAATATGAATAGTACAAAGGAAAAAAGATCAGAGTTTATTTAAATGTCGAACACAAGCTAGGCACGCTATTGCATTGCATAGCTTTTTAAAGAATTCTAATATTTTATGAAAGTAATCGTTATTCAGTTACCCAACGTTCTTAGACTCATTTTGCTCCCAATTTTTATTCAAAGTTCATTCATTGATTGGATCGAAGCATGCATTATTTTTCATTAGGCTTTTGGAAGACTGATACATTACTTTATAAGATATTCGACATTTTTATTATTGTTCATTTTTAATAAAATAAGACTGCTTGACCATATATACGATCTTTGACATTTATATTCGTATCAAAACGAACTTAAAGGAAGCTCATACAGTAGGACTGCTCAAAACGCTTTTCATTCATTGACTGTTTCAAGCATTATCAACAACTGTGTGAGTGTGAACACTGATTTTAGACCCACGTTTATAGAAGCTTCTTAGGAATGTTAGTGAGCAAACTGCAATTTAGTTACGATACAAATATTAGGAGGAGCGATTGAGACTTTATTTCAAGTCCTACTATACAATGTGCAAATGATACCATAATAAAAAGAAGCAGCGTTCTAGCGAAAGATAAACTGCGTGGCAATATTTAGGATTTATTGTAAACAAAATTTGATTTTTTGATGTAGTTCTGATATTTCTTCCCCCCTACTTTTCACATATTCGATATTTCATAGTGCGAGACCTTATAATTAGATTATCGATAAATTTTATGCACTCATTAACATCACTCTGAGTCTATCCAGCGTGCAAGCCAGTTAAGCGCATTGACAAGGCTTATCGTGTCACTGAGCATCAGCAGTAAAAGTAGCTTAAATTAAGTTTATTATAAGAAAAACTAAATTCAAAGACTAACATGCAAGTAATATCATATCTCTATACAGAATGATCCGCAATGATATATTTTACACAGCTTTGAATAAATTGATTGCGTGATTGAGTCAGTTTTTCTCAATAATGTGAATAAATTAGGGTATCATTCGATATAAAAATGAATATTTAGGAGAAATAAATGATTCAGCACACCATGCTCTGTCAGGATGTTATTATATAGAGTAAGCATCTCGCATGAATGAATAAGATATATGAGCTTCTGAAAGATGAAACAAAATTTTAATGAAAGAACGCAAATAGTAGTTATGATATAATATTATGTTATTATATTTATGCGAAGTAACGAAAAAAAAAGGATGAATTGTTTTTTGAAATGTATAGAAAAGTACCTAGAAAGCTTTTTGTTAATAGTGAGAATCTTCTGAGTCCAGTGTAGGAAACAAGATCCAGCTACACTCACCGACCATCAGAAGCAATAATTACAGAGAGAAAATACACAGAGAGAATAAATGGACATTGGCATTTACATGAATACGCGGTATACTGTTAGGTATTTGTATTTGAGGATAAGAAAAAAAAAATATAGAAAAAAAAATAATAACATGTTAGTGGGCGTGAGTTAGTTCGTTTGTATGCATACATCTCTGCGGATAGATATTTATATCACACATTGGCCTTCGCCTTCCTAGCTCATTCTTTATATAGTTTCAGTGAATTGGTGTATTTATCAAATTCTGATGATACTTTTTTTTTTTTTTATATGCAAACAAATACATACAAATGAATTGGGATCATGTAACAGTGCTCAAATCTATGTATTATCATGATAATAATAAATTGTCACGTTCATTCTTATTGAATTATGTTTGGCAGTAGGTTTGATTGTTTCCTGTATGATAATGTGAAGGTCCGATATAGTTGATGTAGAGTTTTCGAGACTTTACAGTAATATACAACAGAAGAAAATACTGGAGGTAAAAAAAATCCTTTTCAGTAAAAAATAAACGACCCATTAAAAAATAAACGACCCATTACAAAATCCACCCTTCCCCCAGAATTTTCATCGTATTTCGTATTGTTTTTATTATTAATAGCAATGCGTTCTCATAAAATAATAATTTAGTAGTTACTATTGTAAATTACACGAGGACAAGACTATACACAATTATTTAAACGTAGAATGTAAAGTGTGAATATGAAATTATGCAGAGCTAGATAATTTGGAATTCATAAAGAATCAGTTGAACTATTGTATTATTGAAAGATAGAAGAAATAGCTGAAAATTATCAGCACTTGTTCATTTTTTACACTTTACCAAAGACTCTGTCTTTATTTATAGAAAAATATACTTGTAGGTAAGACGATACCAATCAATGAATACTAACCATCATCTGAAACATCTCCAGGTAAACCACGGTGCTGATGTGACGGTGAAGGTGACGGATGCGAGTGAACATCGTGCAGGGAGTCTAGACTGCCGTAACGTACCGGTGGAAGATACAGCGAATCCATTGACGGCTGAAATAGCACAGAGAGAAGATTGTATAAAATGCCATTATCTTATTGCAATTTTATCCTAGTAAATTTTTACTGTGATATTTACCTCCTTGTCAGTCTTGAATTTTTTAACAATTCCATTATTCATCTTCTCCCCTAATATGCTAGAAAGTTGACTGCTAGCCTGAGCTTTCTGATGCGATGTAGGCTGCTGTTGTACGGCGATTGAAATCGGCGATATCCTAGTTGTAGATCTGGACTGTCTATCGTTAACATCTAACAAGGATCTATCGGACAGTCTCTCATTCAGACTGGACAATCTTTCAGAAACAAAAGTCGGGGTGACAGTATTATCCGCAATGTTATCCAGAATATCATCATTCTCCATCTCTCGTTTAGCCAATTGCCATTTCATCTCAATTCTCTTCCTCTCCTCTTCTCTCTTCTCAGCTTCCCTTCTCTGACGGTGTTGGTCCCTTTGTAGCATGGCTTTAGTCTCCTGTTCAAATCTCCGTATTCTCTCCTGTGTCGTCGCGCTCAATCCGGCGTAAGTTCTTATCGTAACTTCGTCGTTACTTTGCTTGGTGTCGTTAGAAAGATTAGAAATATTTGATATCGTGTCGTATCCGCTCTGAGAAACTTCCTCAGATGTTCTAGGCGACTCGGACGAAGTTGGGGTAGTGCTAGACTGCTGGCTTGGCGCATACTTAGATTGAGTCAAAGTACAGTTTGTCGTGGCGCTGCCATTTCCGGTAAAATTCGAGTGGTTACCACCAGAACTGGTCGAATGATTCGATTGACTTTGGTTCTCATGCATAGAAACGATTTCGCTAACGGAACGTTGGCGGTCGTTTAAAGCCATGCTTTGTCTTGCTGCGGCTGAATTTTCACTGTCTTGTTTTGTTCTTGACTGTAAATAAATACGTTTCAGGTTTGAATTATGCGTCTCTCTTTATCATTCAAGGAATTCAAGAATGAGTAATCATTCGTTCAGTAAGTTAATAAAAACGAGATTATGATGCAATTATTTTGGTACAAGAACTTATAGATGTATTCTTGGCTATATAAGATGAAATAAAGTGTTATATGGTGGTTACAGTTGAATCTTTTATGTCTAAACGAACCTTATCATCGTCGTGTTCTTCGTTATCTGGTTCGTCCTGACCTTTCCGTCTCCTCTGTATTTTCCTGTTAGCTGCGGATATGATTGAGGATACAATATCCCTAGCTGAGACCATTTCACGCATGCCTGTCATAGCAAAAAAAAATAAGACCAAGCAAAATAAATATATAATAATGCAAAGTAAGGAAATAATAAATTAGCATAATTAAATAACTTAAATTGAACGATAACGATAATATGATAAATAAATATATTGCAATTAGTGAACGCAAAACGCAAAATGAACCATAAGAAGCAAATAAAAATGATAAATCCACTCTTATAAATATAGAAAAATTACATTTACATTTATTTTCAATCTCATCAAGCTGTCTCTCTTCTTTACTGTGAGAATAAATGATTTCAATAAATCTGAATGACTTTTCATCGATCAAATAATTTCAATTCATTATGCTTCTTCTTTAAAATAGTATAATAATAGGTAAATTACAACAAAGCATGCTAAATGCAACGTAGTTCAACTAAATTCTTTTGTTTATTCTATACTCTAAAGTATATTCCCGATCCTCAATGATATTTCATATCCCTTCATTGCTATCACCTACCTTCAACTTTATGGATATTATTCAGGAGGAGATTATGGTTTGTACTGGACGTAGGTTCGACTTCACTTCCGTCAGCAGGCAGGCTTAGATTGACGCTTAATCTGCTGAGGTCGTCCAGATCTTCTTCCGAAAAGAACCAGTCCACCTTTGGAAGAGGAAACAGAATAATAAACCTGGTTGCCAAATGTTTAACGAAGTTATCAGAAATATAAAGACGATATTGAAAAACGTACGTTGTTCAGCAAGCTCTCAACGATTCTGCATTGATGAGACATATCCGTTACCATCGTCACCATATTGTCTCTAGATCCACTCGCCCTGACTAAAGTCGGTCCAAAAACTATAGCCAGATTTTTAGCTTCCATTTTATTGACTTCGCTATGGTCTACAACTTTCTTCAAATGAAACATCAAATATTTCAATGTCTCAAAGTGTGACTCTGGCAACTTTCTCAACAGACTTCTTATTTTGGCCATTCGCCTTTGAGGATCCTCTATCTTGTCTGCGTCTATAAACATTGGATAAAGGGATGCTGTCAGCAGAGAATCTGGTAGCTGGCGGAAAAAGGATTTTAGCAATGATGATATCACGTTCACGTCGCTCCATCTTGGATCCTGAATAATAAAACACACAAGATTATTCTCTGTTCAAAGTTTTCCGGATATTGAAGCCTAACAAATTATTAATTAAATGAAATCCTTCAGAAAGAAGCCTTCTTCATAGCATTAATTAATAATTTATGATTCCAGAGTAGATTCTCACCTGTAAATTAATGTTCTGAAAACCCTTGTTAACACTCTCTGTAAGCTGTGATATGGCGGCAGTATTTCCTGGAACTCTGTATATACCGATCACCTCAAGACCTCTAGCTTCAACTATGCTTGTACACATTTCCACAATTAGCGGCACATACTCAGAGAACGAGGACTGTGGACAGAAAATGATAAATATTAGCAAAAAACTTGATTTGCAAAATCAAACTAATAAAATAAAATGAAATCTGATTTCTTTCACATCAAACTTTACTGAAAAATCTTTCAAAAGCTGATTATTTTCTCGATTTACTTACTGGTGGGCACGACTCAAGGGGTATCTTAAACGTCGCTCCTTCAGGTGGCATTTGTGATGTAGGAGAAGAGGGAGAGCCAGCTTGGCCATGCATTCTTCTTAATTGTTTAGCGACTCTACCCTTCCAAGTTTTAGTTTTAGGAGAAGGTAAAGATTCCATAGTCTGACTAGGCTTTCTAGTTTTATTAACGGGAGATTGACCAGTCGGAGAACGGTTTCTAAACGAAGTTAATTTCCTTATACCCTTGTGGCTAGGCAATGGACTCAATCTCTGACCTCCCTGAGCTGTGGCACTTGGTGTTGTAGGTCCAGGTGTTTGAGGCACTGCCTGCTGCTTGGACGTACTCGAAGCAGTATCCTTCAATAATAAAAAGTATTCGAAATATTCAATTAATTAATTAGTTGACCAACAAGATTTTCGATCTTCTAGGTATTAAAAATAAACTGAATCAAGATAACTGAGCTATTTGCTGCTAGAATTTCAATTCTCAACAAGAATAAAAGCTTCTTGTAAAATGTATTTCATTTTACTATAAGAAAATAAACTTTTCCTCTTTCTTTTCAGATGAAGATCGAGATTATTTATTCGGAAATCGATGGAAGCAGATACTTAAATCAGATTCCAAATCAAGGATAAAAAAAAACTGACAAAAAGGTGAGAAAATTTAGCGAATTCTAAGACGATTTAGATAATTTTGTTTGAAGAATAGCTTTTTTTTTGAATCGAGAGATTCTTGTAACAAAATTTGTTGTAAAAGAATAGAATGCCGTTACTACAACAGTTTATTCATTGGAAGATCTGGATCGGTATTACGCTGTTTAAGATTCACATCATAATGCGAAACTCCTAAAGTAGTTAATCAATGCAAAACATATTAGGAGAGAAATCCAAACGATTTCTTGTCGCGATATAAGATCCGTGAAAAAATTCGACCTCGCGTCTGAAACGAAATAAATAAGAACTAAAAAATTGAAATTATCTAAAATAAAAATCCCATTTATCTTTGTCCCGTTTCTTTTCATTTCATTTCTTTCATTAAAAAATATTCCTCACCGAAGCCTTATCGGTCGCGGCATGTTTCTGTAGGGCGCGTATCCAAACAGCCATAGAAGTCGCGTCTTCGGTTTGAAGTAAAACTTCAGCCGATGTATTCGCCACCCTAAGTACGTGTTTTCTTTTCGTATAATCGTCGGCCACATCGACCAGCGAGCAACGTACGTCCATGTTCTGTCCGGCATCACCGTCGCCCGTCGACGACGGACTCTGTAAACAATATTATAATCAAAACACGTTACTATTATTACGACTATTATTATCATCGTCATTATCGATATTATTATTATTTATATTTATATATTAGTTTCATTCTTTACGTCATTTTTAAAAATCGCACAACACGTAGCTTTATTTCCGTCACACACATGATTCTTATCTTATATACATGTATACTAGTTCTCAGTTTATTTCCGCGACTAGATAAAAAAGAAATAATAATAAAGATGAAAAATATGAAAAATATTCAAAATTCCTCAATCTTATATTCATACAAATAAAACTCAGCTGTTCTTCTATCGTTATTTATGTTTTTATTCATTTATTTTTTTTCATACCTTCTCCATTTCTGATTTATTCACGCAGAATAACTAAATTCGAATTATCAACCAATCCGCGAGTTTTACCGCGGCTGTGACAATCGACCTTTCTCTATGTTAATTAAATCGTTTATTAAAATCTTAAAAATCAGGGCGAGTCTGAGACGGGGGTAAAATTACTTTCGAGGCATAGAGATTCACGTCGCGTACGTTTAGGACGGGCGACGAAAAGCTTGGGACACTTAAAAGCACCTTTTTCTTAGCGTGGTCTCCACAAAACTAAAGGCTTATTTTTAACACGTCAACTTACTACCACGCGTCCAAAAGATTGCGTAACAGAAACGCGCGTATATGCTCGTTCAGACTCCGAATTAACTTCTCGTTCTTAACTTTGTCCCTATAACTCTGCGTGTATAGAAAATCAAAAGAAGATTTACTATCATTTTTTTCCTTTCATTATCCCTACGATCATTCAAATCAATCCAACGGCTTTATCGGACTTAAAGAAAGAAAGAAAAAAAACTCCTCAACTTTTCAGGAGTTTAAACTTTCGCAAAAAAAAAAGAAAACTTCGAAAGCTGCCTTTTCAACAATTTTTCTTCAATCCTGCTGAAACACTTTTCTAAATATTATCTTCACCGCGCGCGGGCGCGCGGAAATTCGAATCTAACGTCTCATCGAACTCGCGACGACTCATTATCGTTAATTAAAACGCTGTTTTAATAAATTCGCGCATTCCTTACCCAAGATCCTGCAGTAATCGAGCTGATGCTCCACCGTCGTAATAATCTTCTACGAAAAAGGCTATTTCCATTTAAATGCAGCGGAATACAAGATTGCGAACCGCTATCCTTCGGTCCCAACATTTTTTTTTTTTTTGCGTCAAATTTATCACAGAGTTTCGTTTTATTTGAATAGTTTATTCAATATCTTATCTTCGCGTATGAGTTTCGTTCAGTTTTCATTTCCGCACTTCGATGTAAAAAAAACTCCACTGCACCGCTAGGTATATGAAAATATAGATTTTTGTGATTCGTTCATTGATGGATAAATGTTTTTTTTTACACGATCTTTAAAGATCGTTAAAAATATTTAGCAAATCGAATAATAGGAGAACTGATTTCTACGCGAGAGTTTAAAAGTGAATGAACACCACGCACTGTATAGCGAGGAAAAGGCATCGCGTGCATCAACGACGCGTGTTGATAACGAACTAACACAACTCAACAACGGGGCCGCAAACACTCGCGAACCTTTCACTCCATTTACTGTACTGTGAATTTATAGAGTATGTATACATTTTCAGGATAAAATGGATCGCGAAGAAAAAGAACAAAACGGCCGAAAGATTAACCGTGGAATTTCATTTCTGAAGATTTTTAGTCAATTTAATTTAGGTACAGAATTGAGAAAGGAATAAATTATAAACTATATAACTGTATAAGAAAACTTCGCGACTGTTATACCGTCCGAAGCAAGTCCCGCGGGTTTAGGATGCGGTCGGGATATCCAGATCGCGATATACAAACACATTTCCTTTTCGCTTATGTTAGATATCATTCGCTGCGAAGCAATAGACTTTTAAATTTTTCCTCGAACAAATACGTTGGTAATATTTATCGCTGATCAATTAAAAGCATGAAATTTTGTACGGTAAACGTAGATAACTAATGTCTAACGAAAGCTAAAAGACAGGAGCGATTAATTTTTCACGCATTGTACTCGTCAAACTATGAAGAACTAAGCTTGAAAAATGTCTAATTCTTTCCTGTTTACCTACGTTTGGTGTGACCTGTTTAGATTATAAGTCTATCTATCAGGTTTCGGTACGTGATAACGACTCTGCAGCATTTCTACCGATAACCAAAATTCTCATTCTCTTCTTTATATCTATATACGAATTATATTCGGGTGCGGAAATAATGCAGAGATACGAATTATGCGTGTATGCAATTGTTAACGCTTCGAGAAAAACTATTCAATAAACGCTCCTGAACTATTCAATGAACGTTTCATAAGAACCACATATCTTGATCTCATTTTCTAAACTTATCGCATTTCTATGTCGCTTTGAGACTTCTGCTTTTAAAAAATGTGGTTTTTTCGCCGCATACGTATCTCCTATCACGTGACTGGAATTTACGACGTTAATTTCACGCGGTTAAGAGCGAATGAGTACAATTATACGTCAGCATAGATCCTCTGATTATTGAAACTTGTAATTCGACTGTAAAATAACGACGAAAAAAAGGATGAGAAAAAATAAAATGAAACAAAAATCTCTTTCCCGTTCTCTGCGGTCGAATCTTGATTAATATTAAAGTAACGTACGCGAGAGGATATTGCGATAGATATGCGGTAACTCGATATAGCTAGTGAATCGTCGATCGTTAACCATACTAATAAGTTACGAAGTCTGTTAGTTATCGCGTTCGTCGCAAGGATGGTATTCCTAGGTTTATAAATATAATTATGATGACAATAGTTATAGGAGAGCATCGAGCACTGAGCTCTGTACAAGTGTTAATGAATCGAAATAAGTAAATAAACAAGGTTAATTATTCTCACTTAAGTCCGAACACCTTCGTGTGTCCTTTGACGGTCTTTCGTCACGCCCTTGATACCCAATCGTATATCGATAAATGATGATGAAAAAGTTATACACGATTTTAAATCGATTTATAAATCTTACATTTTTCTTATTCTATTTTCATTTTATAATTATTGATGAAACTTAATTTTTAAATGTATCTTAACGAAGAGAAGAGAGACTCACCTGACTATGTCGATCCTTGTAAAAGTATAGAATCGGGCCCCTGAGTACTCCCCAGACTTGTTTCCAGGAGCGGTCTGTAGATCGCTGCAGATGAAAAGAAATTATAAAGAAATAATTATAACGAGTCCACGAATTACTCGAGCCTTTAGTAGGTACCGGACTAAAAGCACCACTTATCCACGTTTTATACATTAAGCTTTAGATCCGGACAATAAGGAGAATAATATAGACGGATTGCTCGACTAATTGCCTCGTGCATTAAGCTGGCTATAAAATTATCTTATACGAGATTGAAAGGAATTACATGTGCGGATCTCCTTCTGCTTCTTTTTTTTTTTTTATACAGCTTTTTTAACGACGATAAATTTTATTTCGCGTGTACTTAAAATTTTTTTTACCTTTCCTTCGATCACGGTATATTTAACGTGGAGAGCTCCTTCCCGTTCGACAGGTTCAGCATCCTTCGGTATTGCGGTGGGACTTTGGGATCCAGAAATGCTGTTACTGTAAAATGTAAAATGAACGGCTATTGTTGTATTTCGATTTGTTCGTTAGAGGAGCAGTTATAGAAGAAATCGTAGAACGAATAAACTAGTCCACAAAGCGTTCATTCGGTTTTAATCGAAGAAGAAACTCCATGTATGTGTGTATTCGTGTTCGTTGTCTCATATCGGGTTCAGTTTTATCGCATTTTGGAATTTTTATCTCTTTTTCAAGATTTTTTTTTTTACAACATCTTCGACGAAAAATTTCAGGGACGATTCATACGATTGGACATTAACAAAGTTTTCGATTAATTTGAAAATCGAACCTCGAAGAAAATTTTTTCCAACGATTTGTCGAAATACGAGACCCCCTAATCATCTCCCGAAATTGAATTAACGTTCCGGAAAATTCTGTTAATGAATAATTTATTTTTGTGTAGTCAGGTGATTTGTATAAGTGTATAAGTTAGACAGCTTACTATGTTTTATACGGGTATATATGCGTGCGTGTGTGTATGTCCTATGTATAATATGTATGTGTCATATAGCGGTTGGACAAACGTAGAACAACACACAACGTATATACCATATATGTGAATTATGATATATATACACAAAAGAATTAGTTATTGCAAGCCCATAAAACATGATATAGAGTTTTTTGAGGACACTGTTTAACTATTGAGAGCGAGAATGTATACCTAAGATCTTAAAAACGAAGTTTTTTTTATTATCGGCCAGGTAATTGTATAGTGATTATTGAGATTAATCAAATTATAATCTAGTTAGAAAAAAAAGAACTAAATAAGAAATAATAATTTGGTCCAAATATAGAGACTCTTCTATAATATCCCGGGAATTTGTCATACTAAAATTTAAATAAATAAAAAACAGTTTCAAGGGGTAGGATGAAGCGTTAATACATCGATTTCCTCGTAGATCATATAAGGTCTTGATGTGTAATGTACAGGAGACACACAGCAGCCAGACAGACGGGCAGACGAACGAACGAACGAACGAATGACAGGACGGACGAAGTAACAATATAAATGCAAAAATTGGTAATAAAATAGAATGGGAAAAAAAAAATGGAAAACTGCACGCCGATTATCGTACAGAGTCTCTCTGATGCATCGATCGAATGATATTACAATCGTGCTTAAAGAGAAAAATGTATTGTATATTAGGGTGGTCCTTAATTTGACCATTTTCGAATTACAATGCTCCCATGGACCACGACGTCTCCAAATATATATAAAAGAATCTAGTCAAAATCCCAGATTCTTATCTCAATTCTAAGCCGAAGCCTTCGACTCGAAAAAAAAATTTCTCATCTCCAAATTGTGACGAATAAAAGATTTTCGCTAAGAATCTGTAAATTTTTCACGGATATCTACAGTTATTTAAATGGGAAAGTTCAAAGGCTTTGGGGCAGTGCTTAGAATTGAGATAGGAACCTGGGGTTTTGACTAGATTTTTTTGCATATATTTGGAGACGTTGTGGCCCATGGGAGCATCGAAATTCGAATATGAGCGAATTGAGAACCACCCTAATATCTATACGTAACGCATAAGGTAAGTGAAGCGGACAATTTGGACAATTTGGACAGGCGTAGAGACGGAGAGGCGAGGTCTCACCGATGCGAGTGACGATGAAGCGTCGCCACCTGCGTTACGTCCTCGAAGATGCGTCGCAGGGGTGTAATGTCGCCGGGGAACAGAGGCGGACGCCATCGCCTGTGGGCGCTGTAATTCGTGGTCACGGGGATAATGTCGAGGTGTAGAAAAAGTAATAGCGTCCAATTTTTCTATTTGCTCAAAATATTTTCTTCCTTCCTTTATCATTCAATTATCAAATCCAAAAAACAATTCTTTTTTCAATACGTATTTTATTCCCCGGTGTGTCTCGAAAATCGTACGAGAATAAAAAAACAAAAAAAAAAAAACAGAAAAGAATAAAAATTAAAAAAAACTCATCCGAGAAAATTTATCGAGGGATCTTCTTCACAGGGCTGACATTTATCACTTCCTTAGGATAAAAAGTGCGATCGGGGATGGAAAACGTAAAAAAAAAAACACAGCAGGAAGACCTATTTTTTGATTCATAGAATTGAATATCGAATTCTGAAACGTTTTCTTGCATAATTGAATAAAAAAAATACGTACGGGGTGTTCTCCCTTGTTAGACACAGAAATGGCGTGTATTTTTAAAAGAAGATCAAGATGAATAAAAAAAATGCGTGAAATATCATCGCAGTGGTGAGGAAATGAAAAAAAAAAAAAAAATGGAAAAAAGAAGAAACGGGGTACAAAAACGATGCTTTATGTCGTTAAGTTTCGATCTGTCGAGCTGCCAAACGACGATAAAGTATTCACACACACACATGTTGATTTATTTATATATAGGTATATATGGACGAATAATATATGAAACGAGGATAATCGTTATAAAATCAAAAGTCGATACATAAATGATAATATTTATAATAAAATAAAAAAGGAATGTTCATTCTTACCTTCTCAGGGAAAGAACTGCAGGCTCCGAGTCACTACCCTCGAGATCGCTGTCGACGTGCATTCGTTCGTTCCACGTAGCTTTGAGATAAGACACTCTTCTCGTCGCACGATCCTCGTCATCTCCAGGAAGAGAAGAAAAATTACACTTTCAAATTAGATTTTTATTCTTATATATTAAAACGAACGAATCGACTGTTATCATTATACGATCGATAATTTTCCCGTTTGTTCGTTTGGTTTCGTTGGAAAATTGCGAAAAGTGTAATTCGCGAAAGAACCAATGCGTCTCTGTCTTCTTCTTTTTCTTAATAGTTCAATTAACGATAATTATCATTAATTAGATGACGATGCGGTAGATCAGAGCGAGAAATAAACTCCGCGATAATTTCACTCCTGAAGTACTTAGACACGTAGTTCAATGCTTCAAATAAACAATAGGTGAAATTGTACAGTAGATACGTTGTTCTACTCGAGGAGAGCCAGCTATCATCTCGTTGAGATAGTGAAATTTTTGATAACTAACTAATTAGTATACGTTAATCAATATATATATGCTTGTTTCACCGTTCCTACAGACTAGATATACCTTTTTATGTATCTACCAATTTAAATCACGAATAGATAATATATATACGCATATATAATATGTATAAATGAATGGAGGGAAGCAATACGCGGGAATTTAATTAATTTACCTTCACACAATGATGTTGAAATTAATTAATTATACAACGGGAAGGAGATATTCTAATGAATGATGAAAGACGATAAACGGACAGACAAACAGCGTGGGTAAAAGAAGAAAAAAAAAAAAATAATTTCATTCAAGCATTTAAATTGCGTACTCAATTACTTACTGGTCTGTTGAGTTTGGGCGGTTTTCTGTCGCCTGATAACAACACCGTTTGTTGGCGGTGAGCCTGGTGCAGGAGCTGCAAAAAGCGGACGCCGAATAGGCATAGCGTTAACAGCGCACACACTAGCGTCAAACGTTAATTTTTCGGGTATAAACACTGCCAGGAGTCCAGAACGCGATATACGAGAATATGAAAGATTTCTATCGATGAAAAAGGACATTTTTGTCGACAGTTATCTCAATTCCATTCAGCTGTAATACACGTGTGTATGTGTACAAAATTGTGGGAAAGAAGAGCACTGATTGATATTCAGGATTTTGTATTTGAAATTTTGAAAAATGCTGTAGAGATTGAAGAGTACTTATGCCTTTTTATGAAAACATGCACGAATCAATTTTCCAGGATGTTAGATGAAGTGCTCAGGCGTGCATACGTGCAGAATATCATATTATAATAACTTAACTATACATCCGCCCATGCAGGAAAACACATTAGATACAAGAATACAATTTTAGAACACTTCTAGCTACTTTTAGCGAGCCAATATTAAAAACACTCGAGAGATTTACTACTTTGCAGATAATTTGATCTTCCCGATTTATAGTTAGGGAATAAGGGAATCAGGTGAAGCACCCACAAGTCGAATATTGAAATCCGAAGAGAAGCAACGGCAAAAACTCTGCTAGGAATAATCTGAAAACTGTTTGTTTTCTTTTCTGATTATAAAATTTCGAACTGTACGTATATAAACATTATGAAGCAACAATAAATAAACCCTTTACCTTTAAAAACAGAAATTCTTATTACTTTACCCAGTGATTATTGGTGTCAAGCTTTAGAGAGATCGCTGTAGCAGCCTGGATATTTCATGTCTTAAGCTTATTGTAAATTGTTATGGTTAAATGAATGAAGATAAAGCAAAATTGAAAAGATAAAATGGAACGTAAAGGAAAGACCTTTTGTAAATGAAAAGATAAAATAAATCCTGACCTAGGGTTTGACCAACGCCTTCAGGCGTCTCCAAGTCTGGGTCTGTAGGTTCGAGGAAATCAGAGTTGTCATCTGGGCTTAGCGAAGGTCTCATAGGATTCAAGATTGAAAGTTGATTTGGTCTTACTGGATGAGGAGAGCTGACGATAATGTTTGGGGTCGTTTTACTGCTTTCTGAATTTTGATTAAGGTCTAAAATAGGTGTGGGAAAAAGCGGGTCATTAGGATCTTCGGATTTAGGTTCTTGGCCATCCCCCTCGACCGGACCTTCGCGGATTGCGTCTTGACGTCGCATCATACTTTGCTGGGGTGCTCTCTCTGTGTTCGTGCAGTGCGCATTCCAACGATAAATAATGAAAATTGAAAAATCAGACATTTATCAAGCTCTGGAATTTCCTCACTCAAAATAAAATAGATGTATAAGGTAAATTTATCCTCAAGTTACCAAAACGCAGGCAATTATTTCCATAAAATGCTAAGAGTCCGTCGTTCAATTCCCATTCAGTCACAGTTACCCACTCAGTATATTTATACAAAAACAAAGAAAATATCTCGACAAATTCATGCTCAAAAAATGCCTGACAAATTATATACCTATATAATATATTCCCAACAGAATTACAAAGCCAAATGAGCCAATTCTGGTTTTCCTCTGGCTATCTCACTTCTTTCAGAATATCATGCGGCTTAAAACCTGTGTTTTTCTGAGCTTCGATGATTACTTGATTTTCATGTGAGAAATCATTGTGATAATATAATAATGCTTAGATTTTCCCCCCAGATGTTTGAATGCCTAAAAATACTATAAACATGTTTTACTCTTGAGAATACAAGCCCAAACTATACCTATGTACACACAATCTATCGACAAATAAAAGGCGGTTCAAGTACTTTAGAATAATTAAACATTTAACGATCCTAAGGCATGATTGAGTATGACTATACAGTGACTAGCCGTGATTACAGGGTATAATAAATGCGGTGCATATAAAGTGGCAATATTTCTCACCAAGCTGCGCTCTAACTGCTTGCAAGTAACTGTCTTGGCGTTTTGCCTTATTTCTTTTGCTATCTTCCTCCTCTTCGGCTTCAGTTTGCCAAGTATGTCTGGCACTTCTTCTCGATGTCCCGTTCACTGCCTCCCAAGATTCTGCACTGTTGCTTCGCGCCCTTAGGTGCACGGACTCTGTATCCATTGCAGGCATTTCTACAATCAATATGAAATCGTAAGATCAAACAATACAGGAAAAGATTGTAACGAAAAGCACACTCCGTCGTACAGAAAACAACACCAGGACAGAACGCCAAAAAATTTTCATAACACATCTGTTTCATAGATATAATGCTCTTCGGTCAGGAAGAACGTGTTCCAGCCTTTCTTTGTGGATAAAAATCAAAAAAATTATGAAATAACACAGCGGGGAAGGAACGAGGTGTTTCAACATGTTTATAGCGGTTCTCGACGATGAGAAATCTTGCGATTAATAAGAAGCGGTAAAAAGGAAAATGGTAGTAAGAAGGAAGAAGAGAGTTTGTGTGTAATGGAAATGGAAAACGTTAATACACAAATATGTAGATGCAGAAATGGCGACGATAAACACACTTATAGGCATATGCGAACAGACGTCAATTTTTGGGACGCTTATCTACCTTTTATTTCCCTATATCCAGCCGGTGGTTCGCAATGGATGTACTTGCTGCCTACAGGAATGACTCTGTTCCCAGACAATTCCCTTCCTACATACACCACAATATGTGAATCAGGGAATTTGTACATTGAATTTAGAGAAAGATAATGCATGAAAAACTGTATATAAGTTACTAATGATTTCTTGACTAAGTGAGTTTGCAATATTGCAACTAGCCCTTGACACGGGGCAAAACTCTTTGAACCAGATAACACAGGTCAACAAACAGATAACAATTACTAGTCTCATGTAATTAGCAACTTAAAAGTTATCACTTTGTAATGATAATATGGAGAGAAAGAAAAAAACGAGATAAGAATATAGGAATAGTGGAGGAGGAGAAAACACCTTCTAATTATTCGAATTCCACGTTTCCTGCACGTTTTTCTAAAAGATTAATTGATTGAGAAAATTTTCAGTTGTACTAAACTAAAGAGTTTCTACAATAGACTTCAGATTTCAGGATTTCAAAAGGTTTCAAAAGATTTCTTAGTATTCCCATAGGTTTTCACAGAAAACCGAAAACTGTAAACATCAGATTTTTATAGCGAATCATTTGATTTCAACATTTCTCGAAAGACACTTGTTAAAATCCCTTTTTCTACAGACAGCATAAGTTCTTAAATAAAATGATAAACATTAGTTTATGGTGTCCCACGAATATCTGAGAACGTACCTGAATCGAGTGACTTGCTTTCTCTATGATTGGGTATTCTGCGATTCTCCCTAGCCTCAGCTTTGGATTCGAATTCTCTTTTCCTAACAGCGACATTAGGAACACTTCGTTTACTTGATAACCTAGATAATTCACTTTTATACAAATTAGTTCTATCACTAGTCGGTTCATCGTCGTCACTGAGCAGTCTACCCGACTCAAACTGCCTTGCCCTACGCGAAACAATCTGCAATCCTTGATGAGGCGGTGTAGAAAATTTATCACCATTTTTCTTCTCCGCTCCAGGCGAAGAGGGCAGAGAGGATGTTCCGTTCCTTAAATCCTGGCCCCCCTGATGCGCCGTTACATTTTCATGTATACGAGACAACGTCGTAACAAAAGCTGCCTTATTACTGCTCCTTGAGTTTGCAGATCTGAACTGTACGTCGTTACTTTTATTACCATTATTACCGGCTGGCCCATACTTGAAATGATTCTCCTTAACAAACTGACCGTTACTGTCATACAGAGATGAATAAAGCTGATCTCTAATAGCCTGAATCTCTTCGATACCAGGCTGATGATCATCGTCGTAATAATCTTGATCGATTTGATTAGAATATTCATTTTCGCAATCGATATCCTCTCTAACTCTCTGTATATTTTGATTCGACGGTTTAACATTAGCCTTGGAATTTCTCGTCGGCGATTGTTGTCTGATTTGCTGTTCGTTCGGGGGCCAGACTTGTCGTTGAAGTTTCTGAGGCCTGGCGTAGAATTCCCTTTGTATACGCTTGGAAGCTTCTTCAGGTGTGAGCCAGCCTACGGGATGGCTTGGTCTCCGGAGGAACTCCTCCTTCTGTTCAAAGCTTCTTCTCAGTCTATTCATTATAACAGAATCGTCGGAGCACTCGTTGCCTGTTAGAGTGGAGTTTGAGTCGTAAGAAGAGAGGCTCTCTTTGCTAGCCGGGGAGGAATCCCGTCGGGAATCCATGCTCAGTCTAGAGCCTTGATTGCTTGATTTCAGGGCGTCCATACTCCCGTATTTTTCTGATTCAGTTTCGTTCGCCATGCCGCTACCCTCGCTGGCTCTTCGGCTAACGATTCTTCTCCCAGGTCTGTAGATCGGGACCTGAGGTTCTGCTCTGGACATTGGATACTGTTCCAAAGATTTGCTGAACACATCGGAAGGCCTAACTCTTTCGTAAATAGGGTCCTTGATCCTGTCATAAATTTCGTCCGCGTTTGGCCTCGAGTAAATAGACTCTGGCCTCGTTCTGTCGTATAGATCGAATCTGGAGTCTGGCGAGGGTCTGTAAGGCTGCGGAGTTTGATTAACCGGTTCTTTCTGCCTCCTTTGAGGTCTCTCCGGATGATCGTAGAGCGTTTCTTGATTGTGGGCTTCGAGAGGCCTGCGTTGAGACGGAGCTAACATTTTACTGCTGTCTTTGTACGCTTCTTCTCGTTGTTTGTACGGGTGCGTTAAGGTACCCTGGTTCTCAGAACCTGGTGGAGAACAGCCCCAGGATTGTCTATTGCGAGATGTCGGTCCTGGGATCATGCTAGCAGATCTACGCTGCTTTTGTGGCACTCTGTCCGGCGAGCGGAGTCGAGGTCGTTGATTCGTTTCGGGATTGTGTGCCGTTTCGCCAAAATACTGCATCATAAAATTGAAATTTATAGAATTACATGGCTCAGAAATTACACAGCTTGTATTATAAGCACAAAAAATGACCCTCTCCAGACTAGTTTCAATACAAAAATTCGAGTGGGATTCAAGGATTACATTATCCTTTAGAGTTTAAAAAAAAAAAAGAAAACCTACTCCGCATGGAAAATGGCTAAAAGATTGAATGAAAGGAGAAAGGAATCGCAGGAATCTTTTCAATTTTAATTAAAAATGCACTGACTATACCGGAAATTGAATAATGCGGTATAAAGCCAGGATTCTATAATGTTCTTAAAATCGAATAATCGATACCCTCGTAACAGATGTACGGATTCATTACGACAATAGTATCATTAAGCCGATCAAAAAAGGTTGCAAATGTTACGGGGACGTTAAATCCAATTAGAAATTACCGCGGCAGTGCATAGATACGTGTGTCTAGTCTAGGCATCCCTATGACTCGAGGATTCGATACAATAAATTGATGGAACAAATAAATACGATTAGAGATTGGATTTCATTAAAAAAAATTGTAAGAAATATTTGAAAGATGAAAACTTAAAAAACACAAGTAACGATAATTCGACTTATCGAAGACATACCCGTTGCAGGATATCGTCGTCCTTTGAGACAACGATAAGACGGAGCCAGGGACCCGCCTGCTGTATACGTTGTACAACGCGAGCGTATTGCTCGCCCCTGGTAGGCACCCCGTCGACGGATGCGACGCGGTCCCCTGTACGAAGCCCTGCTTCGGATGCTGGAGAATTCGAGCGTACCTGTTTCACGAAGATCGTGTCCATAGGCTCGTCAATTCGCGCCCGCTCGTGTCCCGGCAACATCTGCTGATTAGTTCCGGAGAAAACGATCTTCATTAATTTCTTTTTATAACAACTGATTCAACAGCGATTATTATCTTACAATTATGGCGAATGAAGAGTACGTGTATTTTTAGATGGACAAACGAGTTTCGATATTTCTTTTCTACCCTTTCCTGGTTTCAGAATCTAAAACCAGCCTATGCAATTGCTTCGTTTCGATTTCTTCTTTTGAAGAAAAAAATAGTATTTAACAATTGGATAGTTTTTGTTGATGAATTATCGGGTCGTAAAACTTCTGGGTACTTTTTATGCGAGACAAAAAAGGTATCACATCTTCGAGGTAAAATGATGGACTACCCGGGATTTTGGCAGACACGGGTACAGGCTACATATGTCACATACAGCCTTCGTTAAATGTAAATAAACATCGAGTTGCTATATAGAATATTTTCTGGTGAAAAAAATTTCAGGTCATTCAAGCATTAATTATATCCCTAAAAGGCGGGGGAGCCTCAAGTTACGACTCTAAAGAGGATGGGAGTAACTCGACGAAGCAATAACGTGTACGCGGTGTGCGCGCATAAATGCATACTTATAAATATTCGCATATATGTATGTACTACGTGTCGTGTCACGTCGCGGCGACGATCTCTCCCTTCGTTTTCGTTTCTCCTCTTTGCCAAATGCACATTTTCTATATGTATACATATATACATATATATATGTATATATATAGTGTATGCATGTATGTATATATGGAAGCAAGGACGTTGTAAAATGAGGGACATTTTTAAATACGTGATCGGAACCTGCGCCAACAATTAACGGTTCTCTTCTTGCGACCGTAGAAATACCACCCATATAGGTGTACGGGTATAAAATTGAACGTTTATTAACGCTCTTTAGTCAAGGACTATTCTCTTAATTAAATCGTAAACATTTATTCGAAATTCGATTTACGATCACTTTTTACGCCGATAAAATCGATCTCATTTTATTAACTAGGTACTTAAACACGATCACGGGTATAATTTCAACCACATTATTATACTCGTTTCCTTTTGTATTATACACCCATTAATATTTCAATATAAATATACTCACGTAGCAGGACTCGGGCGGGTAAACGATAAAATGTCGCAATGTAAATCCGAAGCCATTTTCACCACGTCGAAGAATAAGAGTCCTAGGTCCGCGTGGAGGAGATCCTTCTTGATGGTTTGCGGCTGCAGTCTTTGGTGCTGGCGGAGGTGGTGAAGCGTGGCCGACCTATAAAAGCGATCAATTATATTTAATAAACTGTAATTTTATTCATAAAAAATAAAAGAATGTCAATTTATTGCCCTAAAATCGATCAGATCGAACCAAAATGATTCAGTTATTTTTTTTGTCACGGGATTCTTTCTTGATTATCTTTCGTAAAGGAATAACTTATACAACGTGTCGATATAAACGGAGTTGGATAGACAGAAGGTACCCGTAACCCTCGTCGATATTAAATGCATATAATAATGCAGCGAGGGTTTCGGATAAGTTCTAAATATATCCCGACTTATATTAACACGCGTAGGTGTGATCCGCTCAGTCATAAAGCCGGTTTTCCAGCATCCTGCAGAATCTCCTGTATCAAACTTCGAGCCACATTCAAGGTGTTAAGGCTGCAGTTACTAGAATTGACTATCGCCGAGTAAAATTGGTCTCAAACCTAGTAGTATTTTATTTTGAATATCGAAAGGCTCTGATCCCTTTCCCAGGTTAAAGTTCCAAATTTGTTAGAGACGATTTCAAATTTTCGGAAACTTTGATGTTCAGAACATTGAAATACCGAAGGCTCGGAATGCAGACGACTCAAAACTCTGAAAGTTCGGACCCATGAAAGCTCAAAAACCCATTTTTTACCGTTCGGGACTTTTAAAATTCGGAACTTCAATCCGACCCCGAAAAGGGAAATAAATGATTATGAAAGAAGCTAAATCTCCGCGAATTAATGTTTTGCCGAGACTAGATTCAGATTATTAGTCATTTTTCAGCCCACGCTGTCAGGTACGGTATAAGTCTTAGATAACTGTGTATAGACGGTCGTGTTGTCAATGAACGGGAACGAAGTAAGAAGAGACGTAATTCTCTCAATGACGGTATAATTTATCTCTAGCATATGATGGAGTAGTTTTACAACCACAAGAGTAACGAAGAAGCCCGCGTTTATGATCTTTACTAGGTATACATATATACGTATATATGTACTGTATTTAATCTATCCATGTATCCATATACATATATCATTTATAAACTATACTATACACGTGCGAATAAGAGATCAGCAGACATGATTCGTACATTTATATATATTATATCTATATAGTATATACATATGTGTGTATAAAACCAGTTAGATATCGAGTAGTTTTTACGTATCCTATACATCGGTGAACTCCAGAAGCGAAGCAAAACGCAAGTGGAGGACACGCGATGATCATAATGTGTGGTTTGGTTTATAAGACTAAGGAATTAGAGATAGATAGAGATAGATAGAGATAGAGATAGAGAGAGAGAGAGAGAGAGAGAGAGAGAGAGTGAAGAATGAAGGAGAAAAAAAAGTGAAGTATGCGGAAGATTAACAAATTTGCCCTCTTTATTATATCTTTCGTTATTTAGCCGCACGACACATACCGCGGCCTCATTTTCTGTAACCCAGAACCGTTTCTTATACTGAATTCTAACGATTAGGTTTTTCGATTAATGAAACGTCTTCCACGGTTCAAATGACGATGACCGAAAGAACATTTTTACCTAATACTTTTCTGCCGGATAGAAATGATTTTATAATTCGATGGAAAAACTTTCGTTACGTAGATTAACAGCTAGGTATACACCTGCTACTTTGTTCTCAAACTCATAGAACGTATGAACCTCATAAGTGACCTGAATAAATAAAGAAAAAAAAAATAAAGAAGATATAGGTGGTGACGGTAGCTGCTATCTCGTAACTTTGACTGTGCTTTATGCTTCACCGTAGGTAGGGCTTCGGCTAGTGCAGTTGTTCTTTAAGCCGGTAGCTTTTGCTTCTAATTATTTGTGCCGGTATGATAAGTTACAGGTAAAATAGAACATCGAAGATTCGTAGTTCTGAGCAATGTTCCGAGCTTCAACGTTTCTTCATTCTCTCAAATACGTATATTGATTTGTTCGGTGATGTATTATCAAGGATATACGCGAATATGTACACCACGATTATAAAGTAACGATGTTTGCCTCAATTAGATTAATTCATTTCTACTATCGCATACACGGATACACACACACACACACACACACACACGTACACGTTGTTGTTTGTCATCCGAGACACCATATTCAATTTCAGTTCTGAAATATGATGATTTTTACGGATTGTTTGTGCAGCTTTTTACAGCTAAATCAACTTTTGAGAGCGTGTGCACATTATAGACTCCGCTTCCCGATCCCGATCTGAGAGAATATAGTAACAAGCGGGTATTATATAATTGGGGGTCGTTAGATCAAACGTAATCGATTTTTTACCATAAAAACTACGCTGTATTGAAATATTCTATAATTTGATAATCAATAAACTCTTCTATCGATCAAAAAACGAAATTCGAATTAAATATGCAATAAATTGAATATTACAAGTCAAAGCTTTCATGCTGGTATGTATTTCTTGATTTCATCTTGATACGTATTTCGCATAAATTTATGCTAATAATGGTCTACCAAGTTATGCCAATCACGTAATTAGGTATATGAAACAACATTAATCTCTGAGTGGAGATACACTGTTCGATAATTATAAGACATATCCGTGTTATCTGGGGAAGAATGATTATAGAAACGCTTTAATAAAATAATCGAAGTAAGTAAAAGTCGATTTATACCAGCAAGAATAAATTCGTATAGAGTTATATATGTACGTAAAGGTAATCCATAGTCTATAACACCGATCGACACGCACTTGTAATAAGATTTAATCTTCGCGATCGGCTGGTCCACGTTTGTCGTAGATCTCATAACGTAACGGGTCTTAGTAAATGAGAATAATAGGTAAACACGATATACCTAATGAGAAATTAACAGATTATTGATCTGTGATATTCCAACCTCAGAGATATCGTCAAGATTCTTCAAATCTTGAACTTTTCTTAATTACCAATTATAGAATTACCGTACTTTAATTCACCTGGTAATTTCGTATATGTTTTTAAAGAGGCAGTGAGATGTTCAATGTTTTAGGTCAAGAGTTTGCTGTTCCTTAATTCAAGGCCAATCTCCTCTCCGTATTCTATATGTACACAAGTGTTTTTTTTTCTGTTGTTCTTTTTGTTTTTGTTTTTTTTTACTCTGTCGCGATTAGACGCTAACTAATAATTTGTTCTCGCTCGAAGAACAAATTACGACGATTTAGTATAGGTATACATACATGTATACATGCCTTAACGACGTTTATAATAAAACCGCAAATACAATCTACGTCGGTTTACGTTAGAAAGAAGCGTTGACAATTTTTTTTAAACGAGAATAAACATATATTTGGCAATAAATTATATGGATTAAGAATTGTTTTATTTTTTTGTTCAATAATCAGGTAAAACTGATCTCCCTTCCTTAATTATTGTCGTATAATGATGATTAATAGATTGATAAAGAGTATACTCATGAATGATAATCGTATACCAGTCAGCCTTTGACTTTGTCACGTACCAATAAAGGGCTGGATCCCTGAAACAGAAAGAAAAACGAAGAAGGAATTAGACCTCTGATTTTTTTTTCGCGCGTAACTACTTCTTATATCTCGTACTATGGGCATATGTCCGAGAAGCGAATGATGCGGTCTGCTTTAGATCAGCTGCAGCACCGACGTTAGAGATGAGCAAAAGGTTATCTCACTTTACCAAGAACAGAGCTATACGAAACGTTAGCGTTTCAAGAATCTCTTATACCTAATAGATACATGTATATATATATATATATATATAAAGTATGAAGATCGATAAGTCAAATTCTCATAGTGTTGATTGTAAATTTTGAATCAAGTGTCAACAGGGATAAATAGCACGTGAAATTTCGGGTTTACTATTTAATTTTATTTTATTTCTTCTCGCGAAATTCTTATACAGCCAAAAACCAGTTTTCATTCTTATTTTTATTCAGTTAGGAATTTTTATTGAAAAAAAAAAAAAAACAAATTCAGTACCGAAAACCGGATTTAGAAATAATGATTTAAGAATAAATAAATAACAAGTGATATTTTATGGTAGATTGCCAATCGGGAATTAATCCGTGCGATAATCTCGCCTCGGTTTTTTTTTCTCTTTCTTTCTTTCTTTCGTCGACGTTTTTATCGTATAATAGAGTTTTTTTCTTTTTTCTTTTTCAAATCCCATTCTAACTAATCTAGAGCGTGGATATAAATCGGTTACTCATCGCCAAATTCAGTCGATCGCAATAAAATAAAAGAAAGAAACGCCAAATCGTTATTTTGGAAAAACGATTCGTCCGTCATTTTGTTCTTCAGTGAAGTTTTTTTTTTTTTTTATATTAGTAAAAATTAAATTAAGAACGATGATTAACTGATCAACGAATAATTTCGACACCGACGACGATAGGTTTTAGTCAGTTAGTTAGTTAGTTAGTTAGTCGGACACGACGCAGTTACAAAAGTCCAGAAATTACGCAACCGCGGTGTAATTCACTTGCGAATAAGTAATGACATGTTTCTCCATTGTCACAGTCGTAACCATTTCCTGCAACAAATTCAATGCCATTATAAAGAAAAAAAAAGAAAAAAAAAAGTCATACATACATCCAATCGTATATACATATACGTATAATATTAATATACGTATAGATATTTGCATATTATCGCGGGCTGTATACCTAGTATAATTCAAATTCGCCAGATTCTGGGGGCGTACTAATGAGTCGGCCATCTTTATTCCTATGTATTGTAAAATATCTACATAGAACCGCACGTCTTTGTATACAAGGGAGAACGGGGCGAAGTGGGCAACCCCACCTGAAAATTGATAAAAAAAAATTTTTCGGGAATTTGAAAGAAGGAAAAAAAGATCCGCAAAAAGACACAAGATTTTGAAGGAAAACAAAAACAAAAAAAAGAAAAAACCAATTTTATCAATTTTTAACAGCGATGCCCACTTTGCTCCGGTTTCTCATGTGGTACAACCGCATATGTGTACTCTATCGTCATTTGTTATAATTAACCGCAGACTCAATTCTCCGATTTTTATTTTTCACGCGATATATATACGCAGGTAATTAAATTTCAGATTTTACATACTTTTTTTTACAAATTCACTTCACATACTTTTGGTTTTTTTATTTTTTACTTCTCTTTCTTTCGATGATTCTATGATGTATCTGCGATTTTTATACATCTATAGTATATCTATACTCCGATATATATTAGATTTTCAATTTATACCAGTTTTCCGCAACAGCATTGAGGCAAGGAGGTATAATAAATATCGAATCCATACAGCATACAGACTGTATCAACTACACGCGACGATATACGCATAAATAGGCGTTGTCGTTTAATCACGTCGTATTATGGTATATCGAGATAAAGATAAAGTTATTTTCTATTAGGCAAATTTTATTTCTAACCGAAAGGCTCAACTGCAACGAGCGCAATATTTGTCACCGATTACCATACGGAATGATTTTTACGCAAAAATTTGATTTTTTCAAAGATATACGATCTATGGGTAAAAAAATATGGAACTTCGACATCGAAACGAAGAAATTGAATAAGCTAGCTATTAAATTTTGAAACTATCGGATAGACTGAAATAAATTTCTTCTTTTTTGTTTCAATTTTACGATCCACGATAGTTTTGCAAATCGATATTACCCCGTATCTATTTCTGCAACCGTTGTTACCTAGATAAAAATTTGAAACAGATGAGGGAGTTGAAAGATATTTCAATTTAGATACACGTATTCGCATATATGAAACTTACCCCACGCACCAATAAAATTCAATGCTAATAAATATAATTTATATTTCGCGACATTAGTTCGTTAGAACCACCCACGAGCTAAATTTAAAGACAATATAGTACAGCATGGTATATGAGCGTAAATTTAAAACTCTAGAGATTTATTACCGCCACAGTCACTCGTATATTAACAAGTTTACGGTACCCAAAGCCGTTGAGTAAATATTAATCAACTATACGGTAGCATCTGAACTGTACGTAACAATTAATATGCGAAAGATTTAATGAAGAACTTTTATTTTTTAATCGCGATTGATTCGACGATTTCCAAAGGAAATTCGCGAATATTTCTAATCGACGATTTTTTATTTATTCATTTTTCATCATTAGATTATAATTAAGGTATATATACAAATAAGTAAGCGAAAGCATAATTCGCGCACTGTAATCTGCGTACGATATAAACTACGTACAGAGAGAGGGGTATATAAGATTACACGGAAAACCTCAAGAGACACGCCGCGGTAATAAGCCACATAAATAATCAGTGGTCGATATATACCTTATATATCGTACCCGATATTTATTCAAGACAACTTATCAATTAATATACTATATCCCAGATGTTCTACTTGTAAAAGTTGTACGTAGAGATATACTTTCCGCACGTATACATATAACGTATACGAGTGGGAATAAATTTTACGTATGTTATACATACCTACGTACTTTGAACTTTTCTCGTGGATTTATAGTAGGTATGTAGTGGTACATAAACGCGTCGTGACAATGAATGACGAGTAGGTTTATTAGGCAAAGGATAAGAATAAGATGAAAAAAGAGAAAAAGTGGAAAAAAAGCTTCGGGTGAGAGGTGAAAGTTGAAAATAAATGAAAAAGTGAATAACGAGCGGTTGATTTGTCAGAATATATCCTCTCGTACCTATAGGTATATGTATATACGTACAATGTGATATATTGCGTACATATACCTGCAGACGCAATGAAAAGCTGGGTATTAGGTATGTATACATATATCCGAGGTATTCTCTGAGTTTACTCGTTTTATATTCGGCGTGAATTTTCGAGGTGGCTGGGGAAAGAAGAGAGGAGAATAAAGTCAAATTTGCAAATTATATGACGGAGAGTTTGAATAAATCAGTCGACGCTTTTTATCTCATTGCCAGTGCAGCGCTCGCGGTAATAGAATAAATTACACATTCATACTACGATCCTTTCGTATCTTCGTATTTTATAAATACATATACGTGCGGGTATTACCGAGGATTATTAGATATACCGAGACAGTTTTTCACGTTCAACAAAAAGGCAAGGAATCGCCCCGCGTTCGTGTAAAACGCAAAATTTGAAATGTCATGAAATATAGATCTTCGACGGAGTTCTAAGTAGACGACGAATTTATAATAATACTTCTTTCCACATGATTCGTCAATATCTTTCATTTGGACTAACCCTTTAGCATTTTTATGCTAAAATATTGTAAACTGAGGTCAGGGTAGTCAGAGATAATACAGAGATATAATTTATGGATGTTCAAAATCGTTCATACCAAAGAAAATATGAAAGAAGATCGTTTGAAAAAAATTTCATCGTTCAACAAATTTAGGTTTCTTATATTTTTGAACGCGAAAAAAAAAGGAACAAAAAAAACCTTCGAACGCGTTTTTCTTCAAACGTTGACTCAATTCATCGGCTCTAATTTTTCTCGAAGATTGTCTAAATTGCTCTTTGGTAAAAAAGGAAAAAAAAAACAAATAAGGAAAAGAAAAAACGACAAATCTGAGTATACGATCTCTACCTATACGTACAACGTCGTCGTTTACGTACGTAACATACATACCTATACATAAATCTTCGTACATATCACATATACGTAGTAGGTACGTATATCGTATATCGTATCGTCCAGCCTTGACTCGCCGCGGTCGTTCAGCCTAATGACACTTTAATTAAGACGAATCGCACCGAATTCCATTCTACTAACTACGCCCTACCGTATGTAGTGGAATATACGAGAATCTTAACACTCTTTAAGATTTTTTTTTTTTTTTTCTTTCTCTACACGTATTATAATCCTCCAGTTTCTCTGTAGTAAATAAAATATGTACGAATTTCCATCCTCTCTATTTTTCCGAAATCGACAATAATTTCTCATCCATGAAAACCGAATAATAACAATGAAAATAATAATAATAATAATAATAGTAATAAAAATCGTTAACGATTAAGGAGCAATTCGTTGTCGATTTTTCCGTCCCTTTTTCAGCTGTCAGAAAATTTATACATATATACGCGTATGAAGGACAGATCGCGAAAGAAACGGGAACAAAAAGAAGAAAAAGATTCAACCAGGAAGGCGAAGGACTCGGTCGTAAAAAAGAAAAAAAAAAGAAAAAAAAAGAAAAAAAAAGGAAAGAAAAGAAAAGAAGAGGAAAAAAAAAAAATGATGATGCTTGCGCCTGCTTGCGATCGCCTCAACGGGAAAAACGCGTTGCTTGCAGCGTCCGTTGTTACGCTGAGTTTCAGGATTTATCGCCCCGGAAGTCGGAGCAGCGTACCTATATTCCTATATCTTATACCCGCGAAACGATTCCCGGTCGTATATATGCGAGAAAGACGAGACGAAAACCGACGAAAAGAGACGGTGGCCTCGAAACTCATACATGTATAGGTAGATATATAAGGTGGAATATTTTATATACTATATATACATATATAGTAAATAAACGTCTTAATAAAAGCCTGATGCAGCACTGACAATTAGAGATCCATTACTTATCAGTGCGTAGACGAGTGTAAGTAGATTTATGGATATATAAAGACATATGTATATAATATAAATAATTGAAGTAAATGTTGGTCATTCGAATACACATGGATGCATACGTCGATAGGTTATGTATTTTTTGTTTATTTTTTTATTAGCAATGGCCCGAAGCATTTCGGTTCAAACGCGAGTAATTCTCGTTCGCTCGCCCTTCTGAAGGTAAAAATTTATCGTTCGAAAGTCTCCAAAGTCGTAACAGCAACAGCACCTTTAATCTCATTGTTTTCCGAAGCTGTACGTATATGTATAGATATAGGTATAATAATTTACGATAATCACATATCCTGAAGCATGGCTGGAACAGTCCTTATTTACACCAGACCTCGTTAAAAAAACGCGTATTTGAAAACCGCAAATTTTTTTAACGAAACAGTTTTTACTGTATACAATGTGATTCGTATTTTGAAGATAGATTCCTTGTCGAATTCTGAGAGTAAATTTCCTTCACCAAAAATTCGTGGACCCGATAGTTTCCGAGCTACGGAATATCTTAGTTGACCGATCGCAGAACTTAATAGGTGACACAGACTGGGCTGCCCATGAGAAGAAGTCGAGCGGTGCCCAGTCTACGCGACTTATACGCTGCGCGATTGGTCAACTAAGATCTTCCGTATCTCGGATATTATCGGTCCCTCGAATTTTCGGTAAAGGAAATTTAGTCTTAGATTTCCACGAGGAATCTGTCTCCAGAATATGGTCCGCTTATAATCTGAATTACGCTATGTATACATAAATTTGAAATATAAATCCGCGAAATCGAAGTTTGGTTAATCGCAGAGTCCCATATCTTGTAGTTTAACATCCTAACCGGTACCTATAGTTGTTCTAACAAGAATATTAGATCATCCCTCTCACAGGAAACCGGAAGGGGTTAATGGCTCGAAGTACACGGTATACCGCGTATAAATTATACGAGGATAGTGTGTTGGCTGTTGCGAAGCCCTCCGGGCAAACGGAGGATGGAAAACCGAGTCAACCTCGCGTGCGAATGGAAGGACGAAGAGTAGATGTAAGAGGTAGGTAAGAGCTAGTTGTAGATAGATCGCTGAGAGCGAAAGGACTCTCCCGTAGAGCTAGGCAAAACGATATATGAGGCTCGCTGTTTGAATGAGTTTAAAAGTTACGAAGATATTAATAATTATTGTTATTTTATGAATTTTTCATCAAGCGATACACGTTAATGAACTAAAAATTTATAATTAGCTGAAAAACAATTTATTATTCATTGCGCAAGGTCTCGATATTGAACGGGTCAATTACGCAGCGGTATATTACCTGTACAGACATATATGTATATGTAGATAAACGTGTCTGCCTATCTACGGGGGATGTGGCACCTGTACTTTCTGATGCGGACAGCTGCTTTCCCACTCAATGTTACGTGTCAGCGTACCTTTTCTAGCGGAACCCATATTGTCCCCAATTTTTTTTTTTTGTTTTGTTCTTTCGTGTCTCATTCTTTCAACTTTTTTCCTCTTTCCTTTAATTTCGTTATTTTTTTTCATTTCCCATTTTTTACCCTGTTTCATATGGATTTCGATTTTCTTTATATTCTTCTCTCACTGTGAGTGATCCTTAAATATTTTTTTTTTCTTATTAAAAACTCTCTTTCTCTTTTTCTACAATTTTATTGCTCTTAAATTTTTTTCTTTTTTTTTTCATTTTGGTTGATTGTTCTTTCTAGTTTTCATTAGAAAAAAAAACTTTCTTCTTCAAAATAAATCGATTTTAAAATTGAAGAACGAAAAAATAAAATAAAATTAATAAGTAAGAAAAGAAATACAACTCGAGGTTGTTATAAAGGTAAAAGAGTTTTCGTATATCTATCTATTTATAGCTATATAATATATACAGTTTGTTTGTAATACAGCAGTAACACCTTTTCACTCTAAGACACGCCCGTTCTACAATAAAACAATAATCCAAATATCACGCGGTTACTACGCGTACAGATTTAGGATTAGGTATACCTATAATAATATGTACTGCAGCGTTCAGAAGAAGCAGCAGCATTAGCAGCGCGTAAGACAAAGCGGAGGGAATAAATTGAAAGCCCAGAAGCAATAGATACGAAAAAAAAAGAAAAAAAAAAAAAGGAAAGAGGGGGGAGGAGGAAGACCGAAAAAAAAAGTAAACCAGGTCACGCACAGAGTTAGATATATATATATATGTGTGGTACGTAGATATAGTCCAGCTGTGATACCGATCGATGATTCCTCTATACGCTCTGAGAATTTTCCCGAGTTCAGCGAAGAAGCGTTTTTTTTTTTCTTCTTCTTCTTCTTCTTTTCTTTCTTTCTTTTTTCTTTTTTTCTGCCCGGTGGTAGAAATTCGATATGGAAATGGAATGTGCAGTTTTTAAAAGTGAAATATATATATAGAAGATCGCGAGACAGAAAAATTCAATAAGTCACAGACGTACATTTGTACAATAGAGACTATCAACGATAATAAATTGACAAACTATTCGATTGAAAAGTATATATGTATGATTGATTATTTTATATTTATTGAATATGAAATATCGTTTGACAGTAAAAAAAAAGATAAAAAAAAATAAAAAAAATCGACGTTATTATACAGTAATACAATAACTAAAAATTTGCAAACATTTCATGTACACATATAAACTATATTCATATAGGTATGTGTATAGACTGTAATTTTATCCGTATAATACGAAACGTCATTGAGGGAACATATACCTGTGTATACATATATAAATAGACACGCATAGTTTCAATACACATTTACTCATATATACCTGAATAATATAATTGATTCCTTGTATGTTATAATCGCTATGTGCGTGTAGAGTAGTATAAATTCTCAAGATTACGATAAATGATTTTTTGACTGTTGTATACATGTATGTATACATGTAGATAGGTATAGAGGTACTAGGCGTAACACACGAGTTCTTTGACACATATTCGTACATATATATCTAGGTGCCATATAGAACCGATAATATAAAGTTATTTCGGCGATTAGTTAGATGACGACTATATTTCGTTCGTCGTTTGCAGGTGTCGGTACGGAAAGAAAGAAAGAAAGAACGAAAGAAAGAAAAGAAAAAAACCAATAAAAGAAGAAAAAAAATCTTTCGCCTATAAGTAAGTGTTATACGCGACTCTGAAATGTTGACGTACACGGGAATCGCACTGATTGTATACATGTATATACACATACATATAAATATATAGGTATATATATATATATATATATTCAAGAATACAGTACTGTAAACTGTTGTTAAGAAACGAGAGATGAGAGTTTACTATCTATTAAACGCGCCGTTTGACGTCAGCGTCGTTTTATATGCTAATACTTATATATCAACGCAGTTTTTTCCTTTTTTTTTTTTTTTTTTTTTTTCTTTCTTTCTTTTTCGTAATTTTTATTCTTCGACTAGATATACGGATACACCTGTAGTAGTACATGTAGACATTATTTTCCCGATAAATATTCCAGATAATAAATATTATCAAAGGTTAAAATAATCGCGATTTATTATTATTATTATTATTATAATATATATATATATATTGACCGATGTTGTAATAGTCTTCTTTATAGTGTTTTTCAACTCATACACGTATTTATGTATACGAAAGACAGATTATTCAGGGTTAAATTGTGAGAAAAGGATAAGGCCTCTCCTTACAGTACGTTTTTACTTTCAAGCTTTGACTGCAGTAACACGTACACACGCTTATGATCAGAGTATAGGTATATGCAGTCAGTCTACCGTCCTTGACGCGTCGTCGCAGAGCGATTCAACAAAGTGACCTGAATTCGTCTTCATATCCGAACAATTTCCTCCCCGATATTTACTTTTCCTTTTTTTTTTTTTTTTCTCATTGCTTCTTTTTCAGTCAAAAAAAAAAAAAAAAAAACATCCTTGATTCGTGATATTAATCGCAAAAAATCAATTTCCAACATTTAAACGATCTTACTACAACTAAATCGCGATTGCAAATCAGTTTTTTTCCTTTATAGATAAACTATGCACGCGTATGTATACTAGGCACTAGATATCTATCATCTAAGAGAATATATTGAATATTCAACGTTCAGTTTTATCAAGATTATAAAAATATTGTAATTATCCATCTACATGGTATTACAGTATATATATATGTAAATATATATATATATATATACTTAGGTAAATATACATATGTAGTATACATACGTGTATGAAAGTCGAAACGAATTAGATAAGAAATATCTAAGCTCTATAATATGAGCTTAAAAATAACTCTATAGCTTGAAACAGCAGCCTGCAATAAACATGAAACGAATCAACTGTATTTGATTCTCTATGCTATACGTGTGTACATTCAAAATGAATAGAGAAGAGATATTAATATGTGTACGATTATACCAGTGAATATTCCTACACATCTATTCATACACACATATACTATAGTAGAATAATAAAAATAAATAAGAAAAATAAAAGAAATTTCTGATCTAATAAGAGAATTTGTATACCAACCTGGGAAATAATCCAGCTTTTATATTATATTCATCAGGTAAGTGTATATAGGTATATTAAAATCCAATCGTGTAGGTTATGTTATCGTAAGTATATAAATACGCGAACTTCACAGATTATTAAATCCTTGATTCAAACGGTGATCATAACCGCACATAACGTAATTTAACGTAAGCTATATGAGAAGAAGATTATAACTGCACCATATTATATTATCTTTCCAACACGTGTGTATATTAAAAGACGAGAATAAGAACGAATGGAGAAGAAGAAAAAAAGATATTAAACTAAACTAAACTAAGGCACGAAACACGTATTACGTAATACAAGTTCAGCTGACTGACTGACTGACTGACTGACTTGACTGACTTTATGAACCACCACTGGAGCACGTAGAACGTTTTAGTTATTGAGGGTGAGATAAGAGTTTGACAAATCGATCGACTCGTTCAAATATCCGAACCTTAATATCCCACAGATACAACGGTGTAACGATACGATAAAGAAACTTTGTTTTATGTTAATTATCTCTTTTCACTGTAGATATTATTAAAAAGAACAAAGTTCACCTTTTATAAAAATAAAAAACGAAAACCATAAGAGTGACAGTCAAAAACTTTGATCAATCCGTATACGTACAAAACCATGCAGGCGGAATTTTCAACACTTTTTTCACTTCGGACTTTCCATCCGTATCCCTTTCTTTCTCTTTCTCTTATTCTCTTTTTATTTCTCTACGCGGACAATAACGCGGATCGAGTTTGTCCGACAGACGACGCGGCACTGTCGGTCCTACTCGACGCCTCGACCAACCGACCGACCGGCCGGCACCCACGACCACCTCCACCTCCACCTCCACCTCTACGGTGCCGAGAACCGAAACGTAAACGTGTTAGATGTTCTTCTTCCTCTTATTATTGTTGTTACTATTATTATTATTACTATTATTATTATTATTATTATTATTATAGTTTTATTCGTCGTTGGGGGGATCCTTTGTTAGTTACCCGCACATATAACACTGTGCAGAGAAAGAGAGCGAAAGAGAGAGAGAGAGAGAGAGAGAAAGAAAGAGAGAGTCTTGAGTGTATAATATGATTAACAATGAGAGGGAGAAGGGATTCGAGTAGAAGATGATCGTTGTATCACGACATATGATGCTGTCACGGTAACCGCGCACAATCTTGTTTACGGGTTTACGAATCTACGAGTCAGACGTATACCCGAACGTGTATACTACTCGAGTCTAATTCGGGGCTTGATGAAGAGGGGAATAATCATAGGTCAAATTGAATAGAAAATTTAGTATGTATATATATATATATACGTGCGACGAATTATATTGTACCTGTTATAGAAATGGTAATTATAAAAATCGCGATGATAAAATAGTTGAAAAAAAAAAAATTGTACGATTAATTATTGTTTTCTTATGAATAATAAATTGTATATATATATATATACGGTTTTCAGATTAATTATAGATCCTATATGCTGCGTGTTAGATTACAGTGTTATGCGTATGAGTATATGTAAAGGTCGTCGAAAACAATTATAATCGTTGTACTTGGACAAATTATATTATCGAAGGCTGAAGATGTGTTTAATGTTGTAACTTTTGCAGTTATGATATATCAAGCATGTGATTATCGAATTTTATGAGAAAAAATAATTCGATTTTCGTGTTACAGCATTCGGATTTTATGGTACGACGATCGGTCGAGTGACTAACAATAAAATAACTGAATTTAGATAAACTTTATTAGAACGCGTTGCGTAAAGCGACGTACTAGAATCAAGAGAATTATTCATTTAAACGACAGAAGTTAATCGGGAAGAGATAAGAAACGCGTATAAAACGCACATTCCAAACTGTATATAATAAAGAACGTTATATGTAGAGTAAAGTAGACGATGATGGATCAGCTACCAAAGTTTGATAAATTATCTACATTTGATGAGTCGTCAAGAATTCAGTCAAGTTCCGAAAGTTCAAACGAAAGTTAACGGCATTTTGACAATTTGACAAGTTTCGAAATTCCTATCAAAGATACGAAAAGATTTTTTCTTTTCTTTTTGCATAAAAAGTACCCGAAAGTTGTATGACCCGATAATTTATTTAGAAAAACTGTTTTAATTGTGAAGCAGTACTTTTTATCCAAAACTAGATATCGGAGCTAAAGGAAAGGGTAGAAGGAACTGTTGGAAATTCGGTGATCCATCTTCGCCCAGTTTACCCTAAATATAGATTTTTCACAATTTATTAATGGAGCAAAAGATGTTTCAGTAGGTCAGGGGCGCGGTCCTAAACCTTCGAACTAATGTAAAGAGTCACGCTATATTTAAAAGACGATTTATTCCTGTGCAAAAAAAAAAAAAAAAAAAACGTGTACGCGAATAGTATAAGTAGGTGCGTATCTCGTTATTAATTATTCTTTCTCTGCGGACGTCTTAATTTATAATAACCATAACTCTCGAGCAAAATATACTGCGTCATTTCATTCGCGGATGGTATACACGTGTGTGTATGTCATTATCATCATTTTTTTTCACATACCTACTGCACCGTGCAGCAAAATATAATCGCGTCGCAAAAAAAAAAAAAAAATCTATTTTTAAAATTTACGGAATAAGGAACACCCACGCATTTCCTCACCTCTAATACACACGCCCATAGTATAATACCATAAAACACGATTTCAATTACGCCTTTCATTTGTATATCTAACGGAAGTAGAATAGAATCATAATACGTATATTATATGTAGCTTATACCTTGCAGTTCTCTTTATTCTCACTATTTGTATTAATTATGAAGTCGGGATATTTCAGGCTCAGAAATCGTATGAATTCAGGGAGTGTTTCTCGCGATCTCGAAAATAAAAGTAGAACGTTCTTTATTTTTTTATTTTCACAAAAGAAAAAGAAAAATGAACAAAAAAAAAGATAAGAATGAGAAAAATTCTCCACGTTATTTTTTTCTATAGATTTTGAAAACTGAATCGAATATTTTCACAAATTTTCTATCATCCACGCACTAATCGAGCTACTGGACTGCTTCGAATTCTATTCTGCGATTCAATAATAGACTGTACAAAATCTATCTAAAGACGTTACGTAAAAATGACGATAACTATGACGTCCAAATAATGAATGAAATACATAAATTACTTGGGTTATAGTTTATTGGCATATAACATAAGTATGAGTAAGTGAGTAAGTAGGTAAGTAAATAAGTGAGAGCTCAGAATTTTCTATAATATTTCAACCATCGTATAGTATAGATATTATTACGAAATTGTTCAACAGACAATGACTCGTCAAAGCTACTTTTGGAAGCTGACGTAAATACGAAGAAGACGACTAAACAATATACCTAGTAAGTAAGTCGAGCCATTCTGAAGTATAAATGAATGTGTATCATTATATGTAATAGCTTATGCGGAAAGAAGATTAAATTCTGTGTGTAATAAATAAAGAGATATTCGATTAAATATACATAAGTGTATCGATAATTAACCAAACCTTATTATATTTTAGGATATCGTATCCAGATACAATAATTATTTCATGTAATTCAGGTTGAGGGTGGATTCCTTGTCGAATTCTGAGACTAAATTTCCTTTACGAAAAATTCGAGGGCCCGATAGTTTCCGAGTTACGAAAGATCTTAGTTGACCGATCGCAGAACTTATAAGTGACACGGACTGGGCTACTCATGAGTAGAAGTCGAGCGGTGCCCAGTCTATGCGACCTATACGTTCCGCGATTGGTCAACTGAGATCTTTCGTAGCTCGGAAACTATGGGTCCCTAGAATTTTCGGTAAAGGAAATTTGGTCTTAGATTTTCACGCGGAATTTACCTTCAGAATATGACCCGTCCAACCTGAATCATCCTGTAAACATAACGCAAATTACCTATTACATTAAGGCAATACTGTGTGTCCTGTATTGTAAACGAAAATCCGTACATGACTCACATCAGTCAGGGTGACAAATGAAAATGACCATACGGCCATCAATATATGTTGTATGACTGATGTCAGAGAAAGCAGCTATAGCTATGGATTATCCTTATCGAATGGAATTTTGATTTATTGTCAAATATTTGCTGTGAGAAGTAAATTTTTGAGTAAAATATGAACTAGGATCAAAGGAGAGATAATTAAGGAATATATATATATATATATATATATATATATACATATGAAATTTGATACGACAGAAGCAACCATACCTTCGCGTCTGACATTTCGAATCATTAGTTTCTAAACCGATTTCTTCGTCAGAGTCCGAAGCCAAAAGTTTTCGATCTGCGTCATAGATTAAGGTAAAAACGTAGCTGGAGAGAGATAGAGAAGAAAAGAGAAAATAGAAGGAAAAATGAATGGTATAAAAAGTCTGTACATCTAAATTCGCCATTATCTGCAGCATCCTTTGATGTATATTTTCAGCTCAGGATAGCTAAAGTGTATAGAATCGTAAAAAAAAAAAAAAAAAAAAAAAAATAAGCGTGCAGTGATATAGGTATATACGTATATTTGGCATGTGCTGCAGTATATATCGAGTCGTCAATAACCGATAGAAATTAATGCTATATCCAAGACCCTGGAAATATATATTTTTATCTTGTCTTATTCCCTCTCTTCTCGCATCCCGACGTTATACGTGTATTACAGAATTTTCTTTTATTTTTTGTTTTATTATATATTTTTTTTTTTTATGGCTTTGAAAACGTCCCGAAATGTTTACGATTTCGATTGCGTGCCAAAATTATAATCTTCTTCTCGCCGAGGGATTTTAAACATACACGCGCGTAAACACTATACGTAATACGACTATAGGGTTGGTACAGCAGCAGCAGCAGCAGCCGCGCGTGTCAATTTTATCCGATCTTAATCCAGAAGATAAAAAGACAGGAAAATATCGAAATAGAAAAAGAAAACCAATTAAACTCTTTTTACGCACAGAATCTTTCAATCCGTGGGCGGGATATACGTATACACTATATATATACTACATCGTCAATATCGCATCGAATATACCTTGTCAAAGCTTTAAAGGACGAATGACTATCTCATTCACGATCCACGTATTTAAATATATGGTATATCTAGGTGGTAGAGGCGATAAGTATAGTTCTTTTATAATAATATTATATTATATGAACGGGGATTTTTGGACATGACACGTGAAAACAAATCGCGTGTTTAAATCCCGCGTTTATTACGTCAGAGATAAAGCCCTGCAGCCTGCAACGGGCGGGCAGGCAGGCCAAGGCAACAAGGAAGGCTGATTTCTTCATCCTGTTAATCTCAAACTGTCCATCCTCCCGTTCTCCTCTTGCACCACCGCACGCCGCAAACGATTCGTGATGCAGACTGACTGACTGACTCGAAACAGAAGCCAGACCCGACCTCAACCAGCCTTGATCGCTTTACATATACGTGTAACTAGTCGATTTGCGATATATGTATGTATATATATATGTATGTATTCTAAAAGGGGTTAGAATAATACTTTATCGAAAATTTATACGTCCTACTTTAGAAACTACGATATGAAATGGATTCTTAACATTCCAACGAATCTTCATGTTACGTCTTCGGGCTTCTATAGTTTCCAAAAAAAAAAAAGGTCAGAAGAACGATCCAAAGTCTGTAGGACAAACCTGACGAATTATCTCATAAAACTTTAATCCGAACGTTCTACTCTAACGAAAAAAGAATTCGAATTTCAAAATATATATATTTTTTAAATATATACTGTCTATCCTACATTAGTTTCATTTTTACGATAAAGAGAAGAAAAAAAAGAAATAAACGAAAAGAAAAAAATGCTATGCTAGCTGTTAGCCTTCGTTGTATTTGAGACTTGTATTTGAGTTGATCTTAAACTTATTGTTAGAAATGAATTAAGATCCTTGAATCCGACGCGGATTGGCTGTCTGGAGTCTGTCATAAAACGATATAGACCGGAAGCATGTAGTACGTACAGACGAACAGAACAGAACAGAACAGAACCGAACCGAACAGATCATATCGTATCGTATCGAACTCTGAAACGCGGGTATTGCCGCAGTAGGTATATGTATATATATATATATATATATATATACACGTATGTACTACGTGCATACATGACAGTTCGAGGTCTCTGAGATTATTACGTGTCTGGCTAAAATCCATATACTACATTTTACGTATAATAAAGAAAAAAGAAAAAAAAAATTACGAGAGATGGATTTATATTCGTTGCATATAATCCTCCGGTCTCAATTTTGATTGTAAAAAGGAAAGATTAGGGTTCTTGAAAAGCAAAAAACAATGAAGAAAAAAAAGGTAAATAAAAAACGAGAGATACGCATACTACCCGAGGTAAAAGAGAAAGAGAAAGAAAGCATGCAGTGACGATCGGACGTATATATAAATGTTCACGAATAGCGGAGTTTTCTCTCTTCTGCACGATTTCGCACAGTGCAGTCGAGTGCACGCGGGGGTTAAAAGATTCCTATTTATTAGGTAATATGAGTAATAAATAAATTGAAAAAAAAAAAAAAAAAAAAATTGAAATGTGAAATGTGAAATGTGAAATCAGCAGCAGCTGCGATTAGAGGGATATAATAACTAGTCAGTTTCTCAGAGTTTGCATACAAAGAGTGTATATGCAGTGTGCTCAGAGCCTGGTATAAGTGAACTGCACTGCACTGCACTAGCTGCTGTACTGCCGCCTCTACAATCTTGTTTATCACAGAGCTCGTTAGGCTCACAAGTCAGCAGCGTTTGACGCTCGACGATCCTGTTACCTATCTTAAGGTACAGGGTATAGGGTATAAGGTATAAGGTAAAACGTAAAAGGTAAAAGGTATAAGGTATAAGGTAGACGTAGAGGTATATAAGTATTCTACGATTTCCCGCGCTCAACGACAATCAAATTGATTTATACGCTCGCAGATAATGTCTCGCTACATGCGGTCCCTGTATACCTATATACCCGGAGGCGGGGTTTATGTAACAAATAATTGGCCAAGTGTAAAGAAAAACAAGAAAAAATTAAAAAAAAAAAAATCATTACATACGTGTACATCGTTAACAAAATCTACGATTTTTTTTTTTTTTTTTTTCTTCTTCTTCTTAAATTCTATTATTTTCATTGAAAGACGGGAAATCTCAGTTTATTGTTAACAGGAATTTCTCGGGTTTATAAAGTCTCCGGTACGTTCGTGTATCGTTAATTATTTAACATCAGCATAAATTAGTGAGAGAAAAAAAAAAAAAAAAAATCGCGTAAAGGTATACATTAAACTCAGCAACGTTTAAAACTCCGATTTCTAAAAGCATCTCTAACTACTTATCTCACGATGTTGGTGTAATAAAGTTTAAAAGAATTTTTAATTCACCTTGGTAGGTATACCACCATAGTGTTTGTCGTAGGCACAGCGGCGATAACGCGCCTGTGCTTGAACGATCCATAAAACGTTCCCGAGATGCGCTTGCGGCCTTTAGATCCCGTTCACCTTCGCTCCTTTTACTCCTTGTTTTTTTTTTTTTTTTTACATTTTTATCAAATTTTTTCCTTCTTCCTTCGCTCAGCTATATAGTATAAGCTAATAAATTATCGTAAATTCTTATGTATCTAAAGAATTCACGTACCTCTATGTACACGCTATACCTGCACAAATCTAACGAATTCTAATTAATAATGGTAATCGATCCACAGAATTGAAATAAGAAAAGAAAAAAATAAAGAAATAAAAAAGAATAGCACTTTCGCCCTCAACGAAAGGGCGGTGAATCGGATTCTTACGAAATTCATATAAAATCAAGGAATTCATCTCACCTCGCCTTACTTTACCTTATTTGCTATTCCCGTCGAAAACCGATCGCATATATATATACATATATACATATATACATACTACACACATGTAAGCAACGTCTGCTTGATGTAGACTGTGATTCTGGGTTAACTGGGCTCGGCAAGTAGGTAGGTGGATAGTTGGAAGGTAGGTCCCTGTATACATATATATATACACATATATTTATATATATATTTATATATATGCGAGACACTTTCATCGAGGTCCTGCAGCATATAAATATATATATATATATATATATATATATATATATATATATAGATGTAAAAGGAACTCTGCAGAACGATAAGAGAGACCCACTAATTGCGGGTGCAAAGGAACGAGTAATGACTCGGGGCGAGTGACCTAACGCCCCTCTACTCTTTATCATCGTATATATACGTAGAAAGTTCATTCATCGAGGAGTCGAGCCTTAAGCTTCTTTACGGTATCTAGATACATAGATATATGTACATGCATATACATACTTTAGATTTAGACACGCTAGATTAGATGATTAGAACGACGTGTACAACTGACGATATTAATATCAGACGATAAAGATTAGAAGAATCAATTTTTAGAATAATTATATGTATATGAGGGGCCGGGTAGAAGTTACCAATTTGAATATGACCGAGTCGCAATTTTTGGAAAGGGTATTTCCCCGGAAGTCTATACATAGCTGATTTCAAAAAAATTTCAAACGAAGAACACCGGAGGTTCAAAATTCCGAAAGTTGCAAATCCAAAATGCCAAATCTCTGAAATTCGAAATTCACGCATGTATTCGTTCAGTGTTCGATAACTCGGGCTGTATTGATCGTATAGAAATCAATAAGTGGTCAAATTAATCGTCTTGAGATTTACTTTTTGAATAAAAAAAAGTTTCAAAATCCTATCGATCATTTACGACATCGTGAAGTCATCGATTCAAGCAGATAAAATGGGTCTCCGTAAAGAGTCTCGATTAAAATGGACCACTTTTTGTCTTCACATCCTGAGAAATAGACTATAGAATAGAAATTTTCGGACCCTTCGGATTTTTGGGTTCTGGATTTCCCGAGTTCTGAGCCGTCTTCACTCCGACCTTTCGGAATTTTAATGTTCTAAACTCGAAACGTTTCTGAATATTCGGAAATCGTCTCAAACGAATTCGAAACTTCAATAATTATTTAGAACTATTACAGGTGTAAGAGATTGTGGGAATAAAAAAAAAGGGCAAAAAGTGGATTCTGAAATAAGCCATAAATGAATAAATCACTATGGTAGTCGGTGTATGCGCGGTAATCTAGGTGAATAGAGGTGAAACTGTAGTCTCGAACAATTACTCTGCGTCGATATTACGTAACTATAATAATTCCGATCACGATTGCTGCAGCGGGGAAAAGAAATAAAAGAAAATAACAGAAAATGAGGACAAAAAGAAAATTCACAGCAGCAGCAGCAGCAGTACTGCGGCGAAATCTATCGAACGTAATCATACCAATCGTTATATTACATGTTTACCCGAACCGTGAAGCAAAGAGTATACATATATATCTATACAATAAATTTGCTAGATGTATATAGAAATTAATTAATAAATAAAATTGGAGAGAAGAAAAATAAAATAAAATAAAAAAAAAAAACTAGGAGAATATTTTCGCACACTTTCATCTCATAAAACTTGGAAGATAGAGATAGGTAGGTGGTATGGTGTATGTATATATATATATATATATAAGGTATAATATACGATAGCGGACCTTTCGCGTACCTCGACCGCAGGTTTACCCAGTGACTTCCTGACTCTTTACCAAAGAAACCGTTGAGATAACCCCCCCTGTATTGTCTGGGAGTATGGTAATGAGATGTATATGCGGTTACACGCAGCTCGAGTCACTGCAGTTATAAGTTATACACCCACTTGATGGGTCTCGTGATCTGAACAGATAACGCGAGAGGCCTAAACGGTGAATTGTAAATTCGCCACGACGCGATCAATGTAGGCTAATGTATTGTAGGATTTGAAACCGTTGGTGTGTATATGTATTTTTACGTATGCGTCTGTCTAATACATATAAACGTACTCACACCTATACGCTGCGTGGGTCAGCTTTATACTTTGATCTTCGTTGCGAATCGTTGCTATCCCTTTTACACGTGTACAGAAATCGGATATCATGGTTGGTAAGCTTCCTGTTCCGATCTACGAGTTCTCATACTTTTCAGCCGAAAATGATTTTCCATCATTTCGCGTTTTCCTAAAATGATTTTTGACCGTTTCACTTTTCCCTAAAATTAATTTGGACCATTTTACGGACCTCTAAGACCCGGAGACGAGATTTAGATCTATCTGAAAGAATCGCCGTATATGATCTCACGAACAGCGAGATGAAAAAATTTAACATTTACAGGATTTCATGTTTAAATGATGGGCACCAAAAATTGCCCTATCTCGTTTGATTCGATGGTTCGCTTCTACCCGAAAGAAATTAAACTTTCAATTTTTTACCGAGAATCTATGTTTCCTCTACTTTCTAATAAAAGCTCACGTTTCCTCGAATTCGAAACAGTATAATATATCAAGCCTCGATTACCGAATTTTTTCATTCAATTTTTCAAATTTCAAAATTTCAATTCACGTGCGTACAAAATTTCCACGTTTCGATAAATCCTAATATAATTTACCTACATCTACGAGAAACGAAATTTAGTCTTCAATTCTTTTTTTTTTTTTGCAAATTTCAGTCGCGTTTATGATTTTTTTTTTTTGTATTTCTTTCTCTCATTAATGCACGACCAGTTTAATTTTTACGTTCGGAGTCAAGTTCAGTACTAAAACTCTAGTCAGTAATAATTTACGTGAAAGTGGTAAACATATATTTATATAGATATATTTATACACATATATATAAGTAACCCAACAATAAACTAGGCCTGAGACAAGCAGAGATGTTACCGTAGTTGCCATTAGTCACGTGATAAAATCTCTTCCTATAACAACATATAGTATACTACCGATGTATCTATCTACAAGGTACTATGCATATATCCGCGTGATTTCAGTAGAGGTACTGTCATAAACCATATTGTCAGTCCGTTTAAATTTCCCTCCACAATGATTAGAGTACTCGCGTTTTTAATATATTATTATCAAACGACGAAAGGCTCGTTACGTATTCCCTGTTATCACACGATAACAGAAAGAAAAGAAAAAAGAAAAAGAGACGAGGAAACTGCAGTGAAAAACATCCTGTAACTAATTAAACAACGATGAATGTATACAACAAATGATGTATTATCGCTAGAAATGGATGTGATAACATGTAATTACTAATTAGTCGTTGCAAGGCCGGGGTACGACGATAAGAACAAACGGACGTTAATTACCGCAGTGCGAAAATTAATTTCCGTAAACGAAAGAATAATAAAAATTGAAGAAAAGAGAAAACAAAAAAAAAGAGGAAAAGAAAATAATCAATCAACCGATTAATCGACGTATCAGCTGCCCGCGATAACACGTGTATGAAAATTATCTCTCCCTGTTCATTTATCGAGGGGAAAAATTTAATAATTAGAGAGAAATGTAACGCTAGAGTTTTATGACACTGTGACACTAGAACGATGGACGCGGTCAAACCTGGCCGGTTAGGGCTCCACGCCTGAACGGTTCACTTCCTGTACCTACACTACCGTTCGTTTGCTGCTGCAATCACCCGAATCAAATGACCTAACACCTTGATGAATAATTATTCAGTTTGATGATCACCAATGCGAATTTGTAGGAATTTTTTTTCATTTTTTTTTTTTTACACATGTGATGTAATTAGTCGCCGATTTTTGTTTTTTTTTTTTCTTCTTTTTCATTAAAATATTTGTATGTATGTTGGAATTATGAGAAATGAAATAATTAACACTTTCGTCACCGTGTGCGTGTGTGTGTGTGTGTGTGTGTGTACGGTTTTATAGACATATATTCCACGCTGTGAAACGACTCGACTTATGGTATACATAATAGACAAAGGTCGAATACATATGCATATATATTATATGTTTGTTCAATTTTTTTTTTATAATCCGTGTAAAAAAAAAAGGCGAATAGAAGAGACGTGCGATTTTTTTTTTTTTTCCACATCGTTCCGGATACACGTATACGTGTATTCAATATTCTCCGTTTTCGTTTTATATTGAAATCGAAGGATAAGGCGATTAAAAAATAATTTGTAAATCTATATATATATATATATATATATATACACGCTAGTTCCTAGACAAATGCATGTACATACATCGATACAGCTTTATACAGAATTTTGAATCTCATTCGTTTTTGGTTTTCTTTTCTGTTTTTTTTTGTAACAATCGCGTTTCACTAAAATTCTTTTGAAAAAAAAAAAATCCTTCATTTATACGAACGAATAAATTTCATTCGCCCACTATACCGCCTGTATATTAAATATACAAGTCATACATATATGTATAATGTATATATCTGTTACAGTTCAAACAGTAGGAAAACGTGAGCGAAATTACGGGACTTTTTACCTCCCGACCTTTCACCCGGCGTGTTCACCACCCCGTCCATACAGTTTCGGCGTGGTTTCTTTCTCTCTTTTTGTCTTTTTTATTTTTATTTTCTTTCTGTTTCGCCCGTCAAGAAGGCATATTAAACCCGGCTAAAAATCCTCAACGTCGCGAAAATTTCAACGCTGGATTCTGCGGTACGTCGGATAAAATACTTTATCGAAAAACACGAGAGGAAAAAAGAACAAAAATGAATTGTGAAAGTAAAAATCAAAAGATTGATGAATTTCGCGGTTTTTATCTTTCATTTTTTCTTTGTCTGGTTTCTCAGCTTACTATAAACTTCGACGTCTAGTTTATTCGGCAACGGTTCGCGATCTCGTAACGCGTGCTTCTGTAAGATCCTTTATGCATTGACGCGAAAAATTCGTATCCGAAACGTTTCTGGAGGCGTAACGGATTTCTACCGATAGAAAAAAAAAAAAAAAAAAAAAAAAAACCATGAATAATTCGGTACTAGAGGAAGAAAGAAGCAAAAAAAAAAAACAATAAACTAAAAACAGTTGAATTCAAATACAAGTATATAGTATTATCGATTTCTCTCGCGGCTGCTGTTGCTAAACTTATACCTATATATTGAATCCTATAATAATTCATCTGACTGAAGTCTAACTCTTCTTATTTGCAAAAAAAAGAAAAAAGAAAAAGAAAAAAGAAGTAAAAAAAAAAAGGAAGAAAAAAAAAAACGGGTCGGAGGTATACATGAAAGAGAAAAAACTAATAATCATCGTAACGAAATTCGAAAGACTATTATTTTCGATTAATACTATATCAGGCGTCATCACACTCATGTTTCCATAATTATTTATTACTTTACGGTATATAATTTTCTAGAAAGTCTCCTTCCGGTGTCATTAATCCCTACCTATACAAGAACGGCGAGTCTATCTAGATAAGATACGAGTCGAATCTTAATAGCAACGCGAGATAATTTTCTCTTAGAGAAGAGAAAAAAAAAAAACAGAAAAAAAAAAAAAAGAAAAAGAAGAAGAATAAGAAGAGAGGAAAAAACTGAAATGAAAATAAAATTTCGACGGATGATTAAAATAATATTATAAAGAAAATTAATGATTCCGCATTAGGTATAACAGGTTTAACCCAGGTCATCAGGTCGGCGTGTGTTTTCAAGCCTCAAATTTGCCCGGAAACGGAAGTGGATGTACGCCGCGTGTCACAGATCGTCATCGAACCGTAAACAACACCTGGAGCTCTCGTCACGGTAAAGGTATACCACCTAACTTCGTCGTAAAGTAAAGTGAAGTGAAGTAAACTCTACGTAGATGGTAGTTAGTTAATACATGCATACATACATATACGTATATGAGATCGTACGAAACCGGACATTCGACTCTTTGGTTGTTACAAAGACATATATGCGATCCGAATCTTATTCGAACTTTGATCTTACCATGTAAATTAATTGATACCTTACAGATTAATTACTCTCCCGATGGGTAAACGAAGATTTCGAGACTAGATAATAATTGGTTATAGTTTCGCGCTGTCGAAAGAGGGGAACTGATTCATCATTTTTTTTAAATTACAGAAAACCGGATAAAAACGATTTTGAAAAAAATTCGAAATAAAAAAAAAAGAACAAACGAGGGAATAAAATTGACAATCAACGTTTTTTTCGCTGATTGAAGATACACCCCGTTGCAACGCACCAAATCTATATAAATCCCAATTTCAGATTGACAAAAAAAATTGCCAGTCGGACGTATGATTCAGGATTGGGATTTTACGGTCTGGTAAACTATCTTATATCTGCACGATATAATTCTCGATAATAAAATCATTGATCTTTGGTCTTGACGAGTGGAGGACTCCGCACATCCGTATACAATTTCTGAAACGAGTTTTAAAAAACCGAGAAAAAACAAATTATATTCAGAGTAAAAAATCTCACGAATCACATACATATTCGGTAATAAATTTCAACCGTTTATACCGTTTTTCAAAATTACAAATAACAAATATCCGTAAAAAAAAAAAAACAAGGATAATTAAGTAACATTTGTAGACGTGTATGATTGTATAGAGATATATTCTATGTAATATAATATATGTGATATATCTAATAGTAAACCCATGTGATAAATCAGCAGATGGATTTCACCGTTCGTCGGTTCCACCTGAAAAAACACAGGACAGTAGTAGGACTAGCAAGCAATAGCGAGCAATAGCAAGCAAGCCACTTGTCATCGGTGTTCAAGCTTCGCCACCCAAGCAAGCAAAGTACTTATTGTTAGTTTCTTTCTTTCCTTCTTTCATTATTTCTTTGATTTTTTTTTCTTCCTTTTATAATTCACCCATTGTTTTCTAGAGCGGAAACGCAAAGAACCGTTTTCTCGTCCGAGGCTAGAAGGAGGAGTGAAGGGGGATGATGTTTAACCGCGAATAAAACATTCCGTATTTATTATATATACCTAAACCTAGATATTATATTTATATAGAATGTTCGATATCGATTATTATCGGATTGAACAATAATAGAACAAAGCTGTACCACCGGCTCGACGATGGGATTTATTTATTATAATCAAGTATTGCTAATGGCCTTAGGGCTTGATTCGTTCATTCGTTCGAACGTTTAGTCATTATTTATTACCAGAGTTCAATACTTGCGGTTCTCTTATTCCCGTATACCATGCCATGCGATACCGGTAGTAAAACAATTCTCTTTACTCGAGTCGTAGCTGTAAATCTAGGGTAAATAATATCGATACGATATGCGATAGCATGAAAGTTCCTAGAGATAATTAATCAACGAACATACATGTGTATATTTATATATTATATATGATATAAGAAATAAAGGTTTATATTGAAAAATAAGAGAGAATTATACGTAAATCTTGGGTAAACTTGTATATATATATATATATATATATATATAAACTGGGATGGGAATTAAATATAGACGATGGTAAAAGGTGAGGGGTGATATTCTGTAAAATAAACAATTGTAAATATAGCCGGAGGTTTAGTCCGAATGCATGAGTATATAAGCAAACGAACTATTCTTTGGGTTGTAAAAATATTCACGTGTTAGACAAATGGATTGTGTATTATCTACACCTTTAATCTTCACCTACGTATATGTACACGATTACCCCATCCCCGGGTAACATACATGCGCTGTAAGATACATCGGGTTGATAAATGACACGGAAATGAAAATATTATAGAAATGGTTATAATGTATATGTATGTACTACGTACATACACACAATACCATATGTCATATGGTATGGTCCGTAGGAAACTCGGACTCGTACATAATTAATACAGAAAAATTGAAATTATGTAGTCAAAATCAAGCTTGTCTTTTTTTTTTATCATAAATTTCGAGTCTTGTTTTCAAAATCAAATACCTATAATTAGTCTTATTTTATTTATATTCCATTACGTTTCAGACAGTTTGATTTAATCTTCTATTTCAATTTTTTAATTAATCTAGGTTCGTTTTGAATGAACACCGATTCATCATTAGCTTAATTAGTTAGAATATCGTGCCGTGCGTGATCACATGCGTGCGAATTAGTCGTGTAGGTAGGAGCAAAAACTGGAGGAAATTTCAACAACGACAATTTTTTCTTACGAATTGTAGATTCAGGGATTATTCAACGACAACAAAAAAAAAACCTTGAAATTAATGAGCTTTACCGATTTTCATTATGGCTAAATGTAGCCAATTTATCAAAGAGGGTTCTGGCAATTTTTTGGCAATTTTCTTCAACAACACTTTATCGCAATTTTCATATCGACTTCGCGAGCCTCTTGATCAAAAACTCAAACTACACAATTTTTTTTTTTTTTTTTTTTTTAAGAGAGAAAAAGAAAAAAGAAAAAACAGCTTATCAACTTGACTATGTAATAGGGGAGGAAATTCGCGGAGCCACTTGCCAGCCTTTCTGCTGATTAAAAAAAAAAAAAAAAAATATGAAAAAAAAGGGTCGAGATTTTTTCGCTGAATATTCAAATCTAAGAGGGAAAGTATAAAGTTTATCGAAGCTTAAAAAGAATAGCGAAAAACGTAGCTCTTTGATGTCTGGAGTGAACTGTATACCGAGATATAGGTAGGTAGGTCCACGAGAGCAATTAAAAGCTTTGTCTCTGCGTGGCTTGAACCAGAACAACCCTGGCTTGCTTTTCTACCCCTCGGTTAGCCTTCGGCTTCCTCGCCCTACCCAGAATTCCCCAATTAGCGTCCCTTCAATTATAATATGATGGTATATTAAAACAGGGCAGGGCGCACCCTCCGTTCTAGCTTTTCCTAATGTATACCAACATCTTACTCCCATTAGCATTCTAGGTCTGTCACCCTCCCCGTCTTATTGCTATGCTATATTCTAGTGTATATTCAAGGGCTGGTTAGTTTCCTCGAACGATATATACCCCAGAAAAACTTTCTAGAATTTTCTTCAATTCCACAAAATTTTCAAAGATATCCAATTTTGTATAATCGAAAGCCCTTGACCAATGGAATCCTGTGCAAAATGAGCGAAGAGAAATCGAAGATGAAAAGCGATATTTTTAGGGTGAGAATCTATAGATTTCGAGGCTTTTCTATACTTCGAGTCATCGATATCCTAACTCCGTTAATTACACGATACCGTAGACACTGTTTGCGGGTGAATAAAAATAAGGTAAAAAAGATTAAAAAGAATAAAATAAAAAAGCTCGAGCTTCCCTCAGAAATTCCGTACCTACAACCTCGGATTTCAGGGCTTCACTCGGTGACTGTTTCACGAAATGGCTTCTTCTCAGGCTGTTACCCTGCACCACGTTAAAACGACCCCTTATAACTATATATATATTTTTTTTCTGATGAAAAAACTTCGCCAGTTTTTTTCCCCACAAAATTATTCTAACATGTATACATGTAATCGTTATATACGTGTATCATTTAATTTGTAGTCGACTCGTATGATATTTTCGCGGAAAAATAAGTAAATTCGATAAATTTAATACGAAGAGGATACGCCTCGTATATATCATATAATTTAAGCGATTCTAAATCCACGCTGCCGTAGTTTTATATCGGATCGATCGTTATTCATTTCCGATCGATTACCCGAAAGAAAACCGATCAATCAATCACCGTATTCCTGATGATGAGGATCGTATCCAGTATCCAGTATCCAGTATCCTATACGATCCGAGGCCTGCCTCCTGAATTAACTCGCGGCATCGGATCATCCCCTGCTATTGAACCCTGAGAGGGGTTCTTCTGCAAAGAATACTCGAGGGTCGCGTACGTATATCGGGTCATTCACCCCTGTAGAAGGGAAGCGCGTCGCTAAGGGTTGACGTGGCGATAGACACTTCGAGGGTTGATTACGGGGGGTTAAAATCATCCCTTCTCGAAATTGTTCAGGTACCTACATTGCGTAAATTTTATGCGTTTCATTTTTTCGAAGTAAAAAAAAAAAAAAAAAGAAAAAAAAAAATAACAACAGTCAAATATCTTATAGAAGTAATTTTTTTTCTCCTTTTCTTCTCTTTTTTTTTCCTTCTTCTTCTGACACCCGAAAAAAACGTTTCGTCACGGGCGTAAAACGTCGAGATATTTCCGGATACGTTTACACAAGCTAACTGGCTCTGGATCCGATCCTAAAGCTATTGTTTCTAGAGTTAAAAATCGAAGGGTGACTCACTGGCTAACTAACTAACCGACGAACCGCGTACGCGATCAGTTTAATAAGTTTTAAGTTATCCGATTAAAAAATCGGTAAGAATTTTCATTTCTCTCTCTCTCTCTCTCTCTCTTTTTTTTCGGATAAAAAGTAAAAAGGAGTAGGTAGAATAAGAAGAATAAATATCGGAGAGAAAAACATGAAGAAAAAAAAAAAAAATAGGATAATAATAAAATGTAAATAACGAGAGGGAAAGAAACGAGGGACATCTCGCCACAGGGCAGTCGTTAACTCAGGCTTACGCAATCCGGAGTCTGCGGCTACAACGCGGCTCGCTCTCGAGCTCTAACGACCAACCCCAGTTTCCTCGGCTCGTATAATACTATTTCAAGCCCTCTTCCTGGGCAACAGTGCTTTTTCTCTGTAGCTTGGGTATACGGTTCGTCGTGTTCCCGGTTAATACGTATACGTACAACGTATTTATACAACATCATATTTCACGCTACACTTGACGTCGGTATGGGCGCTGCAGCTCACTTGTTGTATCATATACAGATTTAGAATTTCCAATTTTTTTCATTTTTTCATTTTTTTAAATATTTTTTTTATTTTTCTTTCATTCTTTAATCGTATTAGCACCGAGAACCGGCACAGCTGGCGGCCGGAAAACGGACGTAAAATACTCGCCGTTACGTATTCAGGTTTCGGCTCGCCAAACCTCCGGGCAATTTGCGAGTCCGAATTGCTCCGTAAATATAAAATATATACCCTTAAACGTCGAGTAACTGATTTCCGGGGTAAAATAAATAATTCGAAACCCTAACACGAATTCAACCAAAAAAAAATCGCTAATCCTCAATTTTCTATATAATAATTCGATAACGAATCTTCGAGAGATTTTAATTTCAATTACTTCAATGCCACACTGTATACATGCGGAAATTGATATCTTGTAGTCAACCCTCGTCACCTGCACACCCGGCGCAGCTACACAAAGGCAGGATTTACCTACTCTGAATTTATTTATGGCTTACGGTAACCGAGGAGGTATATATATATATATATATATATATTTTTGAGGTATATATATATATATATATATATATATATATATATATATATATATATATATATATATATATATATATATTGTCATACATACATATATATGATATACTTATGGTAGATATATGTACACCTATGTGTACGGTATGCGGTTTACAGAAGGACAATTGATCGGTCATAACTAATATAATCGACGAATTTTTTATCGAAGAAAAATCATACAGGTAATAAATATTTAATTTCGAATGACGTGTGTCGCTGAGTCATTAAAAATTATTCAATCATAACGCAGCTGATGTGGTATCGAACCGGATGTATGAGTATATATAGTCACGTGGGTTAAATATATTTAGGTAAATTGTACAAAATTACTATACTCGTATACTAATTGAAAAGAAAGAAAAATAAAGAAAAAAAAAGAGAAAAAAAAACCCCCAGAGGCTTCGTGCTTCCTTCTTGTCTCCCGACTTCGCGCGCAATTCATACAAAAGCTACTTGAAATCGATCTACTCTCCTTCCTTTGAGCTTGGCAAAGCATCTCAGAGGTCTCTCGATAACCGCAGACCGCTGCACGTTCCTAGTTCTTTTTTCTTTTCTTTTTTTCTCTTTTTTCTCTTTTTTTTCACTACCATAGGTGTGGGGTATACCTGATTTTTTTTTTCTTCTCTCCCCCGTACCCTTGATATTCGAGAAGAGGCAGGAGAAGAAAAGAAATTTAGAAAAAAAATTTACCACAGGGAGGAACGATTCCCCTTCGGATTTTAGAACCTGCAGAAGAGGGTTGACGACGCAACCGATGAATCAGCAGCCCGAACCGCGACCGAAAGCAACGTTTTCGATTCATGAGTCATAGGAACATGTAGGTAGGTATATAGCATACAGTATGTAAGTTACACCCACGCTGTTTTCACGTATACTACGTATATATATATATATATATAACTATTATATAGCTTTGAGTTTAACCCCTCGAGGTAAAGACACTCGTAAACCCCCTCTCGACGCCTTCTCCTCGCGGAATAAAAGCCTAGTTTTAAGTCGATCTTAGATATTTACCTTAGAAACGCGAGGTGGTGTTATACCATAGGTCATATACCTATATATATATATATATATATATATAAATAAACTCACGAGGTTTTAAATCATCCACGAATAGATTATGTGAACGAAGTGGGTATATATATAGGTATATGGTTATATATATCTATATTCTATTGTATAGAGTTACCTGTCCATTGGTTTTAACACATCATTGCTAATAAATAACGTTGATATAACTGCTGCCGACTGTGTCCGATGATTTTCTACGAATCCTGCGATATCTCGGACAGAATTGAAAAGAGAATGAAAAATAAAATAAAAATTCACCCAATATAAATATTTCGTATCAATTTCTTAACACGTTGTCGACTCTCGTCTTTCGCTTATAGTATACGTATATCGATATCGAATAACTTGAAAGTAATTTAATTCGCAAATTTCTACGAATAAATCGCTAGAAAACTTTTTCTAATACCGAGAGATATTCGATATCTAATAAATTCAATAAAATTTCGATTTTCATATGTATTAGATAACCGATGACGATCGCGTTCAACGTAACAAAAATTCTTCTACTTCTTCGTGTTCTCGATATCTTTTTTTTTTTTTTGATTTTTCGATTCTTTTTTATTTCTAACCAAAAATTGAAAGAAGCTTCTCATGAGTCACTATACAGTTATATAGGTTATTTGGGAGAAATTTCGGGGGAAAAAATATGTGATAATTAGAGTGACTCGTAACCGATGGCTGACGCAATCTGTCTTTCGTCTTATTCACGCGGATATAACATATCGTTAAATATACATATATCCTCTTTTTTTGACACCAATGCTGCAGTCAGAGAAGAAAAATCGGTACACGTTTTTTCTTTTTCTTTTTCTTTTTTTTCTTTTTTCCCAAAGTTCAGTGAATCAGCGTGTCATTTGTCATTTTAAACCGTCAATCACCGCCAGTTCTTACATTTTTTTATTTATTTTTTTCTCACCATGTTTTGTGGTTTTCCATCGTTTTTCACCAACTTTTTGAATAGCCGAGAATTCCGATGTATGTACATACTTTCCGTTAACTTGAGCTCCGAATTCCTTCACCTAAGTATTTTGTATATAATATATTCTTCATCTTCTTCCTCTTATAATAAACATATCAACGGCTTGAACTGTAACGAATGATGGAAGCGGTGGTGAGGTGCCATATGAACGCATATGAATATTTTCAAATCCGTCAAATGAACATACGCGTAATAAATGATTCTATATCTATCCCACAATATCCTCTAACTCATGTCTTCAGCCACTTAAATATCGAATTTTATAACGACTGTTAAATAATTATGAAATCTAACGGGAACAGAAAAAGATTTTTTATACGTATACCTGTGTGATAAAAAATAATAATATATCAGCGGAAAAAAGGTAATGATTATAAAAGCGACCATATCTCTTATACGTATATAGTCTATTCGGCTTGTAACTTTTATACGAGTTCTATCTGTTCAACTCTGACCTTCGTAACACGCGATTTTGCCGATTTTTATTTTCTCCTCTATTTCAACCCTTTGAATAAAAACGACAGCGAATATCAACCCTGTAATTTTTTTGGGGCTGAAATTCACTTTCTAATAGCGTAAATTATTTCTTAATCTGAGGTATAATTAACGGGCTTGATTATCGTCCAGAGTCTAATAAAGGATTCGTGTTAACTATAAATCAACAAATTAGGGCAAATCCTGTATTACAGGTATGACTTACGAGAGCTTAGGGTACCTACAAGGGTTAAATTCAATACCGGACGCTTAACCGAAAGAGCGATTGGTAATTCGGGCAAAGTCTGGATGGGAAACACTGCCTGGAGCAGGATTAACTTCCTGCAAAAGCCGGAGGACAGTTTCAGCCGCAGATATAGATACCGCGATAATTTGTTGGATAGAATATCAGGTTTACACCAGCTCGGCACGCTATGAACTATGAACTTTCGTTGAACTTTGTTAGTTTGCCGACAGAACCATATATATAAACCGCTAAGTTAAACCTGGCCTTCGTCTGTCTTTCCGTACATCATTTTATCGATTTTTGCACGAATTTCGCACATCCGCGTAGATATAAATCGCGAATAAATTCAGAATTAAATTTATGTACCTTGAAGTGTCTCGCGACTACTTCAATTCCTCTACGAATTTTGTAAATGATTTTCGGTAAGAAATAATACGCGAAGAGTAAAGAGAAACCGAAATTACCTCGACGAGAATAAAAAGTGTAATTGAGAAACGCCTGGGGACAGGCAACCGAACCTACGCAGCTGTACGTGGAGCTGCAGTTATTCGTGAACGAATATAATCCGAAAATATATTTTTCAAATCCCAGTATGAGTATTTTATTCAACTTTCGTATAATAATTAGAGAGATAGACGTGGGAGAATAAAATTATTGAAAAATTTTTTGTCCAAAAGGACTGAATAAATTTTGTATAGAATATTGAGATTAATGATCGTGGAATTGATTTATGAATTTAATATGGACGAACGGAGAATAATGATGACAGTTTCGAATTCATATTGAGACAGGAATTTTAATGGACCGTGTGAACGACGAATATATATTATACCTACACACCCGAAACCGGAATGAGAGCGCAGGGTGAATAAAACGGGGGAAAAAATAATCTCACGACCGGTATGAAGAATTCTTTCGTATAAATATATATACCTACGTATAATAACAAATAAATAAACGACGTCGACGAGTTCGCGAGCTTGACGTAGAAAATATTTAACGTACCTTTGAATTTGGGGATTAAAACGGAACGGAAAAAAAATAATAGTATATAATAAAACCCAACGAAGACTTTGCATTTAATGCGGAAACAAGAGAAAGGAGGATTAAGTCGAGTTTTAATGGACGGAAGAAGAAATAAAAGAAAAATAAACCCACATTCGCTCGGATTCTGAAAAGCTTTGAAAAATTTACTGTGTACCGATGTACTGTGACGGTCTTTCGTACATTAGAGAATACAGAATGTCGACTCGCTGCAGGATTTGAGGAGCGAAAGAAGAGGAAAGAGAAGAAAACAAAAAAGAAGAAAAAGAAGAAAGAATCGACTTTTTATTCGTAAAGCGGATTTTAGAGAGGAGTAAAAATGAAAAAGAATTCACTCCAGAGAATTGAAAGAAAAAAAAAATTCCACATCGTTACTGCAGCATCTGAATGATGTGAAAAATTTCATGAAATTTTTACTAGGTAAAGAATTTATTCACCAAAGCAGTATAAATCACACTGATGCATTTTCGTTTGCTATAACTCGTTACATACCTACACCAACCTCCCTTTTCTCTACGCGTATCTTTATGGATATAAGGTATATTTTTAGCTCAAGATTTAACATTTTCCTGCACCAAGAGCAACAGACAATTCCGATAAGGTTATAAGGAGCCGGGGAAAACGAGGAGTCATATTTAGCTCCATCTAAAGTTCGCGAAATTATTATCCCCGTATAAATGCAGGATAGAAATGAAAAGGAACATACAAATTTTTGTTAATGTGTAGAAAAATAAAAACACCGAAATTATATATGAAGTGAATTTGAAAAAAATGAAAGAAAAATCTGAAATTCAATTTCCCCTGTGTACCATGCAAAAAAAAGAAAAAAAAAAAAAAAAAATGAGAGAATTAAGTCTGCGGTCCCAATCCTATAACTAATTACAACACATTGTTGAAAATTGATGAGAATTTTTGATGAAACAAAAAAATAAAATGAAAAATTCAATAATCGTCACCTGACCTTCCCATTTTGCCCTGGTCTTCCCTACATACACACATATATACATATTACATATATTTATATATAAATTCATAAAGTGACGTCACGGCACCCGGTAGTAATACATAAAGTCCGTTATACGAGGCTATTATAACTGCTCGAGTATATGTGTACTACCTAGGTTGAATTATGGTGATAAATACCAGAGTGTCGTTACACTTGGGTCATGCTATGCCATACGGTTAAAATAACGCACCGTCAACTTGATGCCCTGCGTAGAAGAAGGTAAGGCAAGGCAAGGCAAAGCTTCTTTCTACTTCTTCCTTATGTATGTATACATACATACACATATACGTACACGTCTATCTTTCTCTCTCTCTCTCTCTCTCTCTATCTCTCTTCTAACTCCTTGATCTGGTCACAAGTCGAACAACATTTGTCCCGGTAACCAGGTGGTGTTACTGTTACTCAGGTACCCATATATCATATATAATATATATAGTATATAAACCAGCAGCAAGTAATAGAATCAGAACTAACTAATATAGAACGAGCTGCGAACTGACC